>JZKD02S1843717.1:2464297-2491911 GCA_000966675.3 Picea glauca
ATTTATTACTGCTCATTATTGGATAATAATTCTACATTGATATAACATTTGAAGAAAAAGGATTATAATTACGTTATTACTGATTCACCCCCCCTCTCAGTAATCCAACATTTAAATGGTGCAATGACGAGTGACTGTGGTTGGGTTTGGTAGTGGAGGTGGTGTGTGCATGTGCTACAAGGAGTTGTATTAAGTAACTAAGAGACGCAAAAGTTGTTTCTGTTTCTGATGATTTAAAGTCCTTTCTTCATGCTTTCAATTTGATTTCATTCACAGTTAAAGTCCATTTTTTCTTCTTTCTATTTGATTTCATTTACTGTCTACTTCTTGTTTATGTAGTCAGAGTTTGAATCATGTTCCATAAGCATAATAGCTAGCATGTTTTTTCCTATTTAATGATTTATCTTGAATATCCTAATCTATGTTCTTAATCCAGGCCTTTTATTTGTATGTGTTTTGCCCAAATTTAGAGGTGCATGATGACTGTCCAAAGATATGTGAAAATAGAGAAACAAGCTCTGTAATTAGCTTGAATTAAAGTCTCTTGTCTTTGTGTTTTCACAATAAAATTCCTATCGCCAATTTAGGATTGCTAATAAGCTTGATGTGGTTTTTTTTTCTGGAACATTCATTTATGGCTCATAGTTTATACGGTAAAAAGGCTAACTAGCTATTCAATTCTCGTGGGACATGAATTGGGGTAATTTTTTCAAATCCCATGGTTTAGTGGTATGCCAAGTAACCCACCAAGGTTCAAATTCTCCATAGGAACAAATAAGAGGTCACGGCTTCGTGCAAGCCCTAGGTTATTTTGATGGAAGAGTACCCCAGTTGTGGCAACCTAGCTAAGTGGAAGCGCTTATGTTTAGTGTGTTTCCCTTTGTGGGCCATTTCAACCACGAAATCTTGGGACCGGATGAAAGTCCTGGGTATTTTTGACAGAAGAGTATCCCCATTAGTTGAGTGGAAGTTATTTTGTTTATTGTTTCGCTCCTCAAGAGCGTTTCACCCACTCAAGTTTGGGGCCAGATGGAAGTTGTAATTTTGATGGAACAGTACCCCTCATTGCAGTATAGTGCTTACTGTTTATTTTTAGTGTTTCGGCCTTGAGAGGGCCATTTTATCCATTGCACCCATGCAACCGGGCCACTTGTGGCTCACAATCTATTTGATCTAATTGTAATGTTAGGTAAGATTGGTCTGACTGTCTTCTTCCATAGTAAGTATTGATGGCTTGCACAACTTTGAGATTGCTACACCAACATTGGATGTATAGTTCAGTATGGTGGTAGGTCTAGCTTGACGTAAGCATTTTTTCTTCTCTTTCTTCATAATTGAAGGAATAATTCATACTTGTGACAATTATATGACGAAATTATTATTAATGTAAGTAGACTTATTCTAGAAGTCTACGTTTGATCAAAGATGAGGACAATGAGTGAAGTTAGGGATGGAGATATTCTTGGAGATATTGTGGAGATAGTTGTGGAGATTGTTATGCTATATTGGAAATCTCGTTATGAGAACCTCAATGCTATATTATGAGGTCTCATGAATGTATTATATGTAAGAGAGATGTATCATTATTTTGTACATTAATGAATATGTGAGTTTTGTGAGTATATTTGTGTTCTTATGATGATTTCTGTGTGTCATGATTTGTTTCTTTGCTGCTCATAATTCCTACATTTGGTATCAGAGATGAGTGAGCAATTTGAAAGCTGTGAGTGCCTCATATCTCATGAGGCACTCACAACTTTCAAATTTCTCACTCATCTCTGATACCAAATGTAGAAAGCTACTTTTTAGTTTTGTCCTTTGTTCAAGTGTTAAGGTGCGCAAATGAGGAAATATTGCTCATATGGAGGACCTTTATGTGCAGGCATCAACCTTGAGAGAGTGATATTTTAAAAAGTTTGTTTTTTTAAAAAGGGGTGAAAGTTCATGTTGAGAGTTTTTTTACCTTATTTTGAAGTCACATTAGAGATGCCAATCATGTAATAGTGTGCACACTATCATTATTTTTCAAGAGATTTCTTTGAGAAATAAGTTGATATAAAGAGTTTTTTTTGTCAAATTTAAGTCAAGGTCAAGAGTTGAAGTCCATATATGTAAGCTAAGTGATAAAAGGTTGAGACTGAAAGGGTGATTTATTGAGTTCATGTATGTAAGCTAAGTGATAAAAGGTTGAGAGTGAAAGGATGATTTATTGAGTCTAAGTCAAGTTGAAAGTCAGTAAAGTTATTAAGAGGTGAAGATTGAGTCAAGGTGAAGTCTTCCTTATGTTATGAAATCTTGGAAAATTGATAGTGTCGAATCAAGTCAAATATTGAGCATCAAATGCAAGTGTGATTAGAAGATTTTGGGTGTAATGAGTCAAAAGTTTAAGTGATGTTGAGAGTCTAGAGTAAAATTAAAGTGAAGGTTGATGTTAAATTTAAGGAGTCAAAGTCAAAGAACATCATTGAAGTTAAAAGGTGAAATTGTCATTGAAGTCTTGTAAAAGTTTCTATTTGAGAACAAAGTTTCAAGTGTTTCTATAGTGAATTTTTTTGAGTGCATGTTCGGTGGTACCTGACACCCACATATTATTGTTGTTGTTTGAAAGAAGGGTGCATGATCGGTTGTACCCGACACCCCGGTTATTGTGTTTATTCTTTAGCAAGCGAGCGTGATTACAAGCGAGCGTGATTCCACAATTCATAATGGGAAAAGGAGGAAAAAGACTTCAAACAAATAATCAAGAAATTGAATTATTACAACAAGACCTTGAACATGCATTGCAAGAAATAGATAGATTACAAAAACAAAATCAATCAATAATTGGAAAATTTGCAAAATTCAGGACACGAGACGATGAACACTATCATGGATTTGTTTTCTCTGCTAAAAAACGCATTGACACACTAGAAGAAAAATTGATATCATTAGATAAATTTATGGATGATATTTTTAAAATTGAAGATCAAAAGGACAAATTGATAGAATTACTACAACAAGAACTATTGGCAAAGGAGAATGTATTGTCAACACTCGCAAATGAGGTCAAACAACTGCAACAAGAAAAAGTAAAGTGTGATGCAATGTGTAATACTAATGGCTTGATTCAGAAGATTGATAGTTTGGGTGATTCTTGTTTTTTGGTTGATGATAATAATGTTGATGTACACATATTTCTCTCTTGTTAGGAGGCTCCAAATGATGTTCCAAATGATGATGCTCAAAATGATGATGATCCTCATGATAGTGATGATGTTGAAATAGGTTTCTTTGAAAAGCATACTAAAGGAATATGTTCAAAACTTTTGAATAAAATGTGTTATGATGGTAAAGGTTTAGGAAAGAATTATCAAGGTATCCAGAAGCCCATACAAGTATATGTAAGACAAAAAAATGAAGGCCTTGGTTATGAAGGCAACACAAGAAATGGCGACATCAAATTTGTGAAAGTAGAATTATGAACAACAAATGAATCATCTGCAAGTAGAAGCAAAAGCAATGAACCTGGTGCAACAAAAACAACATCCAACCAAGTAAAAAATCATGAGCAAAAGAAGAAAGAATGTTGCAGTCAGTGTGGAAGAACATGACATGCTAAAGAAAAATGTTGGAATTTATATCCATAAAATATTTGTGGTCTTAAAAATCACAATCATGAAAAGTGTTGGAAAAAATAAATTTCAAAGCCTCATATACAAGTACAATGTGGATGGATAGATGTCCTTGAATGGAAAAATTTTATGTTGATGTTGAAAGGATTTTACAGGTTGAAGTGTTCAAATGTATGACAATATCTCCCATATAAAGTTCATGAGTTAGGTGGTCCCCCAAATGTCAGTTATCATTAAAGTCAATTGTAGATGTTTAAGAAAGAGTTGCCAGTTTATTGAGTCATTGATTTGAGTCATTTCATTCGTTCATGGTAACCCAAAAACCACTTTGTAATGTCAGATGTAAGTTTTTGGTCAGCTGAAACCACTTGATGTAATGAATGGTTCATGACAATGCGAAACCAGTTTGAGTTTGTAATGGTTACGGGTAAGCCGAGAAAACCCAGGATATGATGTATTGGTTGAGGGCAAGCCTTAGAAAACCCATAGGAAGGTCAAGGGTAAGACAAAAATCCTTGATATGAAGATAATGCAATTCAGATGATTGACTCAGATATAGCTCAGAAAGACAACGTCAAATGAAGAAACAAATGCAGATGAAGAAGAATGAAGATGATACATAGAGGATGCATACTACTAAAGGTGATGTAAACTACAAAAGACACAAATGAAGACAACTCAGATATCTGGTTTGAATCACAAGTATTCATTAAGGGGGACTATGAAGGAATAATTCATATTTGTGATAATTATATGATGAAATTATTATTAATGTAAGTAGACTTATTCTAGAAGTTTATGTATGATCAAAGATGAGGACAATGAGTGAAGTTAGGGATGGAGATATTATTGGAGATGGTTGTGGAGATTGTTATGCTATATTGGACATCTCGTTATGAGAACCTCAATGCTATATTATGAGGCCCCACGAATGTATTGTATGTAAGAGAGATGTATCATTATTTTGTACATTAATTAATATGTGAGTTTTGTGTGTATATTTGTGTTCTTATGATGATTTCTGTGTGTCATTATTTATTGCTCTGCTGCTCATAATTCCTACAATAATTTGTATTTGGTTGGCCTCAATATAATATGTTTGGTGTAGACACACTTTGTCTCCACTTGGAACTTGTGGCAATTTATATTTGGTTGGCCTCAATATAATATGTTTGGTGTAGGAACACTTTGTTTCCACTTGGAACTTGTGACCAATTTGGTGCTTGTGATGTCTCTTTCACTTCTTGATGTAGTTTCTGGATATTCTTGATGAGCTTTGGAAATTTTATATGTAGCAGATTCCTCCTATTGAGTTTTGGAAAACATTTTTTTATTTTAAAATCTATGGGTGCTTGAGGTTGAAATCCCAAACATGTTTGAAAGGGTTAAAGGGTGACTTAACGTTGGAGCCATTGATTGCTTTGTAGTCATTGAAGGTATGGAGATTTCTCATGTCATATCTTCAAGTTCCATTGACCGTACATCCTTAGCAGTTGCATTATTGTCCCGTACTTATATTTTATTTACTATTTGTCTGCCCGACAAGGTCATGATTTCCTTCAGCTTTGTGTCTATTAATGACAATAACATATTCCAAAACTATTTGTCTGTCTAACAAGGTCATGATTTCCTTCATCTTGGTGTCTATTATTGACAATAACATATTCCAAAAAAAAATGTGGAATCTATTTCCCCTATTTGATATGATAAAGGCTTATAGTCTAAAATATACTAAACATGTTTAGTAAACAAGTTTTTGGTCTAGTATCAGAGCCTCTTATCCATTCAATTCTTCCATATTCCCCTAAATGGAAGAGGGGTGGATTAACAAATCCAAATATTTTATTGATGCATCAATAATGATATATCATGATATATCGAGCACACGATATACAAGAACCATCATGACATTTGTAAACCCAATTCATTTCTCATTTTTTATTTAACAAGAGAAATACAAAGTTCTAATAAAAATGTTGGAGGTGATCATTGTTAAATTTAGAGCTGCTATTAAGATCTTTTCAAATTACTAGACAAAAATAGCATAAGCAGGATAATTGAAATAAACACAATCACAAATTACACAACATTTTATCCTGGGAAACCCTCATGGGGGAGAAAACCCCAACAAAAACTTCCTTAATATAGATTTCCAATACAATGCCAAGACTAAAGACCAAAACACTAGAGAATATCCAAGACTGAGCAATGTGCCTCTCTTTTCTCCTTCTTCTAACTACATCTTCCTTCAAACTTGTGCACTAGATGAGTGACTTGAGTGAGTGAGTGAATGAAGTGTCATCCTCTCTTATTTATACTAGCTGAGGAGTGCTAGGGTTGTGTCTCTTCATTAGGTAGGGCCAACTTCTTCAACTCGTGGTTAAAACCACTTTAATTATCCCTCGGGGATGATTTCTCAATTATCACCATTTAACTAGGGTTTGACCAATCCACAAAAGGGGATTTGGTCATACATAAGTCCCGACATGATCAATCCACAAAAAGGGAATATATATAAGATAATAACTCAATTATAATTAGAATATTCTTCGCAGTTACAATATTTCAACACTCTCCCTTAACAAGAAGGGTATTCTATAATACAACATCATCAGGAGAGAGAGAGGGAAACACCATCATCAACATATGGAACATTCAATGACACATCTATAAATCCTCAGAAGTTTTTTCTCATCATCAATATCATCATCATTCACATCATGGAGTTGGAATAGCATCATCAACATTGTTCACAACATGGAGCTGGAATTTGAAACATTAACATCAGTTAGTATAAAACTATAACAACAACATCAATAGCACTAGGATGATACAACATCATCAACAACAACACGAGGCTAGAGAAAGAACATCATAATCAACACGAGGCTGGAGAAACATCATCAACACAAGGCTGAGATAACAACATCATCATCATATAGAAACAGAATGAGGCAGGTGCAACAACAAGATTTTGTAGTACTTTGACAGTCCCTAGGGATCTGCCTAGGAATCATAATATTCCCTAGGATATAAAATCCTAACGGAGCTACCACGTGGTACTCCGACAAACCATCCTTACTGGACCTTCGAAATCTTCCCAGGAATCGAAATATTCCCTAGGATATAAAATCCTAACAGATATACCACTACTAACCACAATTGGCATATTCATGCACATGTACTCTGACAGACCGTTCTTACTGGACCTTCGAGATCTGTCTAGGGATGATCAATCCCCTAGGATATAAAATCCTAACGGAGCTACCCGTTGTTGGTCAAGATACCGTAGTATCATCATCATCACCCCCCCTTTCGAGGGAGGTCCTTTCGAACTATACCAAGCTTGTCGTGAAAGTATTCAAACTTTACACGAGACAGAGGCTTAGTCAACACATCTGCAACCTGCTCATCTGTGCCAACATATTGGATCTTTACAAATTCTCTCTGCACCATATCACAAATGTAGTGATACATGATTTCCATGTGCTTTGACTTATCACGGGACACAGGGTTCTCCGTCATATTTATGCAACTTTGGTTATCACATAGAATCACGGTTGCTTCCATCTCTAGATCAAATGGACATGTCAACAAATTATGAATCCATATGGCTTCACAACTGGGGGAACATACAACAATGTATTTCGCTTATGTCGTGCTGAGAGAAATACTAGATTACTTCCTGCTCTACCATGAAGTCATGGATGACCCCAGACTGAAACAACATCCTGAAGTGCTCTTTCTATCATAAACACTTCCAACCCAATCTGAATCAGTATAACCAATCATTATGAAGTCATGATCTCTAGTATAACAGAGACCAAATTCCAATGTACCCTTAAGGTATCTCATCACATGCTTTGCAGTTGTAAGGTGAACACGTCTGGGATCTACCAAATATTGACTCAAGGTGTTCACAACAAAGCATATATCGGGCCTGGTATTCATCAGATACATCAACGAACTAATAATTTGTCTGTACAGATTAGCATCAAACAATTCTGACAATGTATCAACCGAGAACTTCAACTTTGTTTCCATGGGTGTGTTCATGGCTTTACATTCCAACTTATCAAACCTCTTCATTATTTCAACTGCATACTTCCCTTGGTTAAGGAATATCTTCTCTGGACTCTGCCAAACTTCAAGACCTAAGAAATAATGCGTAAGGCCTAGGTATTTCATCTCAAATTATGTAGTGAGCTTCTTCTTACAATTTATGATGATATTTTCTTCTCCAGTTAAGAATAAGTCATCCACATACAACAAAAATATAACTGGCTCATAATTCATAACTTTGAAGTAAAGGTTAGAATCATCTTTACTCTTGGTAAATCCCAAGCTTGTCAGGAAACTGTCAATTATTCCATACCAAGCTCTAGGAGTTTGCTTCAGCCTGTACAGAGCCTTCTTCAACCTGCATACATGATTCTTTCTATCTTCAACTTCAAACCCTTGAGGTTTTTCTATATACACTTCTTCTTCAGTAACACCATTTAAGAAGGTTGTTTTCACATCCATCTAGTGTAACTTCCACTTCATCTCGGTTGCAAGAGATATGATGGTTCTGATAAAAATGTATCTGGCTATAGGAGCAAACGTCTCTTCATAATCATTGCCTTCCTTTTGAGAAAATCCACGAGCTACAAATATTGCTTTATATTTTTCAATACTTCTGTCTGCAACATGTTTTATCTTGTATAATCATTTGGAAGATACCAAATCTTTTTTCTTCGGTTTGGGAACTATTTCCCATACATCATTCTTTATAATGGATTGGTATTCTTCTGTCATGGAATCCTCCCATTCTTTCTTCTAAATGGCATCTTCAAATAAATTAGGTTCATTTTCTATGAGATAGCACATCAAAGCCATATAACTGAAGAATGGCTTAGGTTTCTTGATTTGTGTCATGGTTCCTTCTGGGGCACCATACTTCTCTCCATATTGAATAAGTTCCCTTTCCCAAGATATCTTTCTCTTGTGAGAAATCGTCATTTGGGGAGGTTCTTGAGATTCTATCATATCATGATCTTCTAGAATCTCATCATCATGGGTCCCTGTAACTTCCCTCACTGGTTCTGCAACTCTGGGAGCTATAGGTTCTTCTTCATATACTTCTTCAAGTTGATGTCTCCTTGATTTCTTAAGTGTTGCATCTTCATCAAATGTTACATCTCTACTAATCTCAATATGATGTTAACCTGGTATGTAAATTCTGAAGGCCTTAGAGACCTCACAGTATCCAACAAATATTCCCTTCTTTCCTGAAGGGTCCAACTTAGTTCTCCTTTCCTTCATAAAGTGTACAAACATTGGACTGCCAAATATCTTTAGATGTCTTACTTCTGGCTTCTTTCTAGAGAACATTTCTTCAGGGGTTTTGAATCCAAGTGCACTATGGGATAATTTTTTCTGGACATAAATTGTTGTTCTTGCTACTTCTGCCCATAAGTGCATTGGAAGATCTTGATCGTGGATCAAAGTCTTCACTAGTTCCATTATAGTTATGTTCAGTATTTTTGCTACACCATTTTGCTGAGGATTATAGGGAGTGGTGAGCTCCCTCTTAATCCCTACATCTCTACAAAAGCTTACAAATTCTTTTGAGGTGTATTCTCCTCCATTATCTGAACTACATATCTTGATTTTTCTTTCAGATATATTTTCTATCAAGGCTTTGAATTCCTTGAACTTCCCAAATACTTCATCTTTTGATTTCAAGAAATAAACCCAGGTCTTGTGAGAATAATCATTAATAAATGACACATAGTATACATACCCACAAAGAGAGGTTGATAGAATTGAGCCACATACATCTGAGGGGATGAGCTCCAAGATTCCTTCTTCTTTACTATCACTCTCGGGAAAGGATTCTTAATGTTCTTTCCTTGTGCACATCCCTTGCTCACACCTTCATGATCAACCTTGAATTCTGGTAGACCCGTAACAACCTTGCTCACATATGGTAAGGCTTTGTAGTTGATGTGATCTAGTATTATATGCCAAATTTCACATGCACTCTTAGTGGAGTGAGTCAAAGCTGCATCTAAGTGACCTTTTAACTTATATAGGCCACATTCTTTTGTTCCAATCACAATTGCATCTTCTATGGTTTTTCCTTTAGGCCACATAAGGACTTCACCATCTATAAATGCAACCCTGAAAACTTTCTTATCTAAATCTAAGATAGAAAGTAAGTTCTTTTTCAATCCCGGTACATATAATACATCATTCATCTTCGTCGAGGTCCCTGAATCAAGTTTGTAGGTGGATTCTCCCACTCCTTTGATAGGGTATTGGTAGTCATCTCCAAGTGTAACTTTCGAGGGAAAGTTCTCTTCTGTAAGGATAGAGAGAATGTCTCTCTGACCTATCATATTCTTAGAAGCACCACTGTCTATGAGCCAACTATCCTCTTTAGGTGACAAAGATTCTGAGAGGGCAAAAAATAAGACATAGTCTTCAATATATTCTTTAGTCAACTTCATGGGTGGCTCATCATCTTGAATTGCATGGGCATGATGTCTTTTGTTATTTCTTTTCTTGTATTCTTCTCTTTTGGCTAGAAAATTCTTAGCAATATGTCCCATCTTATCACAATGATAACATTGATAACAGGAGAAATCTTTTTCTCTTCTTTGACCCTTCTGAAATTTGTGGAATCTCCTTGGGGAATGAGATTCATTGTGGAAGTGGTTGAATCTCTTTAGGGAGTGAGATTCATTATGGAGGTGGGTCTCCTTTTGGAAATGAGATCTTCTCTTTCCTCCTTTAGCATTATAAACTAGGGCTTGGTCTCCATCCCTTAATAGTACCACTTCTCGGTTAGCTACTCTTGCTTCTTCTTGAACACATTCTTCCCACAGACTGTCAAACTAGAGTTTCTCTTTCCTTGCAAAGATGGTTTGGATGAAGACATCCCAAGGTCTTGTGAGACCAATAAGATTTTTCATGATGAGTTCATATTCATCCATTTTTTCACCAATAGCTTCTAGTTGTTCTTTGAAATGAGTAATCCTAGAGAAATAGTCATGAATTATTTCTCCTTTCTGCATCTTTGTATTTTTGAGTTGGGTTCTCAAGTTCATCTCTTGATTAATGTTCTTTCCTTCATACATTTTGGTTAGGGCATCAAACATTTCTTTTGGAGTATTCTTAGAAGCCACTTGAGGTATCAAGTGATCTTTAATGGAGTCTGCAATGATCCTTTTGGCCCTAACCATATCCTTCTTGTACTTTTCTTTAGATGCATCTTCTTCGGGTTCTGGTACATTTTCCTTTATGAATTTTTCAAGGTCATTCTCTTCAAGAATGAGTGCAATCCTATACTTCCAGGCACGAAAGTTTTCCACACCTTCTAATTTTTCAACAAGCTTGGTGCTTGCAGACACCTTGACCTGGAGCTGGGAAAATGACAAAAAATTGAAAGTGCTCATAAATTGAATTTGAACTTACCAGGAGGTGCATTGGACTGAGGCGAGTAGGCTACTGCAGTCTGTTTTCAAAAAATCCAAATTTTACCCCTTGAAATTGGACCTACGCAAATTTGGACTAGTACTTCTAGTACTGGTTCTGGTTTCCTAGTTTTCTGGTACCAATAGAAACTAGGGTTTCATTTATCGGAGGTTCTGTCCACTGAAAATGTGCGCTCAAGATGCCAATGAGTTCGCTAGGCTATGGTGCACTTCCTTAAATGTTTTTTAGGCCGAAATTCCCTTCCAACAAAAGCCCTAATTTTATTGTACGACAACAATGATGTTTTTAGTTACCTAGTGAAAGGTGCTATATTTAGTCAAGCTCTGATACCATGTTAAATTTAGAGCTGCTATTAAGTTCTTTTCAATTTACTAGACAATAATAGCATAAACAGGACCAGTGAAAGAAACACAATCACAAGGTACACAATATTTTATCCTGGGAAACCCTCATGGGGGAGAAAACCCAGCAAAAACTTCCTTAATATAGATTGCCAATACAATGCCAAGACTAAATGCCAAAACACTAGAGAATATCTAACACTGAGCAATGCGCCTCTCTTTTCTCCTTCTTCTAACTGCAACTTCCTTCAAACTTGCGCACTAGATGAGTGACTTGAGTGAGTGAGTGAATGAGGAGCCATCCTCTCTTATTTATATTAGTTGAGGAGCGCTAGGGTTGTGTCTCTTCATTAGGTAGGGAAAACTTCTTCAACTAATGGTTAAAACCACTTTAATTAGCCCTACGGGATGACTTCACAATTAACACCATTTAACTAGGGTTTGACCAATCCACAAAAGGGGATTTGGTCATACATAAGTTCCGACATGATCAATCCACAAAAGGAGATTAATCTATAAGATAATAACTCAATTATAATTAGAATACTCTTCACAGTTACAATATTTCAACAATCATATCTCAACCCTTTTCGAAAAGGGATAGATAAGACCATTGATTTAATCACTTGATTTCATACAATGCACGCTTTACTTATAGATAATGTACATAATAGCATAATTTTTCAACATCTTGCTTTATACACCAATAACCTTTATAATGGAATCCACATTACAGTGCAAAGTTCTTAGCAACATCTAGATTGATGTAAGCCAAATCATCCAAGTGTAACTTGCGGCCTATACTAAAATCCACTATGAAGATATTGGCTTTTAATCATGTATTCCCATGAAATGTGTAGTCGTTTTCTTTTCAATCATGATTCCAAACTTGTGTTTTTGTGCTGTAGGATCAGTCCCATTAAATAGTTGCTCCATTCATATGACCAATTACCTGTGCAGATCATATTTTTAAACTAGTCTAAATAGACATATATATTTGTACGAGTTCTTCTCATCTGATTTTCTTATTATCTCTTTATAGTCAACATAAAAGACATCACTAACTTGTCACTCAAATGCTCATTCTTCATTACAAATCAGATTACTTCCTCTCTCAGCAACGAAGAGATTATTGAGCATCCCGGCATTGCATGGGATATAAATGAACCTTATCATAATATAAGTGAAACCTCAAGGTGGCAGATTAGTAGTTGTGCATAGTAATAAATATTAAAAATTGATTTATTGGAATAAGAAATGTTGGTGGAGTGGAAAAGTGTGGTTACAATTGTAAATGTAGGAGCCCCATTAGAATTACACACTGGGTTAAATTCTCCCTACATATGAGCATTAGAGCATTAGAAAATGCACAGTATTTAAATTTTATTTAAACAATATTAAGGCCCAAGCCCTTACTCTACCTCCTACTGGTAGTTAAAGCCTTGACGTATACATGGACTCGTGGATGTCTAGAGAGACAATGAAAAAATCCAGTTTGCAAGACCCAATATTATAATTCTGATTTAGTGATCTGGGCACTCTTCCAATAATTTTTTAAATATTTATTTATTTAAAGAAAAATGTTTTTAATATATATATATATATATAATTGGAAATAAAATTACATAATATTAAAGATATATATATCTCATGTTATACATTGCTTATATCTTTCTTGATTTCATTGCTTATACTTTTTTTATTTCCATTTCTATGTTATAGTCCATTTTTAAATGTGAAAATATTTTTATGGACCAAGTTATTAAAGTATGTAGAGAGGTCTTTGATATATATTTATGGAGTATATACAATTTAATTTAAATTAAAGAAAAAGATATTATGAAAATATGAGATTTTATATTTTAAGTTTACTACTAAAGTTGTTAGTGTTTGGACATGTAATAATTTTGCTATGAAGTGTCAACATTTTTTTAGATAGTTTTTTTAATTTTAAATTTTAATTTATTTTTATAAATATAATGTTTATTAACTTAATATTAAGAAAATTAAAAATTAATTTTTTTAATTTTAAATTTTGGTTGACAAAAAAATAACTAGTATAAATTCAATAACAAATTTATGAAACTATTAAAAATATAAAAAAAATTTAAAATATATTACATACAATTAAAAAATATATATTTTAAAAGTTGTTATTTAAATATTTAAATGTAACTTCTAGAATAAGAAATTTTATTTTCAATTTTATGAACTTGAATTTTATATTGTATTTTTTTAAGGTTTTAACAAGTATCTTTCAAAGTTCTTGGTCCCTCTTTTGGTTACCAACCATCTTTCAACGGGCTTTAGGAAAACTCTAATATGAATTGTAAGGGGGTTTTTGGTTTAATATGTATGGATAGATTCCTTTTCCACACAGATTATGTAGCAATTTATTATCTGGCAACTTTCCAAGTTAGCAATTTATTATCTGGCAACTTCCCAGGTCACGTGCCAGGTGAGGTCCTAAATCAACTATATAATATAAATGACAATTAACTTAAGTATCCAATCTATTTGATTTTATTGCTATGGGAAGGAAACATTCATAAATACTTTTTACAACAATAAAAACGTTTTTTTATCTGAACAAGATCTTCTCACCAAGAATTGCAGCTTGAATTGTATTGATTGTAATAGGATTTGAGAAGGTGAACAGATGTTGCTAGCTATACTATATTATATGACATGTGAGGAGATGTTATGAGCTATATTATATTAGCTTTAGCTCATGTTGTTGGTTCTTTATTTTTTCTTTCCATTCATTGACTCTTGAACTACTCAAATTATGTCTTGCTCTCCTCCTTCAACCTTCCCTTCCTTTTTTCTTGCTCGTATATGAATTTGTATTCCGATGCTACTAAAACTTGAAACTCGATTTGATTAGTTGGCTCAAGATTAACTCCAAATGGGATTAGATTGGAGACTTTGTAACTAGTGGATCCATAATAGGGAAGCGATGAGATTAAATCTGTGACATGGGACTATGTAACTAGTGGATCCATAAAAGGGAAGTGAACC
The DNA here is from genome assembly GCA_000966675.3 of Picea glauca. Taxonomy (NCBI): domain Eukaryota; kingdom Viridiplantae; phylum Streptophyta; class Pinopsida; order Pinales; family Pinaceae; genus Picea; species Picea glauca. Next base: position 2,478,753 of record JZKD02S1843717.1, read on the forward strand.
GGTTAAGGGGTATTGAGCTAGATCAAATGCACCCACCTACTAAGAACACACAATAGGGGCTCACCTAACTTAAGTCGACTCGAGAGGAGGGAAAGGTCGTGTCTTTGCATGATGTAGATGCCTGAAGGGTTTCCACATTCCTTTTCCACTGCGACCTTTTTCATAGGTCTACAATATTATTTGTGTTGATCTAAGTGAACGATGGCAGTGCATGGTCATAGTGGATGGCCGTGGCAGTGGAAGGGGTTGCAATGACGCTTACACTGCAATGTTGACAGGGGTGGCAGTGGCGCTTAGATTGCAACGTTGTCAGAACCTACAAAAGAACTTCTACTGTAGCTTTAAATTTGTTACAATCACATTGGGAGGTGTGAAGGTAGCAAGACTTTGAATTCTTTCTCGATAACATAACAGATAAATTGATAATTAAAATACAATTTTAATTAGTTTTTTTTTTTTTAACTTTGGTTAAACGGGTGCATAAGGGATGCATATTATGTGGTCAACCAACAACATGTGTAAGAGGGTTTTGGGTTTTTTAAAGATTACAAGGGCTATTGTATATTTATAGTTATTGTAACTTTAGATTTTATTGTATTTTTGATAACTTAATAAATTCAACAACTCATGTTTAGTTAATGTAAGTGGGCACTATAACTTTTTTTGTTTGTTTGCTAGTTTGTCCATGACCTGCGAGACTAGCCTATGGTTGAGAAACCACGACTCAAGGGCATCTAAGCCGTCAAAATCACTCAGGGATCACACTCGGCTTGAGCCACACCAACCCTTAACATGACTGGATTTTTTGTCCCCGCAGGTTTCGAACCAGTGACTTTAACATCACGGAGTGCCTTAACAACACACTTTGTCACCGACTGTCCTACACCTCGGAGACAAGTGGACACTATAACTTAAAAAAAAACTTCAAAAACAATATTTTTTTTTTTTGAAGTGTATATAGATATATTCCAATTATTTTTTTATATGTTTGATAACTTGATAAATTATATGTGAATTTATCAAGTTATCAAAAATATAAAAAAATAATTGCAATATATCTATATACACTACAAAAAAGAAGATATTGTTTTTGAAGTTTTTTTTCAAGATATATTTCCCACTTACATTAATTAAACATGGGTGGGAAGGATAACAATCATTCCTACCAAGCATCCAAACTAAACTCAATTAACAATAAAATGATTTTGAATTTTTTTTAGTTATATTGTGTATTTACTAAAATTTAACATAAATGGAGAGGATAACAAAATAGAAATGATTATTATCCTTCCAACTCATACTCAATTCTTATAACTAAACAATATAACTTGGGAAAAAAATTGTTACAATCTCCTATACCAATCCAAAAAATGCATTTCGAATTTATCTCAAATGTTTAGTATAAGTCATTCGAACAAAACTTTACGCCAATAAAAAGGAAAATCATAACAACAATCGAGGTTCATAGTCCTTTTCCACACTCCTAACTTTTGTTTTGGGTATATTAAATATTCAATTATTTTTATCTCTGTACTAAGCGGCTTTGAGATTTTATTTGTAAATTAAAACTATGCAATTGTTTGATAAATTTATTTTCTTAAGAAACAAATGACAATCATAAAATATTGTTTACTTTGAGATGTTGTTCTTCAAATCATCGTTTAACTAATAAACTTTACGTCAAGTGATAGAAGCATGTGGTTGCAACAGTAAAAAAAAAAGGCGTGCTTGAGGTGTGGGCCTGAGGCTAGAAAGCATGATAGCTTGAAGAATGGAATGGCGAATCCAATATAGTGAACAAGTGGATGGCTTAAAATATTTTCTGGGCTAAAATCTGTCCACTGTAATCAACAAACCCTTTGTCCTTTATGGGCAAACATCAAGGAACACACCCTAAACTAGTGTCTTCATTTTTATGACTTAGAAATTCTTTGATATTGGTTAGTTCCCAGATTTTCAAGATTTTTGTTATTGATACTGCTTTTGAGCTGTGTCCATTGAAGGGACTATGTTATTATGTAGCCTTGTTTATATAAGTGTAAGGTACCATAAATAAATTTTTTCAAATTCTTCTATTGTTATCTGAAGAAGCATCTTCATCAAGAGTATTATATAGAGTATTGTTCGATCCCAAACCTTATCATCATTGCCAACGGGACACAGCTACAACAATACAAAAATGCAAGGTTTTAGAGGCTCAATTAGTGTCCCGGAAATTGTTAATGCACTTACTTCATCGCCTGGCAACCTAGGTCATGCTTACAGGTACCTCTGTAATAACTCCAAGGATGTTGAGCTCCAAGACTGTCTGTTTGGTCATATTTGTGCCATGTTTAGTTTTCCTCTAGTAATATATTGTTCTCTTCATCAATTGGATATAATTAGTTTGCGCCATGAGAATTAGTTGGCACAATAATAGTTCCATCAATATGAAAGACAAGGTTCCGTTGACATGGTCCTTTTCTCATTTTATGGAGTAAGCTAACTTGGGAGTAAATCAGAGCAAATAGACTCGTTTTTCAGTAAAAAAAAATGGGCATGAATTAGGCAGATTTTCAAGAGTAGCCTGAGTTTCGCATGGATCAAAGTTCCATGTATTTCAAAACCTTACTCGAGGAGTTTTGCCCCATTTTAAACCAACTCAATGCTCAAAAAATCGATCAAAATTATACTTTAACCCAAAATTTAAAATCACACCGCCAAAAAACCTACCTCCGCAGAAAAAATTACCCCAAAATTACCCCACTAACTCAAGAACCCTAATTCCATGTGAAAGCCATTGACATCACTTAATGGTTTCGGGGGACTCATTGGCCCATTTGAAAACCGTTTTTTTTGGGGGCCTCCACGACCTACCACGTATCACAAAGGAAAACTATGGTTTTCCATTTGGGACCCCCTTATTAAATCTTGTACAATCAAAGGGGCCCGAAACAGATTATAGCCATTGATCTTCTTTTTCACGGGCCATTGGATTTCGGGCTAGCTCTAACTCTCCAACACATTGTTTTAAATTTTTTTGACCTAGGATATGAATGGTACGTTTTACTTAGGGACCACGTAACTATCATTAGGTATGAAGTCCCTCTAACTATCATTAGATATGAAGTCCCTCAAAAAGGTAATGAGTATATAGTTCTCAAATAATGTTTATGGCATTTTACGATACAGATTTAGGTTTTAATTATTATTTAAAATTAAGTCTTTTAATTAAAAGACCCAATTCTAATAATAATAGTTATTTTATGCTTTAACTTGGTTTCAATGGCGGAATAAAACAAGTACTTGGTCAATATTGAGAACTTCATTGTCGTAATAAAAGGTTGAGCTCCATGTACTAAAATAGACTTGAATAAAAGGATTGGTTTCGAGGTAAGACCCTTTTTTTTCCTCAAAAGGAGGAAAAAAACAATTTCAATGTTATTTATATTGAATCATAAGAAACTTTCCAATACATATATTATTTGAGATAGTCAGTCACAAGATATGACTTCATCTATCATAATATCACTTGATGATAAAAAAAAGATTATCATCTACATATATGAGTTTAAAAATAAATGAATATATCCATTACATACAAAGACGATTATCACAGAAAGACAAACATAGTTCTTTTAAGGACCACACAAATATAATGGTGAAGACTTACTAGATTGAAATTTTGAGGTGTCAGGAAATTGGTGGGTTTCATGTAAGTGTTAGAAATTTTGATGAAAAGTTTCTATATTACAACAACCACCATGGTATTTTCAAATGATTTCATGTGTTGGTATTACCATGAATAGATTTAATATGTTCTTGCTCAAAATAACATTGGTAGTTATATAAGATGCTCTAAGAAATATTATGTATCTTGTACCATGATTTCTCACAAATAATATTCCCATCAAATCTCATGTCCTTTATTTTCCTAACAATAAGAGGTATATTATGGCCATGGCTCTTTAACATGGAAAGGTTTGAAAGGGGTGAGTTTTTGAGATCCTCCATAGGGGTGTAATAAGGGCCTATGGATCCATTAAAGATAAGAGTACTATAAGTATTGTGGATATCTAATGTAAAGTGGACTAGGGCCACAATGTTAGTTAATATTAAACAAGTGTTGCATGACAGCGTAGTCCCTGCCAGGTTGGTATGGGAGTAAATGTGACCTAGTATGAGCAGGTGGCTAGAAAGTTGATATACATGTGGTTTGCGTGCAGAACATAGTATTCCCGAATTAGTTATTCTTGAAAAAATATAAAAAATTATCAATGTTTGAATGGTTGTTAGACACAAAAAATTTAGCATTACCGAATTGGTTATTTTTAAAACTAGGACATAGAAAGTCATCATAAATAAATAAATTATACATACAAAATATGTATTTGTACCAAGGAGGTTAGAAAGCAAATTTTGAAAAATGGGGTCGAAGTGTAAATGAAACGAAGTGTTTGGTGGAAAATGTATATGAGGGAAATGTTGTGTGCAAGGTGCATATTTTGAAAGACGAGGCAAAAGTAAATGGCGGTTGGCAGGCCGAGCACCATCTAATCTTTGGAAAGTATATAGCAAACATTTTGTTTTTTTGAAAGTATATAAGAAAGTAAAAAATTTGTTGACAGTGGAAGATTAAATTTGGAAATTTAAATGCATTTTCAATGTGGACTGGTGAAAGATAAAAATATATGATGACATAAAATTATTAGGAGATAAGAAATATGAAAATTTTAATGTATTTGTGAACATTTTCCATAAATGCATTTGTTAAAGAGAGTGCTGAAAGATAAGAGTAGAGTCTTTAGGATATAAAAATTTAGATGCATTTTTATTTGAAATCTGTCAGAAAATAGAAGTTTGTTACATACCACTGCAAATGTTGAAATACACAAAAAAACAAAGTGTGTTACATATAAACCGGAATTTCAATGCGTTTGTCATGTAGGCTGGGATTGGGGCTCCCGTGAACCATTAGAGAAATATTTACAAGAAACAGGATTGTGGAAAGAAGATAGAGTGCAACAACTGCAAAAGAAAATAAATGGAAAGGTATAAGTGTTTGCCTATACATGTTTATTTAAGAAAGCAGAATAATTAGGTTGAAACAAAGAAAGATGGGATGAGTAAACTTACAGTGAGGGTACATAAGAGTGCTTTGGCTATTTTCTTGCAGCTACCCTTTCATTGATGTCGATGATGACTGCGGTTTCAAGGATGTTCTCCATGGCTGCTGGAATGCTGACAACTGCCTGTTGTCTTTCGTTGGTGGCCTGTTTCAATTGCCTTTTCGACCCATTCTTCAATGTATGCTCTCATTGGGGCGACGTTGATCTCATTTCGGATCTTGATGTTGAAAATGTCGTTTTCTAATTCCTGGAAGTTGAAAGAAAGATTAGAGAGAGCCTGATGAATTTCCTCATTCTATACTGCATATTTGACTAGCCAGTCATGGACGTGAGATTGATCAAATTGAAGGATGCTGTAAATTTTTTCCAGAGAGAAGGTCTTCAACATAGCAACCCATTTATCGAACTCTTCTCTGGTTAAGGGCAAGGAGTTTGAGATTAAGAGGGGGTCTTGGAAGTTGTTTGTTTTCCTGGCTAAGTCTATATTTGACAGCTTTGTGAATAATTTATCTTTCTTTGATATGACTTGTTCACATGATTGAACAATGAGACACAAGTTGTTTACTTTTTATTTTCAACATGCATTCAATTGGCTGATCCAGTTTTTGGATGGAAGATCTTCTTCTCTTCTTTTTGTTTCTGTCATATTGTTGACAATCTTGCCAAAATGGATGACCATTTTTAAGAAGAACTTTTTTTCATCTTTTAATTCGGCTTGCAAAAGCTCGAGCAAGCTATGTGCCCTGGTTCCAAGGGAAGTGATGGTTTGTGATCTTTTCCAGGCATCGGTAACTAGTTCCATTCTTTTTGTGATATTGTTTTCCACATATCCTTTACAGGATGCGAGGAGGGTGGATGGTGCTTTTACATTGGGTACAGGGGTGCCAGACATGGATATTGCCAAAGGATCGACATGCAATGGGATAGGAAATAAAGCATCTTCCAATTCCTTGACTCCGTCCTTCAGTCTGGCATTGTGGGTCTCCATGTGTTTAATGGAGTCATGAAGCACTTCTCCGGTCGTGGTGTGAAGTTGAAAGATTTGGGACGGCCTCATGTTGGCAACGTCAACCTCTAAACAAGATTTGCCTTTGATATTTTTAACATTTTTTTTTCTGAAATATCAAATTTTTGTTCCATCTATCAAAAACAACGCTCTGGAACACGAAGGATTCATCTTCGTCAAAATTTTGGGCAAAATATATGTCCATTGGATGGTTATGGTGGATGGCGTCCTCGAGCTGATCAAAGAATGGGAACATGGCATCTAGATTAGTGTCAATTTCCATGTTCTCAGTCTGAATTTCCGGGTCTTCTGCCTACCCCACATTTTTTTTCTCTTCTTCTCCATTGGAAGCTTGTGAGAACTATCAATTTTAGAGTGAGGAGGGTCGTTATATCCTCCTCTGTTTGAAGAATTATGGGTTTCTTTGTTGCTATGATGGGCCATTCGAGAGATGCTCTGGGATGTCGTACTTTTTTGAGTGGTATTTGCGGATTGAACACTCTTGTCACTGGGGTCTTTCCCCTGTTGCGTGTACAATTTGGTGCAACTTTGCATTGTCTCTACGTCGCTGACATCAGAGGAAGGCCTGTGACTGTCTCTGTTTTTGGGCAGGTGTTTATTTACAAAACAATTTCCAAGGCCAAGTGAATGTAAATGTTGTCTAAAAATATCATAGGGGTCGAATCCTTTTATGTGTTCAACATATATGAGGTTGGAGATACTAAAATGTGTTGTGAAATCGTCAAATTTGTTGACGTTTTTCAACACGAACTCCCCTATTTTCCAAGGCATAGGAATGAACTGTTTTTTTTTCTTCCTTTGGAACAGATGGAACCAGTAGTTGTATTGACGTGCTACTTCTGCAATAAAAATTATGTCCGTAATGTGACATGGAAGGAGAGCAGGTTGTTCCGTGCAGCCAAAAATTCTTATGACAGCGTAATTATCCAAATGTTGGACTGTTCCCTTTTTGTCCAAAAAATTAGTTGCCTGTTCAGATAAGCGGCTAGCATTTTCTCCTAACAAGAAAAGTTTGAAAACAGATAGGAAGCCATTAAAAAACTCATAAAAACAGTGGGAAGCCTTGTGCTTCCACAAGGCCTGGTACCAGAACGTTACTGGGTGGAAATCGCAGTTGACATTCTTGGACAAAGACAATTGCGGAAATCAATAGGAATGTGCTATTGCAAAAACTAAATAGGATGACATATAAAATTTCTTTCCCCTTTTATAGCTTGACAATTGGGAAGATATTTCATAATAAATTATCCTTCCCCAATAAAAAATGGCTTGTTCGTTGACTGTGAAATACAAAATGTAAAGAGTGATGCGAGAAACAATAACTGTGGATTCCTGTCCCGTTATTCTTGTAAACAACCAGGCAATTTCATGAAAAAGATTTTTAAATGAACTAACCTGCATGCTTGTAATATCTTCAAGAACTAGATTTGGGTTTTCCAAAAAAAGGGGCAAGAGGTCCAATCCGTTATTATGCTTTGCTAAAAACTGTTTGCAATCTTCTCCTTTGAATGTCAATGTTGGCTCGGGTAATTTCAGCATCTGCTGGAAGAGATGAGGCGACAAAGAAACAAAAGAGTGGTCGTGCAGTGGAATACTTCTTTTCTCTACAATAAATTTATCGGCACACCAAGAGACCAATCTCTTACAGTCAAAAACCTCAGGGACATAGCCTACATGAGCAATCCCGGAGGTCCAAATTACTTGGTTCTCTGCGGTAGAGGTTGAGTAATAAGAAAATACCTTGGAGCAGTGGAAGTTCTGGTCGTGACGGCCGAAGATGTTCACTGTATCTCCACATAACTGGTGTGGAACTGATGCCATAGGTTTATGAGAAGGTTGCTTTGCTGCAAATGATGGTTTAAATGAACGGTCACAACGAATAATGTAACTTTTTGCTAAATCTTGGTTAAATGCTTATGAATGGGAAAGCTCCTCGAGCCTTTCACTAATTAATGACAATCAATATTGGTGGTGCATGATGAATTGCTAGGAGTAAAGTTTATTTATTGCATATTTAGAAAAGTGAAGGTGGCGGGTACGATGAAGAGAAATTAAGGAATGGAGGTTTCCTGAACGTGCGAAGGCCACGCGATGTGAAAGGGATTTCATGATTTTTAAATGAACACTCGGAAGGGACAATATAATCTCCTTGGAAATTTTGGCTTAATGCGCATGAATACAGGATTTCCTCGGCCCTTTCGCCCATCAATGAAAATATATACGGTTTCTACATGATGGCCTATTAGAATTAAATGCCAATAATTCCATATTTAGAAACAAGATATGTCTATATATATAAAAAACTTTATATTTTCTTTTATTCTAGAGAAGTGCGAAGGTGACAAAGACGACGAAGAGCAAGGAAAGAATGGCAAGTTCTGAAAAGCGATTGGACGTAATTCAAAAAAGCGTTACGGGGATAGTCAGGAAGAGATCATGAAGTGGGAGTTTAGCGACCGGTTTGTATATTTGCGGAAATTGCTAATTGCATGCGTAGAAATAAGATCTTATATATAATTGCCAACTGCTAATTCCAAAAGGACTCCGACATAAGAAACAACGACTACGAACTGAATATTTCTTCAACCTAGCAAAGGGATGATTCCCTAAAGAAATTTGAACAAATGGTGAAGTAAGGAAAGCGGACAGATGGGCTTCAAAATGGGTTGATAATAGTTCCTATAAATATGCAAGGAAGCGGTGGTTAAATTGAATTTCTCGAAAGTTTTCAGTGTAAAAAATTTGCATCATGGAAAAGGGCATGATAGGTGGACTGTAATACGAAAAAGGGTAAAATTTCATGATTCAAAATTTTTAAATGCAAAATGTGTAAAACATAAGAGATCATGAAAAGGGCATGATAGGTCGACCGTAATACAGAAAAGGGCATGATCTAAGAACGATTGCAAATTTGTATATCTGTCAATTTGTATATAGCAGAGCTATGAATACTGTTTGGAGGTCCTGGAAAAGTAGAGATGCAATATTGATGCAGCGAGCGAGGTCCTCCTGTCAATTTCTATATGGTGGAACTCTGGATGGAAGTTGTGGGACATGGAACAATAGAGGGTCAATTTAAAGAAAGGGGAAGCGGTGGTTGGAAATGCGTGAATTGGGAAAAGAGAAAGGAGGAAGACATTTTTCGTAAGTGCGGATTGGTTTCAAAGAAGCCCCATTGTTGCAAAATCATGATCTACTAGTTATCAGAAAATGCGTTGTTGAAGATTACATTTTATTGCAACCTGCGCATGTAGTTATATTCTTGATACATTATTCCATGACTGTAACATACTAACTAAAGTAGTGAACTTTGTTTTGTACTAATTAACATTAAAACTTAATAATTGCATCTCTAGAAACAAGAAGAACGATTTTGCTGGAACATTTTACATTGGTATTAGTAAACAAAAGATCGAAGAAGTACAAGAGCACTGAAGTATGGAAATTAGAACATGCGTGAAACCCATAAAAGTGGCAGAGACGAAGAGTCCAAGGCCAAAACTTCGTAATAGCAAATCCATTTAAAAAAATAAGAAAAGTACTGAGTACTGTACATCTATCCTTAGAAATTGGATCCATTTCTTCGGTTGAAAACATTGAAGGTATCTGCGACAAACACAAGCACGAGTTCCGTAGTATGCAAGATCCTTGGAGTTTTCTCCTCAATTAATCATCCTCTACTGAAATTGATATTTTTCAGAAGCTTTGCCCGAGGAAGAAGACGAAAATGGTTGCAGGGCAAGTGGAATATCCCTTAGTTGAAATCAACTCTTCATAGTGGAAAAAAATTCAGTAGTACAACTTGCACGTGCAATTACAGAGGCCCAAATTAGTCCATTCTGGGTAGAAGGAGATGACTAGTAGGAAAATGCGTTGCAACAACGAAACTTTTGCACCTGATACCCAAAAATGTTAAACAATATTTTTTTGGTTTGAAATATATCTTTGGAAGCATCAACATATGATTGCTTTACAGTCAAACTCTTCTGCCCAGAACAAACTAATTTGGAACTTTGGAATTCCTACTTTGGCGGTGCAAAGTGGTTGTTGCGTTCAGTGTTCATTTTTTTTTTTAATCTGAAACTCATTTTGGTGTTGTCATGACTGCAATCACCGAGCCGGGAAGGTTCGTTCGTTATGGTTCATTTCAATTTGGGCCTAGGAGTGGGAATATTTTATGCATTTCCATCATCCATTATCGTATCATTTTCCATTAGATCATCTTCTTTTGGGTTGGAATTCATGGCATAAAGTTCTGTGAAAGGCATGACTACAAGTGGGCAGGTTCTCTGAGAAGCCAAGGTTGGCATCGAATTTTTTGGCTTGAAATATATCTCTTGGTGTACCAAGGGACCATCTTGTTTTTTTCTCGTGGTCGGAGAGAGATGAATAGTAAGAATATGCCCTGGAATAGTGGAACTTGTGGCCATTATGCCCCAGTGTGTTGACTGTGTGTGGAGAGAACTGCCGCTAGAAGTTATTAAGAATTTCCATTTGCAAGAGACAATGTTTCAAAAGAAAATTGGGGAGGGATAATATAAGCCTCTGCAAAGTCTGGTTTAATGTGTATCAATGGAATATTGCCTCGAGCATTTCGCTAATCAATGACAATTTCTAAGGGTCATGCAGAATGAGTTGTGACCATCACATCTCACTAATTTCACAATTAGAAAAAAGTGCAAAGGTGGTGGTTACGACGAAAATACATTAAGAATCATAAATTTCTTAAAAGCACCAACCCGTCGGCGGACAAAAAAAAAAGATTGCGTCACCTTTGAAATGAATACTTGGAAAGGATAACATGCTTGTGCACAAATCTTAGTGTAATTCATACTAATGACAAATCTTCTCCGAAATTCCAGACATTAATGACAACTGTAACGGTTGCTATAGGATGGCTACTAGCATTAAAGCTTAATTATTGCATATGGAAAGCGGTCAGGCGGGTTACAAAAGAAAAAATGGAAGAAGATATACCCAGGAGACGTGAAGGCTTGATGGTTCTCTGCCTGGCGGACGGGTTCTCATCCTGGTGGGCTGAAAATTGAGCCTCTATTGCTCTGTGTCCTACAAATAGCACCTACACTTTCGCGAGATACAAAATGGTAGGCAGACTTGCGGGTTGGTTGGTTTAACATTGCGGGTTGGTTGGTTAAACATGTACTTTTATAAAGTATGGACATCAGATTATATAGAACATATATGAATCTGTGATTCCATACTTGGACACTTTTTGTTTCGCGTGTTTGCGGCGTGGCGGGCTAAAAATTGAGTATCTATTGTTCCGTGCCCTACAAATAGCACTGACAGTTCCACAATATACAAATTGATAGCGGGAGTTGTGGAGATGAGTTTCTATATAAAGTATAGACATAAGATTTTATACAGCATATGCGGATCGCTTATTCCATACTTAGGCACTTTTTTGATCGCGGGTTTGCGGCCTGGCGGGCTGAAAAAATACTGAATATTGTTCCATGTCCTACAAATAGCACACATATTTCTGCGATATACAAATTGACATCACGACCTATGGGTTGCTTGGATGAACATTGCATTTGTACTGTTCTAGAACATATGTGGATTCTTCATTCCCTGTACTACAAATAGCAACCACATTTTCGTGATATACAAATTGAGAGGAGGACCTACGAGTTGATTGACTGAACATTGTATTTGTATTGTTCTAGAACATATGAAGATTCCTCATTCCATACTTGGGCACTTTTTGGAACATGGGTTCGTGGCTTGGCAGGCTGAAAATTAAGTATTTATTGTTCTGTGTCCTACAAATAGCACCTACACTTCCGCGATATACAAATTTACAAGAGGGCTTCTGGACATAGTATCTATATAGATTATGGAATGATATTTTATACAACATATGCGGATTCCTCATTCCATACTTCATAGTTTTTGGATCCTGGATTCGCGGCCTGGCAAGCTGAAAATAGAGTCTCTATTGTTCCGTCTCCTACAAATAGCACCCAGATTTCTGCAATATACAAATTGACGGCTGGAGTTGCGGAGATGAGTCTCTATATAAAGTATTGACATGAGAATTTATAGAGCATATGCGGATCCATGTTTCCATATTTAGGCAGTTTTTTGATCGCGGGTTTGCAGTATGGCGGGTCGAAAAAAGAGTCTCTATTGTTCCCTATCATATAAATAGCACTGAGATTTCCGCGACATACAAATTGACAGTAGTCTCCATGGGTTGCTTGGCTGAACATTGCATTTGTTTTGTTCTAGAACATATGTGCATCCCTCATTCCATACTTGGGCACTTTTTTGGATCGCGGGTTCACGAGCGGGCGGGATGAAAATTAAGTATCTACTGTTCTATATCCTACAAATGTTCGACAACAAAGGTATTCCAACAGAGGAAGAACACCTTCAGTAACCACTCACATAACCAAATCAAAGATCAACACACTGATGTTTTCACGTGGTAAAACCCCTATGGGGAAACATCCATGACCCCAACCAACGCGGCCACTTGGAGCAGTTTATTAATGCAAAGAAAAAGATTACAGAGAGATTTTACAAGAGAGTTTCTCACAATCGATCATCGGAAAATGACCCTCCATGGTCTTTAAATAGAGATCATGGACCAATCGGGTGTTAAGCCACAGATCAATGGCCATTAAGATCGAGGAGAGTATGAACCGTCGGATCACTCTATGTCGGTAACATATTGTGACCGTCGGATTTCCTAACTAAAAATGCATACTAATGCATACTAAAGAAACACACTTTTACCTAACGACATATTATACCAAGTAGATCTTAACTAACTTCTAAGTGTCCAAATATCCTAACATCCCCCCTTAAGAACAACTTGGGATAGGATTGAAGGATTTACAATAATGACACAATAGGAGAAGGAAGGAGGCATTAGAGCCTTTCCCCCCTTAATGAAAGCTTCCTGAACTCCTAACATAGATCGAAGTTTGGAAAACTTTTCTTTTGTAAGAGACTTTGTGAAAATGTCTGCAACTTGATCTTCTGTAGGGCAAAA
>JZKD02S1843717.1:2495909-2506139 GCA_000966675.3 Picea glauca
CGTGACCGTCGGATTTCCTAACTACAAATGCATACTAAAGAAACACACTTTTACCTAACGACATATTAGACCAAGTAGATCTTAACTAAATCCTAAGTGTATAAATATCCTAACAACAAATAACACCCACACTTCCATGATATATAAATTGACACGCGGACTTGTGGACATAATCTGTATATAAAATATGGAATGAGATTTTACACAGCATATGCGGATCACTAATTGCATATTTGGGCCTCTATTGTTCCGCGCTGTACAAATACATTGTTCTACAACATATGTGGACCTACGGGTTGCTTGGCTGAACTTTGCATTTGTATTGTTGTAGAACATATGTGGAGTCCTCATTCCATACTTGGGCACTTTTTGGATTGTGGGATGACGGCTTGGCGGGCTGAAAATTAAGTATCTATTGTTTCGTGTTCTACAAATAACACCTAGACTTCTGTGATATACAAATTTACACGCTAGATTGTAAATATGCGGATTATTGATTCCATACTTAGGCAGTTTTTGGATCATGGGTTCACGTCCTAGCCGGCCGAATATAGTGTCTATTGTTTGGTCTGCTACAAATAGCACCTAGATTTCCATGACATACAAATTGACATGAGGAGTTGTGGGCTGCTTGGATGAACAATGCATTTGTATTCTTCTAGAACATATGCTGATGCCTCATTCCATATATGGGCATTTTTTGGATCGCAGGTTCGCGGCGAGGCGGGCTGAAAATTAAGTATGCAGAACCCTCATTGCATACTCACAAGTGGAATCGGGTTGCTTCGTTGAACATTGGACTTTTATTTCCCCATAGTGATTCCGTATCAATTTCATAATTATCGATTTTTTTCTATCATGGGCTCTGGGGTTGGTGGGTTGGAAATTGGGCCTTTATTGTTCCCCGCTGTACAAACACATTGTTCTAGAACATATGCAGATCCCTCATTCCATACATGAGCACTTTTTGGATCATGGATTCCTGACCTGTTGGGCTTAAAATTAAGTATCTATTGTTCCATGTTCTACAAATAATATCTTCACTTCTGCGATATACAAATTAACAAGCGGACTTGTGGACATAGTCTCTATATTAACTATGGAATGAGATTTTATACAGCATATGTGGATTCCTCATTCCATACTTGGGCATTTTTTGGATCATGGGTTGGCGGCCTAGCAAGTTGAAAATAGAGTCTCTATTGTTCCCTCTCTTACATATACCACCCAGGCTTCTGTGATATACAAATTGCCAGGAGGACTCGGGCTGGTTGCCTGAACATTGTACTTTTAGGAAGATTTTTTGGATGGCGGTTTCGTAGCCGGGCAGGCTGAAAATAGAGTCTCCATTGTTCCCTCCGCTACAAATAGCATCCAAACTTCCGCCATATACAAATTGACAAGAGGACTTGGGCCGGTTCGGGCTCGCGGGTTGAAAATTGGGACTTTATGGACTTGAGAGCTGGAGCATTAAATTATTAAAGGATGTTAAATTGCTTAATCTTAAAAGAATCAAGGAAAGAAAATAATTTTTTTTTAAACTTCTATAACCTCAAGCATAACAAGGACCAATCTGAATTTTAAGGGCCTATTGTTCATATGATAGCACAATTGCATTCTGCACACTAAATATTCATTGATTTCAAATTATTCCAGTATATTAATCTGACTAACTTCATCAAATAAGCAAAAATGCGAAAACAACGACCAATTTGTATTTTAAGAGCCTCTTGTTTGTATGTGAGGACAGTCGCAGTTCAGACACTATATATTCATTGATTTCAGATTATTTCAGAACAATAGTTTGACCAAGTTCATCGATCAAGGAAATCTGCTAAAGCAAGTGACAATACAGTTGCGTCACAATGCCATAGAAATTACCAGGCGGATCTATGTCCCAGCTGGCTAAAAAAAACAATTATACTATTCGGTGTCCTCCAAAGAACAGCTGGAGTTTCAGGGTATACAAATTGACAGACAAAGAAGATAACCAAGAACCAACCATACTTTAAACAGTCCACAAGAAATTTCTCAGAAGGTTCCATAGAGCAGAACCCATCGACCTCTGCACCAAACAATTTGATATACAAAGAAAAGACATCGCCGCATTTGTTTTCTCTTGAAACTAAGTTTCATCTGGATGTTGAAAAAATATCATAGAGAGACATGAGGTATTTCCATTTCCTCTCAAAGTTTCATATAATTTTTTTTTCCCTTGTTCAGCCGATATGCAAAATTACATTGTCCTCATTTAAGGTGAATTTTCTTTGTATCCAAAGCTGCCACAACATGTAGACATTGCTTGCCTTTTTCTGTAGATATGTTTCATATGACAACTCTGCCAACTGAGGAAGCACATTTTGTAACAGTGGCTACCTGATTGTACAATGCACGGTTGTGTTTCCCATGGTTCGAATAACACCACTGAGGCAATGTCCATAAATATATGGACATTTTTCACCGCATTACAGATAATCAATCATATCATCAGTTATCAAAGCGGAGGCAGAGGCAACAAAATGTCATTTTGCACAAACAGGCTCAAAGGGGGTCGAGTACACATTGGCTACAACTAAAAGAACTAGGAATGCGAGAAAAGGAATTAATACATTGAACAATATAATACACAACTGCATCCCACCCTCCCCTTTAAAATAAAAATAAAAAATTAACAACTGCAAAAATTTGTTGAAGTCTATTTCTATAAGCAAAGCGAGGATGATTTTGCAAATGTATACACACAACAATTGTAGATCTAGCTAGCTTCTCCAGATGCTTTACTGTATCTGCTCGCAACTCTGTTACATACGTTGACTGGGTTGTCCTAAAGATTGTTTTTCTAGCATCCTTCTTTTTTGTTATATTTTTGAACAACATAAGTGGAATCTGCCCTCTATGCAATTGTTGTTCCATTGATGAAAACAAATTTGAATACGTATCGAAAAATTGTAGCTGCAACATGGAACAGTGCAATTTTTGTGTAACTTATTCGACATACATGCAAAAGTGAAAGTAAACAACAAAACTGAATATGAAAAGAGGTACCATTGCCTTCTCGCTATCCAACTCTCCATCCTTTATATGGAGAATGTGTTGCGACCCAAATTTCCTGGCCAGTGTGACATCAACCCCAATTGTTCCCATTGGGTAAATATCAATGCTCTGTGCAAGTTGCCTAATAGTCGAGTCTGGGAGGTAGCGATATTATGAAAAAATAGGAGCAATTTTTTCCATAATGCTTGTTTCGTTGACCGAAATAATTCGATCGCAATCACCACGGTCATATACTGTTTTTGACAATATATTAAAATTTGTAATGGATATCTTATTACGCGACAATATCTTTTCTGCATGTTTCTGAACAAGTTGAGGAGGAACAGTTAATGTAACTATCATCATGGCATCCTTGTCTGTCATATCAACACACATAATGGGTCTACTTTTGTTTTCCTTGTCCAAGTAGGTGGTATAGACAACCATTATTTCCTCGACGAACACCTGTCCGGTTTGGCGACTGTTCAAGGCCTCTATTGACAGTACTTTGGATGTCATAACTCTAGACCTGAAGACATTTTTTTAACAGAAAAACTAAAGTGAATGGTAGTGTGCTACACGTATATGTATTCTTTTGATGAACTATGGAGCCAGAGTTTCGCAACGACACCTCTTAGTCTGCGGAACATGCAGCAGGTTCGATGTCTCGCTCGTACTTGTTGATACTTCTTGCGAGCTGCAAACCATGTAGTGCAGATGGCATCAACATATTCACCATGCCATAGATGAATATATAGCTCGGGAAATTTGTCTAGTAAACATAGTAAGAGCACAACGCATGCATTTTTACCTTTGGCCTTGTCGGTCCACCGATGTCTGGGATGAATGACTGCTCATGGCCATCTCACTAGTCCAAATTTTTCTGATGCAAGCATTTGCAGATGGACATCAGGACTAAGCAAATATATGCATTCTATATTATATGCCCGCACCCGGTTTGTATCTTTAATTTGCCGGCACACTTGGTATACCTTTTAGAATATTGTACCACAGAACCCTCTGCTGCTGCATAGAAGAATTCATCTCCCTATCCAAGCAACCTATTTTTTCTAAGGAAACAACGTGGAAGATGCAATCGACAGGAAGGCAAGTTAGTTTGAAAACAAACATGTAAAACAAAAAATAAATAGGTCTATTTACCTGCCAAAGAGTCCTTCATCCTATCCAACCATTATGTTTGTTTAAATGCAGCAGTGAAAAGCAAACACAACGGACATGTACTAGCTTAGTATGCAGGAATAAACGTATGCAACTAAGAAAACTTACCATGTAGGAAGGCACACAACTAGCTTAACACATATCCAAACCATAAATGAAATAAAAAATAGCGCAATATGAAACAATAGTACGAGCATGTACCTTTCTATATCCTCTTCAGTCGATGCAGTTGAGACTCTCTCCTTTTCTCCAGCTACTCTGTTTGTTTCAATTTGGGAACCCACAAAATTTAATGAACATCAATGGAAGCTGGTATTCAACGGAGAACAAGCAATATGTACATAGAGAAAAACTGACTCAACGAATAGTCTACAAAGGCAGAAACATGAACCTTTGTGCTTCTCTATCCATGGATGTAAACATGTACAATTTTTTTCCCTCGCCAAAATATATTACAAGGCAGAAAATATCACGCAACTGCGTGGCCGTAGCTAAATGATTTCTGATTTTCCCTGGGAAATTATCCACATATGCCCTCTAGCCATGTTCTTTATCCTCTACACAAACTGCCATGCACACGATACAAGTTCTCAGTTTTCCGTGGTGAATTACCCACACATGCTTCCAGACATGGAAATATAATCTTGCAGAATCTTTGTTGCACATATCATATGTCAAGAACAACACAAATTGCATCCTGCGCACACCAGTCTATGTAGAGGAGAAAGGACATGTCATGTCATATCCACACATCTGACCATACATGGTTTATAAATGTACCCTTCATACATATGCTTTATTCCAACAAAAAAATAGCAGGTATTGTAACTTCACATGTAATCCTCGAACAATTTTGCATGCAACTATTTTCTTTCATGGCAGGATTGCAGCACTAGGAAAATCTCACAGAATAACAAATCTCGACTCCGGAAGACATGGAAAATAAAACAACTGCATATCCACTGGTGGGTGCAGGGGATGAACATCGTAAATCACCTCAAACAAAACAATAACAATCCAAAAAAAAAAAGAAAAAAAAAATCTCCAACCACCGCCGCTGCACCCCAACCCTGCAAGGCCGAATCAAAGAAAAGAAACTATCATGGACCAAACCAGCGAGAAAGAATGAAGAGGCCGAAATGCACTCACAACACCCCAAAGCGTAAACCCCAACCAAACAAACAGAACCAACAACCCAGGAACCAACAAACTAGTAAGAACCATCGAGCCAGTGAACAACATATGTATCTCCAACGATTACGAAAATGCAACCTAAATAGTAAAGGAACCAAAAACACACAAGGAACATGCGACTAAAAATAAGAAAACATTCTTACTTGCAAACTTCAAACTAAAAAACAAACAAGGAATATAAAATGAAACCACGGCATCCAAACTTACTCCGACACGATGAAATGCAGAAGTACAACTTGAATCACCAGCGAAACAACAACAAGCAACAACCGAGAAACTAGCGAAGAAGAACCACTTACCGAACCAGTAAACAATGCATATAGCCTCAACGATTACGAGGATGAAGCATACAATGGAAGCAACCAACAAACCAGCAAAGAAGAAGTAGTCACTGAACCAATAAACAATGTATGTAGCTTCAATGGCAGAACAAGGACGAAACATACAATGGCTATTGAACTAGCGATAGACAATCAAGTGAAAATTCACTGCAACTGTATAGAAAATTTTGAGGAAAAATGTACTCCGAGGACCATATTTACATAAACATTTAAGACTCTGAGGCTGTCTAAGCAACTCATGGAATGAAAACATTTAAGCTCTCAGGGGTGTTGCAGAACGTCACAATGTGAACATTTACACAGTCAGTCCTATTGATGCATCTCTGAATAAGTGTCAATACATTTCAAGAAATATACATCTGCAAAATATGCTATAAACTTTGGAATTCTCAATCACTACAAAGCTTGGATATCAAAACTTTTCAATATGCTTATTACATATCAAAACTTGTGGATATATTCGGGTAGTAGAAAATGCTAATACAAACATTCGAACCAATGCTAGCATTAATCAACCTTGAAGCAAGATACAAGAAAAATATATGATTAAAACATACTGACTACGAGAAAAACTTTGGATATGTTTCCATATAGTACATTGGAAATAGCGATGCCGATAATAAGACCTCCAATCTCTTATCCAATCAGATCAGTACATATATGTTACTTTTTATTATATTAAAATATATGCTTTTATTTCCATAGCTCCAACAATAGGTATTGTGCAAATATTTCGGGTCAAAGGACAAAGTAATATGTAGTCAACGATTTATCGATTGCTATAGTCCCTCTATGCCTACGACAGGGACTAATAAGGCCCCATTATATAGTTACCATTAAATAAATGTAATGTGATGATCCAGGAGGATCTCCACATGGAAAATTCCTACTTTGCACACCATGGGATAAATCATTAAAAAGTTTGATAATAGGTGGAAAAGAATAATTAATGCTCATAATTGAATTAATTAAATTGTAAAAATGATTAATACTTAAAATGAATATGATAAACTCATGTATTAGTCATGCACATTGGAAAAATGATGAATGTTTGAAGTGAGTTTGTGAATCTCATGTATTATTCATTTAATTGTAAAAAGGGAAATTAATTTTGAGAATCCAACTCACATATTAGTTTCATAATTTTAAGGGGAAATTAGTTTCCTAGTCTCAAGGAGGAAGTTAAAGGTCTTATGAGTTGGTTTGGACTCTTCCTCACTTTATCATGAGCGGTTTCCTAATATCAAGGAGGAAGTTAAGGGTCTCATGAATTGGTTTGGACTCTTCCTCACTTTATTACAAGTGGTTTCCTAGTCTCAAGGAGGAAGTTAAGGGTCTCATGAGTTGGTTGAGATGGTTTCTCATTATTGTCCTTGAGTGGTTATAATATTCTAAATTTATGGATCTTGTCTACTTGGATTATGGAAACTAAGGAAATTATTTAAACTCCTTATTTGAAGAGATTTAAGGAGGCTCTTTTTGGGAGCTCTTTGAGGAGAGAATCAAACAATCATGCATGTGGTTTGTAAACCCCTTCATTGGGAGAGTTGAGACCCCTCCATTGGGGAGAATGTAGTCCTTCTAGTGTTTGAAGAAATTTCACTTATGTGAGAGCCTTGGACCATGTGCCACATTTTGAGAGAAGGTTTCAACCCTTTGGGAAGGAAAATATAATGATTTGTATTCCAAGCAGATCTGGAGATGTAGCCAGAAGGTTCTGGTGAACTCCATTAACAACTTGATGATCTATTGTCTGATGTTTTTTTATGCATGTTTTATTTCCGTAATTGTAATTATTAATGCATTAAGTAATGGATATATGAGACTAACAACAAATGCATCAAGTTAATATTCAATTTATATTCAAGTCTTCATAAACACATATTTTCACCTTTGACACAATCAAGTTCAATAGATCTGCAACTGTAAATCTGACCTTCATTAAGTGGCCTAGAGCCAAGTCAAGTTTGTTATTAGTGTCAGCCTTGGTTTCAGATCAAGTGGTATCAGAGCAATATTGATAGGAATTGTAGGTGTTGAATGCAATATGGAAAATACACCAAAGGAGGCATGGCTCAATGAGCTACATGAAATAAACCAGAGCATTAAAGCATAGAATGTTGAGTTGAAGAAGATATTGTGCAGAAGAAGAGAATCATAGATTGTGACTTTAATTACAAGACATTGAAGAGGCTTGTGAAAATATGCAAGGTGATGAAGGCTTAACAAATCCATCCCCCAAACCTGATCCATAAATGGTAATTGAGGTCAACAATACTTCTTCAGTTTCATGTTCTTCTCCTCATGATGATGATTTTGGGGCTTTTGAAAAGAACACTACATGCATTGTCTTGAAGCTAATGAGGAAAATGGGATATGACAGAGGAGGTCGTGGAGCCAATGGATAAGGCATTGTGAATCCCATCGAAGTGGTGGAAATAAATCGATATGCAGGATTCGACTATGTCAAAAAGGAAGTTGGAAAATTATCCAAAACCATAGAAGCAAGAGAGTCCTCAAGTGACAATTCTGAATCAATGCAGGTTGAGAGCATATCATACCTTTCCAAAGATTATGATTGTGAGTCATCTCCAAAGGGAGATGAAAATTACAATAGGGGAGCTCAGGAAAGTTCTCCTTAGAAGACCTGCATAGGAGACAACCAAGCAAGGTATAAAAAGTCTCATTATTCAAATGTTCCTTTTGATTACAAGCAAATTGGTAATGTAAAACAAAGTTTATGGCATAGAAAACCATGTACATTTTGCGGTTTGAATAACCATGTTGTTGACAAGTGTTGGAAAAGAATGGCTTTGTATAGGAAGGTTATGGAAATGAGGAAGAAGCCAAGACATGAAGACTCTTCTCCACATCAGGAGAAAAAGAAGGGCATGAAAACATGGGTAAACAAGAATTGTTGCACCCATTGCAACAAGGGTGGACATCAAGAAGCCACATGTTGGAAACTCCATCCATAGTTGCATACCAAGAAGGACAAAGTTGGGGAATTAGACGACAAAACAACTCAGAAATTCAACCATCTACATGAAGAAGGATAGCTACAAAAAAAGAGACAGCTTGAGAGGGAGAACCTATTAGTCTTGATCACTGAAAGGATGGGTAGACTTTTTGAGTTAGTCAATAGTGACCATCATTGTAAATCGTTTGTTGCTTCTAAGACCCCATAGAAGGGAAAAATTGTAAAAGTCATGAGAAACATCCCTTCTTCATGTAACATAGTGATATTTTAGGTCCTTTTTTTAGTAGCTTAGCCATGGGGCTAAAAAATACCTCAAAAATAAAAGTTCCCAGAATTCAACGAAAATACACCAAGTCGAAGAGCTCAAAGAGAGGTTTCAAACGGTGCAAATTCCACATCAAACAGAGTCATATGTGAAAGTTATGTCCATATGAAGTTTTTAGAAAACATGCGAAGTCCATACAGTGCTGATGTGGTAGAGCCATGTGGCCGTACATATGCTAATGCGGCGGCTGACATGTCAGTATGGTAGATGACATCAACATGATGTTGCATTTATGTGTCACTGATGTGGTAATATGAAATATGACATCAACATGATGTGACAATACAGATAATGATGTCAGCATTGTTAACTCTCAAAAACGCACCGACATTTTTGAAGGAAAGATGCCTAATATTGTAGGGAAAAATTTTATAGCTTCCCTAGCTCCAAATACAAATATGATTGCATCATTGGAAATATTATGATATGTAGTTAAAAATCGACTATTTGAACGTGCAAAACGGACATTCCACGGTTGAGAAAATTGATTTTTCCCAAAGGCAATTTTTGCTGGAAATTCCGACTTTCGGTGGTTTAGGCGAACAGGACGACTGTTCATTAACCACCGAAAGCTGCGTTTTCGGTGGATAATTCACACAAAAGCTTTCTAGTTAACCATCGAAAGCCTGTAACTGCCAGAATGAGTGAATTTTTGCCCAGATCAGGAATTTTCGAATTAGAATGCTATGAATCCTCTTGGAATAGACATGTGGTGAATTATCAAGTCCAACAAAATAGTTAGTTTTGATAGATGGTGGAGAAAGGAGGTGTTTCAAATGTTTTTGATGTCTTTAACAAAGGCAGAAAAGCAGGACACCTGGCCACATCAGCAAATTCGACTTGGTCTCCATGGGAGAATGATCTTTTAGCCTTGGAAGGTTGTCTACACATCATCAACAGTCAACAGAGGAAAATCAGGGATTGACCTCTTTTTGAGGAAACATCCCACATATTTTGCAACAGATTTTTCTTTCTATTTTTAGTTGATTTGATCCATGTTTTTAGGATCAGAGAACTGTTTTTGTAATCTTATAAATATCAGAAAAGAACATGAACCAAGGGCTCGATTTTGGATAGAGTAATTGGCTATTGTACTCAGACTTTTTATGTTAATACAGATCACAGGTTCCTTTCAATTTTGATTGTCAGCTTTCCATCTTTCTTCTGCATTATTATCT
>JZKD02S1843717.1:2512764-2526906 GCA_000966675.3 Picea glauca
GCTGTATTGAGTTGTCCCATTGATCCACATTTACAAAATACAAAAACATTCATTTCTTAAGTTACCAAGCACCTTTGGTCTGCAACCACAAAGGGTTTCTTGGAGTGATAACAAGCATGACATGTCATGTTGACTGGGAATTAATGTGGAAGTACAAATGACGACATCAACATGACGTGGCATGTTGACTGGTCGCTGACATGGTAGTACAAATGATGATGTCATCATGACATGGCATGTTGTCTAGGAACTGACATGGCATTATGGATGGTGATGTCATCATGATGTGGCATGATGACTGACTATTGACATGGAAGTATGAATGATGATGTAAACATGACATGGAAACTGACTGGGTAGTATGATGGATGATGTCAGCATGACATGGAAGGTTGTATAGTGAGGTGTCACTTGGAAGTGACAATGATGAAATTTGATGAAATTATAGTCATTTTTGCATGATTTTTCGGCACGAATCCAATGACATAGTCTGTTTCATGATTTTAGCAACATAATTTCAGGGTTCATGGAAGAATCCCACTCTTGTCATTAATGCATGGCACATTTTTTGAGGTAGAGAGCCTAGGGGGTCTAGAAGTGATGGTGACAGAATTTGAAGAGAGTTTAGTCATATTTGGACAATTTATTGCAACAAATCCACTGGTGCAGTTAGAATTTGGATCTAAGTAGCGTGTTTCAGGGCTCATGGAAGAAGCCCACTTTTTTAATTAATGCATGACACATTTTTCAAGGTAGAGTTGAACTTTTAAGAATAGGTTGATTTTATAGTCAAAAGTTGAAGAATGATAAGACAAACCTGTTGGTGATGTGTATGCCAAAATTTGAGTAGTCGGTTGAGTTCCTTGGCATGAAAACCAATGTAAGTTTTATGCATTTATGATTTTTTCCTCTTTTTGAAAACTACAAAAGGATGAATATATGTTGTAAATTTTAGTGATCTTTGAGTGTTGCAACAAGATAACAATATCTGAATTATTGCAGGAAATTCATTGTTTGATCCTTGCATGCAAACCGAGATGGTGCGATAAGAGGCCATCTTGACACTTTGACATAAAGTAGTCATGTTTACAGTCAAAAGTCTCAAAATTACGAGATGGATATGATGATAATGACATTTTCCTCATGTATCATGTTGCACATGTTTGTAATGGGGTATTTTAAAAACAACAGAGTTTACCACTAGTGCACATTTGGGGGTATTTGCCTTAATGTTAATGATGTAAAATGTTGTGATTAACCACTCTTGAAAGTGATGATGAGAGTGAAAGGAATTTTGTTCTATGCCTAAACCTTGTAAGCCTTGTTGGCACATTGTAATGGGTCTTATAGCCATTGTTGAGTGAGAAGGCATTGTTTAGCCTAGGCATGTTTTGGAAAGCATTGTAAACTTGAATGTTAGTGTTTTATAAACTCTTGAAAAGTATGGTATTTCTTTGAAATTGTGATGATGTAATGCCAACTACAGGTTTACATTGATGCAAGTGTCAACATTGACATCCTCATTCTGAAGTACAAAGGGTGAAGGAGAAGAAGGGTGCGACCTTTCAGGACATTTGTTATGCAGATCAAGGAATTAGCTGCAAATTTGCATTGGTGCAAGTGTTTGCATCGACATCCTCATCCTGAAGTACGAAGGTGACGGAGAAGAAGGGCATGGAATTTTCAGAAACATTTTTTTATGTAGATCAATAAGTAGGAAAGTGCATCATGGAGTGTAAGACACTTCCTAGAAGCTAGTTGCAGATATTCAAGTTACAGTTCCTCTCTATACTTTTGGAGAATGAAAAATGTTTTTAGTGGGGAGGTTTGATCTAGGAGGATCTCCACATGAAAAATTCCTACTTTGCACACCATGGGATAAATCATTAAAAAGTTTGATAATAGGTGGGAAAGAATAATTAATGCTCATGAATGAATTAATTAAATTGTAGAAATGATTAATACTTAAAATGAGTATGAGAAACTCATGTGTATTAGTCATGCACATTAGAAAAATGATTAATGCTTGAAGTGAGTTTGAGAATCTCACGTATTATTCATTTAATTGTAAAAATGGAAATTAGTTTTGAGAATCCAACTCACAAATTAGTTTCCTAATTTTAAGGGAAAATTAGTTTCCTAGTCTCAAGGAGGAAGTTAGGGGTCTCATGAGTTGGTTGGACTCTTCTTCACTTTATCAAAAGTGGTTTCCTAGTCTCAAGGATGAAGTTAAGGGTCTCATGAGTTGGTTTGGACCATGCCTCACTTTATAACAAGTGGTTTCCTAGTCTCAAGGAGGACGTTAAGGGTACCATGAGCTGATTGAGATGCTTTCTCATTTTTTTCCTTGAGTGGTTATGCAATCCTAAATATGTGGATCTTGTCTCCTTAGATTATGGAGACTAAGGAAATTGTTTAAACTACTTATTAGGAGATATTTAGGGAGTATCTCTTGAGGATCTCTTTGAGGAGAGAATCAAGCAATCATGCTTGTGGTTTGTAAACCCCTTCATTGGGAGAGTTGAGCCCCCTCCATTGGGGAGAATGTAGTCCTTCTGGTGTATGAAGAAATGTCACTTATGTGAGAGCCTTGGAACATGTGCCAATTTTTGTGAGAAGGTTTTAGCCCTTTGGGAAGGAAAAAAAAGTGATTTATATTCCAAGTGGATCCGAAGACGTAGCCAGAAGCTTCTGGTGAACTCCGTTAACAATTCGGTGTTATCTTGTCTCATGTCTTCTTTTGTATGTTTTATTTCCGTATTTATGATTATTAATGCATTAAGGAATGGATGTATGAGACTAACAACATATGCATCAAGTTAATATTCAATTTGGATTCAATTATTCATAAACACATATTTTCACCTTTGACACAATCAAGTTCAATAGATCCACAGTTGTAAATATCACCTTAATTAAGTGGCCTAGAGCCAAGTCAAGTTTGGTACCAGTGCCACCCACGGTTTCAGATCAACTGGTATCATAGCAGGATTGACAGGCATTGCAGGCGTTGAATGCTAGATGGAAAATAAATCAAAGGAGGCATGTCTCAATGAGCTATAGGAAATCAACTAGAGAATTCAAGAAAATAATGTTGAGTTCAAGAAGATGTTGTGAGATGTAGAAGAAGAGAATTAGAGAATGCGACTTCAATTACAAGCCATGAAAGAGGCTTGGGAAAAGATGCAAGGCGATGAAGGCTTAGAAAATACACCCCCCACACTCGATCTAGAAAAGGTAACCAAGGTAAACAATACTTCTTTAGTTTAATGTTCTTCTCTTCATGATGATGATTTTGGTGCTTTTGAAAAGCACACTACATGCATTGGCTTGAAGCTAATGAAGAAAATGGGATATGACGAAGGAGGCCTTGGATCCAATGGACAAGGCATTGTGAATCCCATCGAAGTGGTGGAAATACCTCGATATGCAGGATTGGGCTATGTTAGAAAAGAAGTTGGAGAATTCTCCAAAATCACAGAAGCAAGAGAGTCCTCAAGTGACAAGTCTAAATCAGTGCAGGTTGAGAGAACATTGTACCTTTCTGATGATTGTGATTATGAGTCATCTCCAAAGGGAGATGAACATTACAAAATGAGATCTCAGGAAATTTCTCCTTGGCAGACCTGCACAAGAGACAACCAAGCAAGGTATAAAAAGTCTCATTATTCAAATGTTCCTTTTGATTACAAGCAAATTGGCAATGTAGAACAAAGTTTATGGCATAAAACCATGTACATTTTGGAGTTTGAATAACCATGTTGCTTCCAAGTGTTGGAAAAGAATGGCTTTGTACATGAAGTTTATGGGAACTAGGAAGAAGCCAATACACGAAGACCCTTCTCCACATCATGAGAAAAAGAAGGCCATGAAAACATGGGTAAAGAAGAACCATTGCACCCATTGTAACAAGGGTGGATATCAGGAAGCCACATGTTGGACACTCCATATAGAGCTTCATTCCAAGAAAGAAACAATTGGGGAACCAATCGACAAAGAAACATAGAAAGGAAGACATCTATAGGAAGAAGGCTAGCTATAGAAAAAGAGACAACTCGAGAGGGAGAACCTATTTGTCTTGATGATTGAAAGGACAAGTAGAATTTTTAAGTTAGTTGATAGTGACCATCATTGTAAATCGATTGTTGCTTCTAAGACCCCATAGAAGGGAAAATTTGCAAAAGTGATGAGTAACATCACTTATTCGTGTAACATAGTGATATTTTAGGCCTTTGTTTTGAGTAGCTGATCCATGGGGCTAAAAAATACCTAAAAAATAAAATTACACATAATTCGACTAAAAAACACCAAGTTGAAGAGCTGGAAGAGAGCTTTCCAACGATGTAAATGACACCTTAAACTGAGTCCACATGAAAAAGTTACGGCCATATGAAGTTTTTGTCAAATAGGTGAATTTGGCGAAGTTCATATAGTGTTGACATCAGCATGATGATGTGGCAGAGACACGTGGCCGTAAATATGCTAACGTGCTGGATGATGTGTCAATATGATGGATGGCATTATCATGATGTGGAATTTGACGTGTCGCTGACGTGGAAGTACAAAAGATGATGCCAACATGCCGTGGCGGTATGGATGATGATGTCATCATGACATGGCATGCTGACTGGGCATTGATGTGGCAGTACATATGATGACATAATCATGATGTGACATGATGATTGGGAACTAACGTGGTAGTACAAATGATGACATCAACATGATGTGGCTTTGCTGATTGGTCGCTAACATGGCATTACAGATGTTGATGCCGACATGATGTGGAAAATGATTGGGCAGTACGGAGGATGACATGATCATGACATGGAAGTTCGTATAGTGAAGTGGCCCTGATGCATGTTTATGACATGCTAGACCACTTATTGATGTGGATTTGATGTAGGTTGATGACGTGGTAGGTCGTACGATGACGTAGCATTGACCATACGCTGACTATGTGCTGATTGTGCAGGTGATTGGGCATCACGTGGGCCAATCATAGGTTTCCATGTGGCATCCCAAATTCACCCAAGTATGGGCATGTATTTAAATGCATGTGCATTTAATGAAGTTGTACAACTGCTTTTGGCATGCAAATCGAGGCAGAGAGCCTAGGAGGGGCTTGGAATTGACAGTGACGAAAGTTGATGAGATTATAGTCATTTTTGCACGATTTTTCGCCAAAATCCAATGGCACAGTCCCTTTTTTGATTTGATCATTATAATTTGAGGGCTCATGGTAGAAGCCCACTCTTGTCATTAATGCATGGAATGTTTTTCGAGGCAAAGAGCCCAGGAGGGTCCAGAAGTGACGGTGACGTAATTTGACAAAAGTACAACCATTTTTGGATGATTTCTTGAGATGAATCAACCGGTGTAGTTCGAATTTGAATTTGAGTAGTGGATTTCATGGATCATGGAAGAAGCCCACTTTTGCCATTAATACAAGGCACATTTTTCAAGGCAGAGTTGCACTTTTCAAAACAAGTCAAGTTTACAGTCAAAAGTTGAACAATGATGAGATGGACTTGCTAGTGATGTGTATGCCAAGATTTGAGCAGCCGGTTGAGCGCCTTGGCACAAAAACCAATGTAAGTTTTATGCATTTATGGTTTTTGCCTCTTTTTGAAAATTTTAAAAGGATGAATGCATGTTTTAGATTATAGTGATCTTTGAGTGTTGTAGCAAGACAAAAATATCTAAATTATTGCAGGAAATTCATTGTTTGATCCTTGCATGCAAACCGAGACGGTGTTGTAAGAGGCCATTTTCACACTTCGACAGAAAGTAGTCATGTTTACAGTCAAAAGTCTCAGAATTGTGAGATGAATATGATGATGATGGAATTTTCCTTATGTACCATGTTGCAAATTTTTGTAATTAGGTATTTTAAAAACCATAGAGTTTACCACTAGTGCACATTTGGGGGTATTTTCCTTAATGTTGATGATGTAAAAGGTTGTAATTAGCCACTCATGAAAGTGATGATAAGAGTGAGAGGCATTTTTTTCTATGCCTAAACCTTGTAAGCCTTGTTGGCACATTGTAATGGGTCTTATATCCACTGTTGAGTGAGAAGGCATTGTTTTTCCTAGGCCTGTTTTGACAATAATTGTAAACTTGAACATGAGTGTTTTATAAACTCTTGGAAAGTATGGTATTTATTTGAAATTGTGATCATCTAATTCCAGATACATGTTTGCATTGATGCAAGTGTCAGAATCAAAATCCTCATTTCGAAGTACAAAGGTGAAGGAGAAGAAGGGCGCGGCCTTTGAGGACATTTGTTATGCAGATCAAGGAATCAACTACAGATTTTCATTGGTGCAAGTGTTTGCATCGACATCCTCATTTTGAAGTACAAAGGTGAAGGGGAAGAAGGGTGTGTCCTTTTTAGAAACAATTTTTATGTAGATAAATAAGCAGGGAAGTGCATCGTGGAGTGTAAGACAATTCCTAGAATCTGGTTGCAGATATTCAAGTTATAGTTCCTCCCTATACTTTTGGAGGACCAAAAGTTCTTTTTGTGGGAAGGTTTGATCTAGGAGGACATCCACATGGAAAATTCCTACTTTGAACACCATGGGATAAATCATTAAAAAGTTTGATAATAGGTGGAAAATAATAGTTAATGATCATGAATGAATTAATTAAATGTAGAAATGATTAATACTTAAAATGAGTATGAGAAACTCATGTATTAGCCATGCACATTGGAAACATGCTTAATGCTTGAAGTGAGTTTTATAATCTCACATATTATTCATTTAATTGTAAAAAGGGAAATTATTTTTGAGAATCCAACTCACAAATTAGTTTCCTAATTTTAATGGGAAATTAGTTTCCTAGTCTCAAGGAGGAAGTTAAGGGTCTCATGAGTTGGTTTGGACTCTTCCTCACTTTATCACGAGTGGTTTCCTAGTCTCAAGGAGGAAGTTAAGGGTCTCATGAGTTTTTTTGGACCCTTCCTCACTTTATTACAAGTGGTTTCCTAGTCTCAAGGAGGATGTTAAGTGTCTCATGAGTTGATTGAGATGCTTTCTCATTTGTTTCCTTGAGTGGTCATGAGATCCTAAATTTGTGGATCTTGTCTCTTTTGATTATGGAGACTAAGGAAACTATTTAAAATACTTTTTGGGAGAGATTTAGTGAGGCTATTTTGGGGATCTCTTTGAGAAGAGAATCAAGAAATCATGCTTGTGGTTTGTAAGCCCCTTCATTGGAAGAGTTGAGCCCACTCCATTGGGGAGAATGTAGTCCTTCCGATGTCTGAAGAAATGTCACTTATGTGAGAGCCTTGGACCATTTGCCACATTTTGTGAGAAGGTTTCCTCCATTTGGGAAGGACAATAAAGTGAATCATATTCCAAGAGGATCTAAAGACATATCTGGAAGGTTCTGGTGAGCTCCGTTAAGAAATCAATGATCTCTTGTCTCATGTTTTCTTATAAATTTTTATTTCCAAAATTATGATTGTTAATGCATTAAGAAATGGATATATGAGAATAAGAACATATTCAACAAGTTAATATTCAATTTGGATTCAAGTCTTCATAAACACATATTTTTACCTTTGACGCAATCAAGTTCAATAGATCCACAATTGTAAATCTAACCTTCAATAAATGGCCTAGAACCAAGTCAAGTTTGGTATCAGTGTCACCCCCAGTTTCATATCATGTGACCTCATTAAAGAATTCCCACTAGGTAGTTAGTATTTGGTATCTATAAATAAGGATGGAGTCCTCCATATTGAGTATCTATGATAATATTTTTGTATTGGAGATTACATCTATAGATTGTACAAAATTAAAAATAAAGTACTCATCCAAAACTCAATTTAGAGGGAATGGTCCCCTTGGAGATATGGGTCAAATCCATACAATTTCACTAGGTGAACCTAAACACATTTATTATATGTCAATCCCAATAAATGTTTCATTGATTTACCCATCTCTTGGAATGTTCCACTCAATATACTTACGCTATATCTATAACCTCTCATCCTCATTTATTCAAATAACATTTTTTAGTTCATTTGGTGAGGGAAAGCATTAGGTATCGAACTGAAGATGCACCCAAACCTAAGGAATCTCTCCTCGATCCTTCTACATATGTCAGTTTCCCATCACATCTTCCTCCTTTTATTCTATTTTATTTTCATAAAACCAAATCATTAGAATGTCCTTCATAGATGTTTTATTCTTTTGTCCCAAGCAACATGACTTGGTTGTCCAATATTCAATGGATTTATCCCTCAATTTAGCACCTTACAAGGCCCATGCCTATCCTTCAACATATCACATCATCACTCCTCATATTAGGTGAGTGGTGTTAAACCCTCAATCCACCCTTCACTTGTTAAGCCCTAGAAAAATCCCCATGTTATGCATAAAACCCCTTATTAATTCCCTTATTAAATTATTACATTTCTAGTGTTACATTTGTATGTAGGATAGAACCCTTCATCACACCCTTTCATTATAATTGTACCATTTGTCTCCTATATATATCAACGAGACCTAGTCTTAGGATCATCATATGCCATCTTGTACATTAAATATATTGTAAAAATAAGTTTCCACCTTGAAGTGTGTTGTTACTATTTTTATCATTCTCAAGGCATTGGTTCATAACATTTGGTATCAGAGAATCGATCTTAGGGATTTGCTTCTTCAATTAAGTCATCTTGGAATTTTCACTATAATTCTTTTTTGGGCCACTTCATTTAGATACATTTGGAGGTTACTTAGAATACCTAACAAGATACATGTGGTAAAAATTTTAGGTTCTAAGTCATTACACTTTTGGACACATAGCCTATGGAAGATAGGGTTTTTGACTCATCCCGAATTTAGTTTTAAATGAGTAATCTTGGGAGTCTTGCTATAACCTATTTGTTGGGAGGTTTCAGATAGTTAAATTTTATAGAGACTGAGGATAAGTATTTTATTATAGGTGGTAGAAATTTCATCTTCTGTTTCTCTATACTTTCAAATATATAGTTCATGGAAGACAAGGCTTGTGACTAATCCTTAAATTAGTTTTAAAAGAGTCAGCTTGTTCTTTTCACTGTAAGTTTTTTCTATGAAGTTTCTTACTTTGAAATTTTTAGAATCATGAGGAGACATAGTGAATTAAATGTGAAAAACATTTAATATTTTAAATCATTACAATTTGTGAGATATACATTGTGGAATTTGGGGTTGTTTACTAATCCTGAAATTAGTCTTGAAAAATAAATTTTGGTATATTGTTTATAACATTTTATCAATGAATGTAAGTGAAATCATGAAGTTGGGTAACACTTTTGTGATAATCGAGTCTCTAAATTCCTACTGACATTTTTTTGGCTGAACTAATAATTATTTCGGGTGAAAGGCACATCTTTTCGATTGAACCTTTAGACATCAAATAAAACAGTACTGTGACGATGGCCTCATCTATTGTGTACCATATTATCCGGACGGATTTTTTTTTCTGGTAACATTTGTTCGGCCGAAAGAATCTTTCGGCCGAAAAGATGTTTCATCCGAAAAAATATTTTGGCCAAAAAACGTTTTATATATCACCCGCACATCGCCCCATCCTCATTCTTTTGAACTGTTTGATTGTTGGCTTATTTTTAGTGCTAGTTGTTGGTTGGTGTTGGCAGACATTGCCGCTAGTGGTTGGTGATGGCGATCATTGCTTCTTGTGGTTGCTACAGATGGTTGGTGCTAGAGTTCATTGCTGTTGGTGTTGGAGGTTTGTTCCTATTGGTCTAGGTAATTCAAACCTCTTCCCATTTAAATAAATTTCAAATTATTTACATTTTGTTTTAGGAGGTTGACAGGGCCAAATTCGGCCCTGTCCATGTACATGGACATGCCCGAATTTGAGTTTGTCCCTATACATGGACATGGTCAAATTCGAGCATGTCCATGTACATGGACATGACCAAATTTGGCCCTGTCCATGTCCAGGTGTTGGCCCGAAATTGAGCCTTTCAACCTTCTAAAACACAATGTAATGCAGACATATTAGAAACATGGGGCACCACATCATTTCAATGTAGGTTGAATGTCAAAATATATATTTATATAATTTTTGTTTCTCAAATGCATTTTGATAATCAAGATGGTTGGCCACTGGCATCACTACAGGACAATCAATGCAAATATTGTATTGTAGAAACTTTCCCACTTATCATTTCAAAATTCAAAATAAAATTTATAAATAAGTAAATAATTTTAACAAAATTATGTCAATTACCAATGTCCACCCCTTCATTTCAATCTTGGTTGAAAGCCACAATATATTGAGATAATTTTTGTTTCTAAAATACATTTCTAGTTAAGTGTGTGTGAGAACTAGAATTATAAATTAAATATTGTCTCAATTGTGAGAACTAGAATTATAAATTGTATGGCACCCTTCCCAATCATGTAAACTGAACTGGAATTATATAAATCTAGCATGTCCATGTACATGGACATGGTCGAATTCGACACTATCAACCTCCTAAAACACAATATAATGCAAACATATTAGAAACAGGGGGAACCACATCATTTCAATTTAGGTTGAATGTCAAAATATATATCTATATAATTTTTGTTTCTCAAATACATTTTGATAATCAAGATGGTTGGCCACTTGTATCACTACATGACAGTCAATGCAGATATTGTATTGTAGAAACATGGTCCATCCCTTAATTTCAATCTTTGTTGAAAGTCAAATATATTGAGACAATTTTTGTTTCTCAAATACATTTCTAGTTAAGTGTGTGTGAGAACTAGAATTATAAATTGGATGGGAGTTGGAACTCTGCCCAATCATGTAACTCACAATTTTGTAAATACTATCTCAATTGTGAGAACTGGAATTATAAATTATATGGCACCCTTCCCAACCACGTAACCTAAAATTGAATGATATAAGTTGGGCATATCTATGTACATGGACAAGGCTGAATTCGAGCATGTCCCTGTACAGGGACAAGGCCGAATCCCATTACAAGAGTAAAATATATGGAGAGAGTAAAAACTAAGCCTATATCGGTATAAGTAACACAAGTGATGTAGAAAAATGTGTATCATACTCATTGTCATAGTAATCTACATACTGAAGCTTATCATAGTTACATGGGATATGGTTACTAAGTTAAATAGTAGTGATTCTATATATCTATCTTAACCAAAGGTAAATAATTTTTTCCCTTTTAAATAAAACCTTTTCCCATTTAAATAAACTTTTAATTTTTTACATTGTGTTTTAGGAGGTTGACAGGGACGAATTCGGGCCTGTACCTGTACACAGATAGAGCCAAATTCGGTCCTGTCCCTGTACATGGACATGGATGAATATATTTCATTAATTTATTTTCTAATTAAATGTTTCATACTTTGTATCATTTAGTTTACAAATGACAATTTTTGCACTATTTTGCCGAGTTCATTTATATAATTAAATGTTTTATACTTTGTATCATTTAGTTGTTGATTCTTGCATTTTATAAATGACAATTTTTGTACTATATTGTTG
Source organism: Picea glauca (assembly GCA_000966675.3). Classification (NCBI taxonomy): domain Eukaryota; kingdom Viridiplantae; phylum Streptophyta; class Pinopsida; order Pinales; family Pinaceae; genus Picea; species Picea glauca. The sequence goes on from JZKD02S1843717.1 coordinate 2,524,294, forward strand.
ATTTTTCATTTATACATATAATTGTAATTTGCAAATGAATAAAACCAAAATTCTTTCCAAACAATGTTTTGTAATTTGCAAATGACTATTACCTGTTATGACTATTATATAAACCTTATTCAATCAATGGGACTGATTCTAGTTATTTTGCTTAATCAATGGGAAATGTTGCTCAATAAGGATACATGATTAAAGATAATGAAACTATTAAATAAGATGAGAGATTACAAGATAATTTTATTTTTTAATTTTCATTATATATTGAAAAAAGAAAATTTATAATAAAATTATATTAATAAGGCCTATCCATGTACATGGACAGAGCTGAATTTGGGTCTGTCCTTGTACATGGACAAGTCTGAATTCAGGTTTGTCCATGTACAGGGACATGCCTCCGATCATTCGTAAGTGTAATAAAAATAATCACAATTACTTACCTAACGGTTGAGTTTGATAAAGAGTGGAAAATAACACAATACATGCAAGATTTTTTATTAATTACTTGAATGACATAAAAATGATTCTCTTACTTTCCGTTTTCTATGTTTTCATCTGTGAAAAATCTAGAAACCACTCATATAGTTACTTGGATCATATAATTATTACGTGTACTTTGTAATCTCAAAATCAACCCGAAATACATCCCAAGATGTAAATTAAGAATAATACTTGTGTAACTAGGTTGAATGAAACATAAAATAGATATAGTTTGTCTTATCTGTATTCTAAGACAACATACAAGTTTCCAAGACTTGAAAATCACAATAAACCACTCATATAGTTTCTTGGATCATATAATTATTACATGTACTTTATAATCTCAAAATCAACTTGAAACACATCCCAAGATGTAATTCAGAATAGTACTTGTGTAACTAGGCTGAATGAAACAAAAAATAGATACATTCATCCCTACATATATTCTAAGACATCTCATACAAATATCCAAGACTTGAAAATCACAAGAAACCACTCATATAGTTACTTGGATCATATAATTATTACATGTACTTTATAATCTCAAAATCAACCTGAAACACATCCCAAGATGTAAAATCAGAATAATACTTGTGTAAATAGGTTGAATGAAACAAAAAATAGATATATTCTTGCCTATCTGTATTCTAAGAAAACATACAAATCTCCAAGACTTGAAAAGCACAAGAAACCACTCATATAGTTACTTGGATCATATAATTATTACTTGTACTTTATAATCTCAAAATCAACCTGGAACACATTCCAAAATGTAAATTCAGAATAATACTTGTGTAACTAGGTTGAATGAAACAAAAAATAGATACATTCTTCCCTATTTGTATTCTATGACAACATACAAATCTCTAAGACTTGAAACACTCTCTGTTGTAATATCCACTCAATAGTATTTAGCTACTTTTATTTCCCTTCTACATTCCTCTAGCTCTTGTTCCAATAACATGTATTTTGAAAGAGTGGTCCCAAGCATAATTAAAAAATAAATTTCCTCTCTAGCATTAATCAAATGCTTCTTATTGTGCAACTTGTTTCAAATTTGGGAATTGGCATAGTCTCTTAATTTCTCTTTTCAGCTAAGTAAATGTTCTGTCAATTATTGTTTTTATGATACCAGATTATGGATTAAAAGTTTTAATGTCTTGTTGATTGTAACATACAAGTAGTTAATGTTTAGAAATTTTAAAATAAATATTTCTTATTTAGCTAGCTATATTTGTTTCCCTTAAATTTTAACATGTTACACACATATCATCTTAAAAATTACCTTCTACAATTTACACATATATAAATTATCTTCTACATGTTACATTTTTTTCATACTTAAATATTTTCATGTTTAGGTTTCAGGTAATTCTTAACCTATTCCCCAATTAATTAAAATTTCATTTATTTACATGTTTTGTGTTTTAGAGGTGGACAGGGCCGAATTCGACGCTATCCATGTACAGGGAAATGTTCAAAATCGAACATGTCCCTGTACATGGACATGGTCGAATTTGGGCCTGTACACACATGGACATGGTCGAATTCGGCCCTGTCCATGTACAGGCCCAAATTCGACCATGTCCATGGACATGGTCAAATTCGGCCCTGTCCATGTACATGGATAGACCTGAACATGGACAAACCTTTGATAATTTTTAAGTGTAGTACATACTCTCACAATCGCTCACCTAATGATTGATTTTGATAAAGAGTGGAAAATAACACAATACATGCAAGATCTTGTATTAATTACTTGAATGACTTCAAAATCATTCTCTTACTTTCAGTTTTCTATGCATTCATCTGTGAAATATCTAGAAACCACTCATATAGTTAATTGTTGTGTGAGATTTTTTTTTTGGTTTATTTTGTTTCTTGGTTAAGTACCAAGCCGAGATAATGTGTGACCCTCTTCTCTCCCGGGATGGTCCATGAGACCTAGGAGTAATTTGTAACATCCCGCTCTGGCGCGTTTACCAAACTTATTCTTTGAGGACACTTGCTCGCAAGTGATCTGGATTTTTATGATGATAAAAGTTTTCTTTCATTATGATGCGTTAAGTTATATGACAGGATGTTTTTACTACTTTGGTGTAGACAGGTGCTGCTGACTCAGTTTCATTGAGTGTG
>JZKD02S1843717.1:2531412-2568073 GCA_000966675.3 Picea glauca
ATGGGTAAGGAAAAAGCTATTAATCCAGATTATACTTCATACCAACAAGCACAATGGGCTTAATAACCAAAGAAATATCTTATGATCATCAACTCAATCAATCAACATATGAGATAACAGTCATATACAAATTAAATGAGCATTAGCAAAGAACATTCACTCACAAGATATCAAAGATAAGAAAGAGAAATCTGACCAACATAACTGAGGGAAGCTTGAAATCTTTCACATAATAAGAATAAGTCTTTGTGTTACAGTGGAAGCATGATAGCACTCAAAATCGAAACCATGGTTCATGTTCTTTTCTGATATTTATAGGATTACAAAAACAGTTCTCTGATCCTAAAAACATAGATCAAATCAACTAAAAATAGAAAGTAAAATCTGTTGCAAAATATGTGGGATGTTTCCTCAAAAGGAGGTCAATCCTTGATTTTACTCTGTTGACTGTTGATGATGTGTAGACAGCCTTCCAAGGCTAAAAGATCATTCTCCCATGGAGACCAGGTCGAGTTGGCTGATGTGGCAAAATACCCTGCTTTTTAGTTCAAATGAAATTGTCCATAAGTCTTTGAAATACCTCTTTTTCCATGCTTTGTAAAAAAATAACTGTTGAACTGGATTTGATAATTCATTTGGCATGCATTGGAAAAGGTTCTAAATATTTTCATATCAAAAATCCCTGACTTGTGAAAAAACTCATTCAAATTCTGGACACAGACTTTCGGTGGTTGACTGGAACAGTTCCTGGGTGAGTTATCCACCGAAAGTCAGAATTTTCAGAAAAAAGTGCCTTTGGGAAAAAACAATTTTCTCAACCGTGGAATGTCCGTTTCGCACGTTCCAATAGTCGATAGACATCTAAAGATCGTAATATTTCCAATGGTGCAATAATATTTGTATTTGGAGCTAGTAAAGCTAGTAAAATTTTCCTTACAAGATTAGACATCATTCTTTCAAAAATGCCAGTGCATTTTTTTAGTGCTAACATCTGGCTCCAACTGGGATGGATACCTCCCTGCGAGGTGTCCAAGAACCTAGTAGACCTTGTGCCTTTTAGTATTGGGCCATGGAGTCATTCAGACTTTTCGGTGGTTAATGAGCACACACACAGGCTCGCCTAAACCACCAAAAAAAGAAACTTACCCAAACATCAAAACTTGATGAATCTCAATTACCTGCAAGAGTACAAAGACCTCGGGGCTTGCTAGACGAAGCTCATCTTTTTGTTTACAATGCTTGCATTTCTCCGTATGAGGTCAACAGGCACACCCACCATAACTATCTCCCATGAATAGGAGAGAAATGAGGATTTTAACCAATTGCATATTTCAGCCTTCCAGAAACATAATGAGGAAACCAAGCTACACCACCACTAGCATTTTCAAAAAGCAGGATCAAGGACAACAGTAAACCAAAAATCCACTGGATTGTGTGGATGATCATAAAGAAGCCACCAATAAGTTGGCAGTAATAATAAAAACTCAAGCTGTGAAGCCTCCAACAAAGAGTGTTGCCGGTTGCAACCCTGCCTCTATAAACCTTTTCTAGACCGTGTATCAAAACAACAACAATTTCAGGTACAAATCATTTTTAGATCCTCTGATATTTTGCCCTTTTAAAAATGACCAAATATAGTCAAAAAACTTCTTTTTGACTTTCTTTTTCAAGAATAGTGTTTAGAATTGGTTTGATAATTCATAATCATCCTATTCCAGAAAATTTCACATCATTCCAACTTGAATATCTCGAATCTGGGCAAAATTTTGAATATTCTGGTTAAAACAACTTTCTGTGGTTAACAGTATTTGGATTTAAGCACCTTATCCACCAAAATCACTTATTTTCGGTGGTTAATGAGCACTGGAGGGATCGCCTAAACCACCGAAAGGTGAAACACTTTCAGAAATCAAAATTTCAAAATTTCAATTACCTGTATTACTGCAAACGACTTCACANGAGGCCCCCGACTTGTAACTTCATCATGATGTATTTCAACCTGTATTTCTCCCTCCATAGAGCTGGCAATTTTGGCAAGGGTTTCCAAACCTGCATGATCCTGTGCTGGAGGTCGATAAACTGCTATTGTGGTTGAGTATGGCTATGTATAGGCTTCAACCTATAAATATTCTTAAGCACGCCTTTGTTTTGCAGAAATCATTTGTCCATGGTCTCCACCCCCGGACTCATCAATAGCATCATTGGCAGTTGGACTTAAATGTGATTCTAGCACGAAATATATCCTAGATGTTGTCTTCAAGAAGCATCCCTGGTTTGGGAGAGAAAAGAAGCAATTTCGCCTTTAATTTCAAAGACAGATAGGGAGAAAGTCCATTCAGAATCTTTGCAGCCAATTGCAGATCTTAAGGTGAAAATAAGCCAACACCACTCTATCAAATTTCTCATTATACTCTATGTATCTGTCAATGATGTCTATATCGAGGTAGTTATCCTTCATATTTCAATCTCCGGGTAATATGTGAGGCAATGAACCCACTAACTCCAGTGATGGAAGCTCTCTGTCCATATTCTCATAGGTATATTCCCTATAGGTCATTCTATTTTTTAAATCCTTTGAAATAGGACCGACTGCTTGTCCCTGAATATGCTCAACCGTCCCAGCTTTTATTTACTAAACTTTCGCCTTATAATCTGGATCTGATTATCTTTGCAGATGTTGTCATTGCCAGGTGTTCAATCTTGCAGTAAAAACACAGAGCCAACGAAGAGAAAGCGAGCCCCACTGATGAGAACGCCAGTCCTCCCATCGTGGATAAAGCTGTCGGTGGAGCTATTCCTGATGCGCTCTCCACGAATGCAAATGTTACTCAGAGAGAGTTGGAGTCTATTTCTCACAATTCATTGCGGGTAAATGCCCAGAAATTTGAGTTCCAGGCAGAGGTTTCAAGGCTGCATGTGTTCGCCCAGTGAATGGTTGTTTTTGTAGTTATAAGAGGTAGGACCATTTAAATCGATAGTGTATGTTCCATTTTCCAGCTCAACTCCCAGTTGGACAAAGATGATGAAAATATAACCTTCTCACGTAGACACCATATAAAACTAAGCGAAAGCTGAGCCGACCGACCAGGGCAGGGATCCAGTGTTAACAGCCTTCACAAACAGGTAGAAAGTTAAAAGAAGGGAAAAGTTCGCCCCCCTTCGTTATCGTACGATCCAGCAACGGACCGAGAAATGTAGCCGGGACAAATGGCAATCAAATACGTAGCTGCAAGTCCGACATCGGAATCCCAAATCTTCTTACCGAAAGATACTGCTACGGCACTAATAAGGCACATAGCTGGAGCTGCGATCAGACGAACCATCATTCCAGCAAAATATAAGTTAGTCAAGCCATATAGCATAACAAAAATAGTGGCATCTGTTGATCCTTTGGAACAAAAGTAGAGCCCAGCCGGAAAGAAGAAAAGAAGTATGTGAAATTCAAACATAAACGATGACCAAGCTGTTGGTTGATGCTCTGAGATAGAGGCAATGATTGGTATATGATCTTTTGCATATGTTGGATCAAGAAGGGAGTAAAAACGTCCAGTCCAGGGAGAGATATAGCTGCAACAAGAAGAATACCCTCATAGCAGCCATGTGCTCTCCAGACTGCACATGTTGGAAGCCTACAAACCGGATCTGCATCGCAAGGGGCATTCCCAGGATGTACATACAATGGTATGCAATGTACATACGCAATGAATATCTCCTAGTTACCAGAAGCACCATGACATAAATAGGAATTAAATTGATGAGAAACTACCTGTTTTTAGAATTCTAGTGGCCATAAGGGTTATGTCTCTTCTTGTTAATATGTTCCAGANGCCCACACTGGGTGAACCACGTAAATCTGTGTCTCTCTTGTATTGTGTGTCTTCTGTGTTTTTTGTTTCTGCATTTGTTTTATTTTATTGCTCCACGGTCCTGTTTTCTAACATTGATTCCCCAAATCGACGACCTCCTTGATCAACTCATGGGGGCCAAATACTTCAGTAAGATTAATATGAAGTTTGGCTACCACCAGGTCCTAATAGAATAGATAGATGTGTGGAAGACCACCTTCAAGTCAAAGGAAGGCCTTTTTGAATGGTTGGTCATGCCCTTTGGTTTGACAAATGCTCCAGCCACTTTAATGAGGATGATGGATGATATCATGTGACCATTCAACAATAATTTTGTAGTGGTGTATCTGGATAAAATTCTAATTTACAACAAGACTTGGGCCGAACACTTGCAGCATATTCAACAGGTTTTGTACACTCTACGGCAGCACAAGCTATATGCTAACTTGGAAAAATGTTCATTCGGCATGGACAGGGTCCATTATCTAGGCTACATCATTGATCAATATGGTGTACATGTGGATCCTGCCAAGATCCAAGTCATCTGTGACTGGCTAGCCCCAACAACACTCACTAAGTTTTGGAGCTTCTTGGGCCTTGCCAATTTCTACCGCGGGTTCATGTTGTGATTCTCCCATATTGCATGGGCCCTTTGCCAAATAAATAGGGGTGGTGGTAAGGCGAAATTTGTGTAGGGTCAGTCCCAACAACAAGCGTTCGATGATTTGAAGCAACACTTGTGCTCAGCCCCAGTACTTTCACTACCAGACCTGCAACATCCCTTTGAAATGGAGACAGATTCTTCAGACTATGTTGTGGGCGTCATTCTCACTCAGCACGGCCACCCCATGGCCTATCATAGTGGGACACTGTCAGATACTAACTGTAAGTACCCTATTACGAAAAAGAAATGTACTCCATTGTACAAACGTTCCGCCAGTGGAGACATTACATTCTTGGAAAGGATAAGTCATCCACATTGATCATAAGCCACTACAGTTCATGGAGACACAAGGAAAATTGGAGAATGACCACCATCAAAAGTAGTCCACATACTTGCAAAAATTCCACCTCAACATCAACTATAAAATAGGAAGCACCAATCGCATCGTTGATTGCCTCAGCATACCGCCAGTCGCGACACTCACCACGGTGCTAGACTCTTGTGACCATGAGACATCTGGATGGCCCCAACTCTATGAGACAGACCCTGACTTCGCCACCACCTACCAAATGTTGGGTGCAAATGCAATTKTCGATAATTTTCATCTTCAGGATGGGTTGTTGTGWCGCCTGGGCCATATCTRTGTTCCATCAAGTGACCGAGCGAAGATGATCTAGGAAGCACACTACAGTCGGGTGGAAGGACACTTTGGCATTGAAAATCCAGTGGCRATGCTAAAGAAACATTTCTACTGGCCAAAACTTCGACAGGAGGTCAGCAAGTATATTAGGTCCTGCATTGCCTGCGTTAGTGTCAAACCAACCACTAAGAAAAAGGGCCTATAGACTCCTCTTCCTACCCTTGATAGGCCATGGGAATCCATATCAATGGACTACATGTCGAGCCTCCCATCCACCAAGTGAGGAAATGAGTGTGTTTTTGTGGTTGTTGATCGCTTTTCTAAGATGGCAATTCTGGTTACCTGCAAGAAGAGCATCATAGCAGAGGCCACTGCCAAGATCTTCTTTGAACGAGTCTGGGTACATTTTTTAATCCCAAAAACCATTGTCTCAGATCAGGATAGTCGATTTCTCAACAGATTCTGGTCAAGCCTCTGGTCACTACTGGACACCAAGATCACTAAATCCACAACCTTCCACCCCCAGACAAATGGCCAAACCGAGGTTGTAAATCGAATGATTGTGCATATCCTTCACATGTATAATTCAAAGAACCCTAACACATTGGATGAGGGCCTTCCTTATGTCTATCATAGCTACAACTGAGCCTTATATAGCTCAACTAGCCACAGCCCCTTTCAGGTGGGGTTGGGATTCCAACCATTGGGTCCCATAGATGTTGCACATCCCCTTGCGGTCACCTCGACTGACTCATCTCCTGCTCCAACTGAATCTGACAAAGCCACCCGGTTCATTGAGTAGATCTATCACATCCACCAACAGGTTCAGGATATCCTACAGAAGTCCAATGATAAGTACAAACAGTGCCATGATCAACATCGGGTGCCACATAAGTTTAAGGTGGGTGACAAAGTTTGGTTGCACTTGTAGAAAGAACGCCTTACAGGACCCCATCAGAAGCTTCGCCCACTCCATTATGGGTCATACACTATCACCAAGGCCATGAGGGATAATTATTTTGAGCTCAACATTCCTCCCTTCCTTGGCCTGCACCCAATGTTCAACATGGATCTCCTTCGCCCTTATTTCCCACCATTATTGGACACCTTAGAAGTAGCAAAACAACTAAAACCAACAGAGCTCAACCCTGACTGCATACAATAGGAATTCAATGATCAGATTGTGGACACATAGATCAAGGGCACTCGACAATAAAGAGTCCAACTTTATCGATTCGTCAAAGCAGGGCAGCTCCTACACCAAGGCAAGTGGCTCACCCAAGGCCAAATTCAGCAGAAATTTCCTCATCTAATGGGGGACCTCAACACAATGGAGACAATTTCTTCCTAAGGATGGAGGATTTATCCATATGGATATTGGTGGTTACCCACCTTTTCCAACTGGCTCAAAATAGTTTTCTGACAATTTTGGCAATTTACTATTTTTAGCAGTTTTAACTTCCAGTGCCATTTTGAGGGACTAAACGAAGGTTTTTCATGATATAGATCCTTAATGATAGCCAAAGGAATTATTGATCTTTCAAAATGAATCTCCTCGACGATACCTTTCTAACGGGCTATCACATGCCTAAAACAGAGATCGTATGCAAAAGTTATGACCTCGAGAAGTTGATGTACTAACTTACCCAAACGGGGCCCACATGACTTTTGGTGCTTCATCTCCTAGGATTAGGTGTTTGGATGTCTAGGGTTTTTGAAATTCTTGGTTATTGTAAAAAAGGCCTTTAGAGCCTCATTGTAATCTTCTTCTTGTGAATGTGCACAACTGTCACATCTCTTCTCAGAGATAAGCCACCACCATTCCAGCAAGCTTGTTTCCGCTGCATTTTACAGTTTCATCTTATTTCGTTATTGAATAGAAAACCAGTTTTATTGTATCTATTTTATTTTGTGTTAAGCACCTATTAATAATCTATATTCATTTCGTTCTGCTCGTAAAATCTAGATCAAGTCCTTCTGTCTATTTGTATGTCGTCGAACTCCGAGTGTTGTTTGGAGGCATGGGACAATAGAAGTGCAATGTTGAGCTAGAGAGCCCGCAATTCCACTTGTCAATTTGTATATCGCGGAACTCTTGGTGCTATTTTCAGGACACGTGACAATAGAGGCTCAATTTTGAGCCCGCCAGCCCGAGAACCCGCGATCCAAAAAGTGGCTAAGTATGGAATGAAGGATCTATCCATGGTCTATAAAATCTCATGTCCATACTTTATAAAAGTACATGTTTACTATGTATTACTCGTTTCTCGGAAAATTTCTAGGTGTGGAAGTTGGCAGATGCACGTGTTCATATTTCCACTTACTTTTATATCATTAGCCCAACCAAATTGTACAAACTTTCTTGTCTAATTAAATTATGCAATATAAATATTTAATATTAATCATTTAGTATTGAAAATAATGTTTTTAGATCATGTTAGATAGTTTATAGGGATTACCATCCGTAAACAATGGCAATCTTGAACTCGTCAGCCTTGGAGTTCGTTTGTCAAATTTTATATTGTGGAATTGCAAGTGCTATTTGGAGGACATAGAACAATAGAAGTGCAATGTTGAACCTGCCAATTCACAGGTCCGCTTGTCAATTTGTATATCGTGGAATTGTGGGTTCTATTTGTAGGGCGCCGAACAATAGAGGCCCAATTTTCAGCCTGCCAGCCCAAGAACCCACGATCCAAAAAGTGTCCAAGTATGGAATGCGATATCCGTACATGATCTATAAAAAATTAATGTCTATACTTTATAAGAGTACACACTTAGTATGTATTACTCATTTTTCAGAAAACTTCTAGGTTCTCAAGTTGGCAAATTCACGACTTCAGATTTCACTTACTTTTATATCACCAGCCCGACCGACCGCTTCCCCGTTTGATATTGTAATAAATGAATATAAATTGGCCCAAGTCCAATTGTTTTATCACATCAACACGAGGCCCTTAAAATTCAAATAGCTCGCAAGTCCACTTGTCAATTTGTATATCGTGAAAATGTGGGTGCTATTTGTAGGGCACAGAACAACAGAGGCCCAATTTTGAACCTACCAGCCTGAGAACCCGCGATCCAAATAGTGGATAAGTATGGAATGAGGGATCCATACATGCTCTATCAAATCTGATGTCCATAGTTTTTAGAAGTACATATTTAGTATGTATTACTCATTTCCTCTGAATGTTGTTTCGAAGACACAGAACAATAGAAGTGCAATGTTGAGCGAGCCAGTCCACAAGTTCACCTGTCAATTTGTATATCGCGAGACTCTAGGTGGTATTTGTAGGATACAAAGAAATAGAGGCCCAGTTTTGAGCCCGTAGGACCGAGAACCTGTGATCCAAAAAGTGGCCAAGTATGGAATGCAGGATCCATACAAGCTCTATAAAAACCACATGTCGATACATTATAAGAGTACATACTTAGTATGTATTACTCATTTTTCAGAAAACTTCTACTTGCGGGAGTTGGTGGATTCATGACTTCATATTTCAATTACTTTTATATCAACAACCCGACCGACCGCTTCTCCGTTTGATATTGTAAGAAACGAATATAAATTGGCCCAAGTCCAATTATGCTATTACATCAACATGAGGCCCTTAAAATTCAAGTAGTCTACAAGTCTGCTTGTCAATTTCTATATCGCGGAACTCTGGGTGCTATTTGTAGGGAACAGAACAATAGAGGCCCAATTTTGAGCCCGCCAACCCGAGAACCCGCGATCCAAAAAGTGGATAAGTATGGAATGAGGGTTGTGTACATGCTCTATAAAATCTCATGCCCATACTTTATAAAAGTACATATTTGGTATGTACAACTCGTTTCTTGGGAAATTTTCTAGGTGCAGAACTTGACGGATACACGTGTTCAAATTTCCACCCACTTTTATATCAGGAGCCTGACCGACCTCTTGCCCATTTCATATTATACAAAAATTTTGGAACGCAAGTTTCCGAATACACGGGTTTTTCTTTGAAATAAGATATTTCACATCCTTTTATAATTTTTTATAATTAAATTGTACAATATCAATATTTAATATTAATAATTTAGTATTGCAAATATTTTTTTTTAGGTAGTGTTAGATAGTTGATAAGGATCACCATCCATAAACAACACAAGCTTGAGCCTGCTATCCTTGGAGTCTATATGTCAATTTGTATATGGCGGAACTCCGAGTGCTATTTGAACGACACAGAAAAATAGAAATGCAATGTTGAGCGAGCCAACCGGAAAGTCCACCTGACAATTTGTATATCGCGGAACTCTTGGGTACTATTNAAAATAGAAATGCAATGTTGAGCGAGCCAACCGGAAAGTCCGCCTGACAATTTGTATATCGCGGAACTCTTGGGTACTATTTGTAGCTCACAGAATAATAGAGGCCCAATTTTCAGCCCGCCAGCCCGAGGAAAATTTCTTGGTAAGGAAGTTGGCAGATTATCGTATTCAGATTTCACTTACTTTTATATCACCAGCCCGACTGACCAACCGCTTCCCTGTTTCATATTGTACAAATCATCTTGTCTAATTAAATTGTACAATATCAATATTTAATATTAATAATTTAGTATTGAAAATAATGTTTTTAGATCATGTTAAATAGTTAATAGGGATTAGCATCCATAAACAATCGCACTCTTGAGACCGCCAACCCTAGATTCCATATGTCAATTTGTATATCGCGGAACTTCGAGTGTTTCTTGTATGACACGAAACGAAAGGAATGCAATGTTGACTGAGCTATCCCACAGGTCCGCTGGCCAATTTGTATATCGTGGAATTTTGGATGCTATTTGTAGGCCAAAGAACAATAAATGCCCAATTTAGAGGTCCCTAGTCTGAGAACCCGCGATCCAAAAAGTGGCTAAGTATGGAATGCGGGATCCGTACATGCTCTATAAAATCTCATGTTCATACTTTATAGTACATATTTAGTGTTCATTACTCATTTTTCAGAAAATTTCTAGTTTCTCTTTTCTCTCTGCTTTCCCTTTCTTTACTTACTCGTTTTTCAGAAAATGTCTAGGTGCGAGATTCGACGGATTTGCGTCTTCATATTTCCATTGTTACTTTTATATCACTAGCTCGACTAACCGCTTCCCCATTTCATATTGAATAAACTTTTTGAATCGCGGGTTCCTGCATAGGTGGGTTTAACATTGTGTTTCCATTGTTCCGCCCCATGCAACTAGAACCTAGAATTCTGTGATTTACGAATTAGCAAACAAACCCCCCTTCATCTCGTATGCTTTCACTTTTTGTTTTCTTGGTCCTTTTTCCCAATGTCTCATGCTTTTATATATAGAACCCGAAGTTCAGCAATATACAAATTTCCCTCTCGCCATTGCACTTTCGTTGTTCCCCTACGCACAAACAACAACCGAAATTCCGTGACATACAAATTGACGACCAATATCTGTCACTGAGATGCAACATGACAATTGACCCTTCACGTCTCTTAGGTATATCTTCTACCCTTTTTCTTTTGTAACCCGCCCAACCGCTTTCCATACTTGGGTATTTATTGGAATCGGTTTCACGGGTTGGCGGGTGCACGAAATGTACAATGCTTCATTGCAATTCGCCATCACCTCTGCCTTCATACTTGTTTCCAGATATGCAATAATTAATCTTTAATGCTAGTAGTTCATCCTGCAGGAACCATTAAGATTGTCATTAATGTCCGAAATCCCGGAGAAGATTTGTCATTACTACGAATTAAACTAAGATTTGCACAGAACTATGTTATCCTTTCCAAGTATTCATTTCAAACATGATGCAATCTATTTTTGTGCGCCGGCGGGTTGGCACCTTTAAGAAATTTCTAATTCTTAATCTCTCTTCATCGTCACCATCACCTTCGCACTTTTTTCTAAATATGCAATTAGTGAGCTATAATGGTAACAACTCATTCCACACAAACCCTGTATATTTTCATTGATCAGCAAAACGCTGGAGGAGATATTCCATTGATACGCATTAAACCATAATTTGCAGAGGGTTATATTATCCCTCCCCAATTTTCATTTCAAACAACGTCTCGAGCAAACAAAAATTATCGTTAACTTGTGGCTGCAGTTATGTCCAGATATAGTAAACACATTCGGGGATAATGGCCAGAGGTTCCACTCTTCCAGGGAATATTCTTACTAGTAATCTCCCTCCGCCCAAGAGAAAAAAAGAGATGGTCCCATGCTACATCGAGAGATATATTTCAAGCCAAAGAATTTCAAGGCAACCCTGCCTTCTCAGAGAACCCGCGCAGTTGCATTGATGGTTGGCGCAGAGGTTGATGTCATGGATTCTGAGCTGGAAGAAGATGATCATATGGGCAACGATACGAAGATGGATGATGGCAATGCAAAGACTCTTCCCACTCCTACACCCAAATTGAAATCAACCATAACGGGCGGAACTTCTCGACTCATTGATGGCGGTCCTAACAACACCAAAAGGAGTTTCAGAAAATAAACTGACATTGAATGCAATAACCACTTTGCAACGTGCAAGTAGGAATTCCAGAGTTCCAAATTAGTCTGTTATGGGTGGAAGAGTTTCAGTGTAAGGAAATGATATGTTGATGCTTCCAGAGATATATTTCAAGACAAAAAATTATTCACTTACGAGACTACTGTCCTTTCTCTGGATATACAATTAACATCTTCAGGAATCAGGTCTAGAACTCTCACTGCTACAAGGCATTTTTTTACTAGTCATCTCCTTCCACCCAGAATGGACTAATTTGGGCCTCTGAAATTGCACATGCAACCTGTGTCCTTGGTTTTTTTTCGACTATGCAGAGGCAGTTTCTATTTGTTTCCTAAGTTTTAGTTAAGGGATATTCCATTTTACCTGTAACGTTTTTCATCTTCTTCCTCACAAGAAGCTTCTAAAAACTATCAATTTCACCACATGATGATTCATCCAGGAGAAAACTGCAAGGATCCTGCATACTGTAGATCTCGTGCTTGTGTTTGTGGCGGATACGTTCAATGTTTTGGCCCGAAGAATTGGGTCCAATTTCTAAGGATAGATGTACAATACTTGGTGTTTTTCTTTTTTTCTTAAATGGATTTGCTATTAAAAAAATTTCTTTGGGGTCTTCGTTGCTACTTCTTTTCTAGATTTAACGCCTATTCTCATTGGCATGGTTCAATGCTCTCGTAGTTCTTCGATATTGTGTTTACTTAGGCTATTTTTTCTAAGATGGAACATCTAACAATTATATGACAATGTATTGTGTCAATTCACCACCCTTTTATGCAAACAAAAAATGGATTACATACAGTTTCAAACCAACGTTCAATTCTATTCATAATGCAGACAGAACATAGAAATACCAATGTACAATCTTGCAGCAAAATCGTCATTCTTGTTTCTAGACATGCAGTTATTAAGTTTTAATGCTAACAACCCATAATGAAAGAAGTTTAATACTTAATTTAATATGTTACAGTCATGGAAGAATGCATCAAGAACACAGTTACACCCACACGTTCCAATAAAATCTAATGTTCAACAAAACATTTGCTGGCAATTAGTAGAAAATGACGTTTA
Source organism: Picea glauca (assembly GCA_000966675.3). Classification (NCBI taxonomy): domain Eukaryota; kingdom Viridiplantae; phylum Streptophyta; class Pinopsida; order Pinales; family Pinaceae; genus Picea; species Picea glauca. Next base: position 2,544,134 of record JZKD02S1843717.1, read on the forward strand.
ATAGTTAAGTTAATATGTTACAGACATGGAAGAATGTATCAAGAACATGCTTACACGCACAAGTTGCAATAAAATATAATCTTCAACAATGCATTTGCTGACAATTAGTAGAAAATGATGGTTTTGCAACAATGGGGCTTCTTTGAAACCAATTCACGCTTACGAAAATTGCCCTTTCTCTTTCTATTTTCCCACTCTTTTAATCCCTGTAGTTTCTCTTACTGGTTACTTAATCGTTTTTTTTTTCCGAAAATGCCTTGTTGCGCATCTTGGCAGATTCACATGTTTCCAACAAGCGCTTTCCCTTTCTTTAAATTGGACCTCTATTTTTTCGTGTTCTACAAGTAGAACCCAGAGTTCCACGATATACAAATTGATAGGTGGACTTGTGTGTTGGTTGGCTCAACATTACACTTCTATTTTTCCATGACCTCCAAACAACATTCGGAGCTCCGCGATATACAAATTGACACACGGGCTCCAGGGCTAGCAGTCTCAAGATTGCCTTTGTTTACAGATGAAAAAGTGCTAAAATGAGTCATACCACATTTGCACCACAGAAGCTATATTAAAGGGAAAATCATTTCCTCTATAGTTCTGTGTCCTACAAACAAAACCCATTGTTCCGCACTATACAAATTGATAGCTAAACTTGTGGCATGGCTGGCTAAAAAAATGCCTCGGAGTTCCGTGATATACAAATTGAYAAACGAAGCATACAATCAAGAACCAAGTAAACTTRCGAATCGTATTCCTGGTAGAAAGCGCTAATTTCAAACATCATGGAATGTCATTTGCGCATTWTCGGGTTGGTCCGTTCACAAAAACTTCAATCCTCGCTTCCAATAATGAGTTCGCCCGACCGTTTCCCTATTCCATACTTAGCCACTTTCTCAKAATTTCACAAATATACAAACCGTCTGTTGAACTACCCCATCATGATCTCTTCCATTTTACATGTTTTGCAGTCAAAAAATCCGATACATAAAATTTGACCGTGGAACACTYGCCTCTCCTCAGTAACCCCGTAACCCTTTTTTAAATCTTGTCAGGCCGCTTTTCARACCTTGCCATTATTTCCTTTCTCTTCCCCATCTCCTTCACCTTCGCACTTGTCTATAATAAAAGAAAAAAAATTGTTTTATATATATATATATATATATATATATATACATATCTTGTTTCTAAATATGAAATTACTGAMATTTACTTCTAATAACTCATCATGCAAGAACCGTATAGATTGACATTGATGGGAGAAAGGCTCAAGGAGATCTCATATTAATGTGCATTAAACCAAGATTTGTAGAGGGTTATATTATCCCATCGGAGTGTTGATTTCAAAATCATGAAATGTTGTTCGCACGTCGTCGCCTTGGCATGTTCACAAAACCTCCAATCATTAATTTCTCTTCGTCATACCTGCCACCTTCGCATTTCTAAATATGCAATAAGTAAGCTTTACTGCTAACATTTCATCATGCACCACCCATACAAATTGTCATTAATCAGCGAAAGTCTTGAGGAGATTTCCCATTCATGAGCATTTAACCAAGATTTAGCAGAGAGTTACATTATCGACTCTAACTGTTCATTTCAACCATCATCTGGAGAAAACCAATGTTATCATAAACCTATGGCATCAGCTCGACAACACTTCTGTGGAGATACAATGAACATCTTCAGGTGCGAGGACCATAAATTCCAGTGGTCCAGGGCATATTCTTATTACTCAACCTCTGTCGTAGAGAACCAAGTAATTTGGACCTCTGGGATTTCTCATGCAGGTTGTTTCCCTGAGGTTTTTGACTATAAGGACCTAGTGTCTTAGTGCAATGATAAATTTATTTCAGACAAAATAATTATTCCACTGTGGGACGACTCTTATGTTTCTTTTTCACCTCAGGTCTTCCGCCAGATGCTAAGATTGTCAAAGCCAACATTGATGTTCAGAGGAGAAGATTGCAAATAGTTCCTAGCAAAGCATAATAACAGGTTGGACCTCTTGCCCCATTTATTGGAAAACCCGCTTCTATTTCCCGAAGATATTACAAGCTTGCAGGTTAGTTCATTTAGAAATCCATTTTGTGAAATTTCCTGGTTGTTTACAATAATAATGGGACAGGAGTCCAAAATAACTGTTTCTTGGATGGCTCTTTATATTTTGTATTTCACGGTCAATGAACAAGCCATTTTTTATTGGGGCAAGTTAATTTCCCATGAAATCTATTCCCAATTGTCAAGCTTCAAAAGGGAAAAGAATTTTTTTATGTTTTCCTACTTAGTTTTTGAGATAACGCATTCCTGTCGGTTTCCACAAGTGTCTCTGTTGAAGAATGTCAACTAGGAATTCGACCCAGTAACATTCTGGTACTAGGCCTTGTGGAAGCACAAGGCTTCCCACTGTTTTTATGAGGTTTTTGATGGCTTCGTGTCTGTTTTCAAATTTTTGTTGTTAGGAGAAGATGCTCCTCGCATATTTGAACAGGCAACTAGTTTTTGGACAGGAAGGGAACACTCAAACATTTGGAAAATTAGACTATCATAACATTTTTTGGCTCCACAGAAAAACCTACTCTCCTTCCATATCACATTACAGACATAATGTTTGTTGCAGAAGTAGCACGAAAATACTACTACTGGTTGCATCTGTTGAAAAAGAAGAAGAAAAAAAACAATTCATTCCTCTGCCTTGAAAAGTAGGGGTGTTTGTGTTGAAAAACGTCAACAAAATTGATGAATTAACAGTGCATTCTAGCATTTCCAACCTGGAATATGATGAAATCATAAAAGGGTTCAACCCCTATAATATTTTTTGACAAAATTTACAAACACTTGGCCCCGATGATTTGTTTTTTAAAAAACACCTACTCGAAAATAGAGACAGTGGCGGAAACACTCCTACCTCTGATGTCGATGACCTAGACATAGTACAAAGCTACACTAAATTGTACACGCAACAGGGTAATAGCCCTGATGACAAGAGTGTTCAACCGACCAATACCACTCCAAAAAGTACGACATCCCAGAGCATCGCTCCAATGGCCCACCACAACAACAAAGAAACTTGGAGTTCTTCAAATGGAGGAGGAGATAACGACCCTCCTCACTCTAAAATTGATAGTTCTCACAAGCTTCCAATAGAGAAGAAGAGAAAAAAAATGTGGGGTAGACGAAAGAGCTGGAAATTTAGAGTGACAACATGGAACTTGACAATGATCTGGATAGCATGCTCTGCTACCTTGATCAACCTGAAGACGCCATCCAACATAGCCGTCCAATGGACATATCCATTACCAAAATGTTTTACGAAGATGAATCTTGCGTGTTCCAGAGCGTTGTTTTTGATAGCCAGTCCAAAAAATTGATAATTGAGAAAAAAAATGTAAAAAATAACAAAGGAAAATCTCGTTCAGAGCTTGACCTTGCCAACATGTGGCCATCCCAAATCTATCAACTTCACAACGTGAGAAAAAAATCAATTCATGATTCCATTGGAGACATTGAGGCCGAGAATGCCAAACTGAAGGACCGGGTCAAGAAATTGGAAGAGGCTTTGATTCCTATGCCATTTCTTGTCAATCCTTTGGAAATAGCCATGCCTGCCACCCCTGTAGCCAACGTAAAATCATCCTCCACCCTGCTCGCATTCTGTAGAGGATATGTGGAGAAGAATATCAAGAAAAGAATGGAATTGGTTATCGAGGTGTGGAAAACAACACAAACCATCACTTCCCTTGAACCATGGCACATAGTTTTCTTGAACATTTGCAGGCGGAGTTAAAAGATGAAGAAAATTTCTTTTTAAAATGGTCCTTCCTTTTGGCACCATTGTTAACAATATGACAGAAATAAAAAGAAGAGAACAAGATCTTCCATCCAAAAACCGGATCAGTCAATTGAATGCATGTTGGAAAGAAAAAGTAAAGAACTTGCATCTCATTGTTCAGTCATGTGAACAAGCCATATTGAAGAAAGATAAATTATTCACAAGGCTGTCAGAATAAACTTAGCCGGAAAAACCAACGACTTCCAAGACCCCGACTTAATCGCAAAGTCCTTTCCCTTAACTAGGCAAGAGTTCGATAAATAGGTTGTTATGTTTAAGGCCTTGTCTCTGGAAACGTTTTACAACATCCTTCAGTTTGATCAAGCTCATGTCGACGACTGGCTAGTCAAATATTCAGTATAGAATGAGGAAATTCATCAGGCTCTGTATAATCTTTCTATCGACTTCCGAGAATTAGAAAATGATATTTTCAACATAAAAATCCGGAATGAGATCAATGTTGCCCCAATAAGAACCTACATTGAAGAATGGCTCGAAACGGAATTGAAGTAGACCGTTGACGAAAGGCAACAAGCAGTTGCTAAGATTCCAGTAGTTGTCGACGACATCATTGAAACCGCATCCGTCAGCGACATCAATGAAACAGAAGCCGCAAGAAAATAGATAAAAATCTCATATGTACCCTCACTGTAAGTCTACTGATCGCATCCTTTTTGGTTTATCAATCCAATTATTCCACTTTTTTAAATAGAGATGTGTAGCCAAACACTTATACCTTTCAATTTATTTTTTTTGGGTCTTGCACTCTATCTTCTTTCTACAGTCCTGTTTCTTGTACATATTTCTCTAATGGTCCGCAGGAGCCCCAATCCCAGTCTACATGAAAAATGCATTGAAATTTCGATTTATATGTAACAGACTTTGATCTTTTGTATATTTCAAAATTTCCAGTAGTATGTAACAAACTTTTATTTTTTGACATATTTCAAATAAAATTGTTTTCTTATTTTCTTTTAAATTTATGTCTTCATACATTTTTATCTTTCACAAGTCTACAAGACAAATGCATTTAAATTTTTATATGTAACATAAATTTATTTTTTTATATATTTCAAAATAAATGGTGCTCTACATGCCAAGCATCATTTACTTATGCCCCATGTTCCGTGATATACACGCTGCACACAACATTTCCGTGATATACATTTCAAAATTTCCAGTCGTATGTAACAAACTTTTATTTTTTTACATATTTCAAATAAAACTGTTTTCTTATCTCCTTTTAAATTTATGTCTTCACACATGTTTATCTTTCACCAGTCTATATGGAAAATGCATTTAAATTTCCAAATTTGTTCTTCCATTGTGAACAAATTTTTAGTTTGTTATATACTATCAAAAAATAACTGGTGCTCTACATGCCAAGCGTCATTTACTTATGCCCCATGTTCCGTGATATACATGTTGCACACAACATTTCTGTGATATACATTTTGCACCGAACACTTCCATCATTTACAATTCGATCCCCTTTTCCACAATTTGCTTTCTAACCTCATTGGCAAGGACTACGCTGCCACACAATCTTGTTGTTAACAGATGTCAGAAGCCTTTGATTAATTGTGTTGATTATTAATTATGGATGTTTTCATTAGAGAGAGTGGCTACAAGGATTTCCACAAGAACTGCTTATCTTTTCTAATTTGGGACTAAGTTTTTCCTTGAACACCGAAAAAATTAATTAAGCCAACTTAGTCTCAACCATAAAATATAATATATATTGTATTATGTATATTAACCACGAAGGAAAAGGAATTATGTTGGTTGTTTACGATTCCCGTAAATATTTTTAATAATGTTGAATGAGAAATTCAACTATTGTGTCCATAATACGTATACTATTAATCTAGTGTCATAATCTATATTTAAGACCGATAATAAATTTCTATTAATGTTGTTATCATTGCATTATCTATTAAGTTAATATTTTGGGATTCTACTAGTAAATACATATAAGCGACTTCTTAACATTTAATAAATATATTATCAACTATAACTTGAATAACTTTATTGATCTTACAGTTGTTTTCGAAGTAAAAAAATTAATGATAATAATTGAAAACTTGCGTTTATGATAAAAAAAATATGTATATAAAATGCACAAAAGCGCAAACTCTATTTAGACTAAACGAAAACCATAGTAGGGCTTCTGTAATCTTGTGGACGAATATCAATTTAGTCAATAGCAAGAGATGAGATGATGCAAGTTAGTGAGATGTTGATCCTTGCCTTGGGCATCTTTAGATGGAACTCTTGGAAACTTAGTGTTAGACAATAACAATTGATTAGTTCATTTTGCATTTGAATTTGGAATAAATTGCTTTAGTTAATGATGTCAATTTAATTCTATGTGAATCATAAGAAAGTTGAATAGATTTACTTGTTACTTCTTATTGAATAATTATTTTGAAGATTATTGGTGGGTCATTACTTACTATTTATAAAATGGTGGATTAGAATATTTTCTTTGAATTTCTAAAAAGCGATACACAATCTTTTGATGTTAGTGTAAATATAACATTTAGTAGTAATATCCAATTTAATTTATGCTAGTATATTGGAGTTTGGTTTGGGGGCTATGGAGGAAGAACAGTACCCCTAGCATTGGATGGGAAGTACCGATGAAGTCTTGGGATTGACAGCAATGAATTAGACACTACACAAGTTTTCATTTTAATATCATCAATTATTCATCATTTCGATATACAATATTTCATTCATTGTAGTCATTTTTTTCTAAATAAAATAGTAAATTGTATATGGAAGGCATGGGTAATGATGATTTAATGGAAATTGTTCAAGTTCTTTTATGTGATTCGATACTTTTACGAATTGAAATTTTATGAGAAATTTTTTTAAGTTCTTTTACACACTGTTGAAAATTTAAATTTAACGAAAAGAAATTAGTCAAGTTCTTTTAAGGATATCGATATTGTTTTGAATTGATTTTTTAATGAGAAATTTACTTTAAATCTTTTACGCTTTGTTGAGAATTAAAATTTAATGAAAATAAATTATTCAAGTTTTTATTTGATTATGTTATGATTGATTTTTAATGAGAATTTATTTTAGTTCTTTCACGCACTGCCGAGGAATAAATTTTTAATGAAAGAGAATTATTCAAGTTCTTTTGTGATTCGATACTGCAGAGAATTGAATTTTCCTGTTAAAATTAGAAGAAAGAGAGTCTTTGAAGGTTGACTTAAGCGAATAATATGAGGTGACTAATTTTTTTTTTTTGTTTATTAGTGCCACAGATTCAACTCTCACCATTTTAAAGATTTATATCTATTGTTAAAAACATCTAAAATTTTCACCAAAARTATTAATAACCTTTCTTAATAGGTTCTAAATCAATCTTACAGTATACATAATTAGCCGCTCTTCCATCTTCTAAGGTTGCACAACTATGCAACCTTTCTAAGATTAATCAAAATTYTACATTCAAAAAAAGGGCCACACATGAAAACCAAAAACAATAGCACTAAAACTTGTCTCTCAAGGAAGAGTTTCCACTYCTTTCAATCTTTGGAACCCAACTCTCACAAGCAAAACTTAGTAAAGAAAAATTTTGGTAGCATAACAGTACTAACAAAAGTCAGGTCCTCTCTCTCTTTCTATCATTTCTTTTATAGAAAAATTCCCAATGACACATGTCCTCATGCACAAATGATTAATTTTTAATAATTTAATTAAAGGATTATTCACCCACTACATGTGTCACACTCTCCCCAAGTTGTACATGTAATTTCTCTTTTATTTTATTTAAAAAGCCATTTTCCCTCACATTCCCCAATGTGTTCCTATTTTTGCTCTTAGTTGTCCCTTAGTTCCCCAATCTCTCATTTACTTTGTGTCCCGTAACTAGATTTTAGTTTGAGTTGGATTAAGAGTCTTATTTTTGTTAGGCTTAGTTGTAGATTGACTCAATATGTTCATCTATGTGAAGAACCTATTCTCTCATGCTTTATTTTCTTTTTATTTATAAATCTGTTTTATTATTTTCATGCACATATGTGCATCTACCTAACTTTTAATTTGTATTCCCTATTTTCTTAGATTTTGATTATATCTCAATTCCCTTTAATTGTTTAATATTTAATTTAGTCCCTTTTTTAGACTTAGACTTAGACTTAGGCTTAGACTCTTTTTATATTTCTTAGCTTACAATTTAACGATTAATTAATATTATGGTCTAACAAGGTCTAAACATTTCATTATATTTTCTAGGTCATCTAGATTTTATTGACTCACCATTTTATTATGCAACGTGCCCTTCAAGATGCACCTCCATGTTCCAAGGGTGCGACTCATCTTTGACTAGTTTTAGAAGTTTGTCTGACACTTCGAGTCAACGCTCCACTTGGTAGACCTTGTGAAAGACTAAGGGTTGTCTAAGGAATAAGGAATCTGCCTTATTACTCACCCCTTAGAATTCTTCCTGAGTGATTGTTTTAGTGTGCCCTCACGGTATCGTGGACCTATCAAACTAGGTAATTGTTAACCTACAGTCTAGTTCATGGCAGGGATGCTAGTAGGTTGTAGCAGGGACGTTTCCACACCTCTCTCTCAATTGTATGGTTTATGTGCATAACCCATTTACTCATGTGATTTGGATTAGCAAGCGTCTCCAAGCCTTCATCCACTGACAAGAATATTGTCAATAATACATATACATAAAATCCATACCAAAATCATCATATATACATGTAAATTAATACTCAAAACTAAAACCAATTACAAGTCCACTCCCTCACTCAATCCGGAGTCCAAGGAAGTGTGTTGATGCCATCAACATCATCAACCTATCATGTATCATGAACACTTAGGGAAACTCATCAATAATACCTATCAATACATACATACATCTAGAATTTAACATATAAACACAATGACATCATAATATAACTCATAATAAAAACTTAATCATAATGTCTCATAATCGGATCACTTTCTCGCAAGTGTCCTCAAAGAATAAGTTTATATACAATGTGCTCAATAGAACTCGATTTTACAAAACCAACAAGTGCATTGGAGCTTGTAGTCCTTAGTGGTAGGCATATTTGCGATCGATAGTGGGTTTAAATCATTGATCCATGATCAACCGATTCTATGGTTCTTTGACATCAGATCCTCTATTCACAGTTGTTAAATTTTACTAGGTACCTTGGGGTCTGTTTTCATCATCTGTGGGTCCCCTCCCATCTATTAATAGTATACATCAATGATTGGTAATCAAATAGTTTCTACCATTTTCAAAATTATTTCATCTGTTTGCATGTTGTATAATCACACCATTGGGGTTTGGGGAAAATATCTTGGGTTTGGGGCACATTCGTCCTTCATAGCACCCCCTCCCAAGTTGTGATGGAGTATATCACTTACATATGAGTGCTTTGAAGATTTTGTGGGCACTCCTCTATTCTTGTTATCTTCCTGATGTATATGTTATGACATAGATCCACATTGTATTTTCTCGTCGCTATGATCTCCTTGATGACATGGATCCACTGTGTATTCCTTCATGGCTATCGTCTTGCATTTCATGTCATGGATCCGCAGTGTATTATTTTTAGTGGCCAAGATTTGATACTTGTTAGAGTTTGAGTATGTCTACCTTGGGGATGGTATATACATGTATTTATCCTTGGTGTTTTCTTGCAAGTACTCATTTATATTTGGACCTCTTTTCTCTCTCCTCACACTGCCTCTTATTAATACTATTTTATTGTAATGTGTTATGGCCATCCATTCCTTTCCTTACCTCACACAATAGGGGGAATTTATTATAGCCTTAATTTCCACCCTACATTGTCAGAAGGAACATAACATAATATGCAAGCCAAAACATAGCCTTCAAATAAAGTTTTAGATAGTTTTTTAACGATGTTGTTGGTCATCTATGGGACAACTAGTAACATGTTGATTTTCATTAACCTAAAACAAGCGACACCCTCTTATACCTTCTATATTTGTGAATTTTAGAATAGATAAGCAAGTGATGAGTTAGTTTATCTTGGCATTAGCCTTGTAACTTGCAACGTTCAAGTCTCCATTGGTCTCTAGAATATCTACAAATTCTCCCAAGCCTCTTCCAAGAACCTATATTAAGAATAAAATTCTTTAGAATGAGGGAGGAAGAATCATTTATAGATATATGCTTCCAAAATTCAGAGGTGCTTCTCCATCTACATCAATTACAGTCAGGTTTCCTAGCTTGGTTGAGAAGCTTAGAAGGAGCAAGGAGAAAGAGGCAAGGAAAAGTGCATCTATAGCTTGAGGTAATTGCATTGATGTGTTTCTCTCTTACTTATTAATAGATCATTGTTTTTCCCCCATGAATGTTTTCATTCCATTTGCAAATGTTTGGATCTAGCCTCATATTGAATAGATCATAATAGATACAGTAAGTTTGAATTTCCTAACACTAGAAGAATAATGGATTGGTAGTTGTTTGTCTCCTCATGTGCAAGAAGTAGATTGTATGAGCTAGAGTTGGATATCGCTAGTTGAATCAGTTGGACATGTGAGGAAAACCATCAGTGTAAAGGTATGTCCATCAACCTTCTTGGTTAAAAGGAAACAAATTTTCTTGAATCTACATGAAACCATTAGAAGTCTATCCCACTGTTTTTCTAGTATCAATAGGAATATCCTAGGGAGATCTTGTCAGTCAATTGGTGATACTTTCTCTATAACACTAGGAGCTAAGTTGGCATCCTTGGTAGTGGTTCAAGGGTTAGTGATTCAGTCTTAGTAGGAACACAAGTGTGTTCTTAAGAATGCACACACAATCATGTGTCAGTGTGTTCGTGTTCACCCCATTGCCATTTTTTTGTCTACCATGTTCTTACTGATGCCCGAAAATGTTTCAGACCTATTAAAATACAAAGGACTATAGAATACCACATAATGAGTTTCATCCAGTATTAATAGTGTTTCAAACTTCCCAGAATACAAAGAACTAGAGAATACGAGAGAATGAGTGAGCTCACATTCCTTTGCAATAAATATATTAAAACAATAATACAATAAAGATGATAACTTGTATTAAAACATTAAATCTTCCAAATAAATCCCTAAACATTTCTAAAAATGACAACGGTGTAACATATATCTAGGATTCCAGGTTAAGGGTTGAAGTTGAAGCTTCCAAATTAGTGAAACAATTATCATCCTATATATATTAAAAAATTATCATGTCTTGGATATTACCATACATCGATTTAGAAATCCTATAAAATAAGTGATATGACAATCCAAGGGTTCAATGATACAACAGATTTGATATGCAACAATTCAAGGATACAACGATCCAGGGATCCACTGGTTCTAATTTTTACAACAAGTTCTGTATGCAATAGTTTTGATATGCAATAATGATCCAACATGTTCAATATGCATTAGTGATCTAGCGATACAATGATACACCAGGTTGGATATATAATGATCTAACAATCGATATCACATTGGATATGCAAACATATAGGTTCGATATGCATTAGCGATCAAGCGATACAATGATACAATAGGTTGTATATGCAGTGATCCAACAACTGATAGCACATTGGATATGAAAACATATATCCATAGCCATGGAGAGGTTATGAAATCAATTTGAAATGAAAGTAAAGTGAAATGACTAAGCCAAGGAGTGGAGCTACATTTTCCCACCATCCAAACTTAAGTAGAGGATGCACCATCCAAATAGACACTTGTCCATGTGTCCATGATTATTCTATGCTCACACCATCCATAATTATTCTTTACCTACACCATTTATATGTGGAGAGAATAATGTGACATGTGGTCATGATTATTCTATGTCAACATCATTAAAATGACAAAGAAAAAACTAAACTATAGAGAAAAAAGATCAAAATAATTAAATTCAGAGAAATAATAGAGCGGAATAATCTTCGCATAGTTCAAGTGAGACGAAGCTCACACATCAAACTTGTATTCACTGAGGAAAAATCCATTACATATATAGTTGTAATACTCACCAACAAACCAAGAACAGAATCCTAAGAACTCCAAACTTAAGTTTTCCAAGCGATTTGGTAAATATATCAGCCACATTATCATTTGTATTATAAAAAATCAAACCAATTTCCTTTGATTCAATCTTCTCTCTCATGAAGTGGTGTTGTATCTCAATGTATTTTTATCTTGCATGATATATTGGATTGTGTGCCAATTTGATAGCACTTTGATTATCACAATTGATGCATGTTGGACCATTTTTCTCCTCTTCAACATCTGCAAGAATTCTCCGCAAGAAAACAACTTCATAGGTAGCACTGGTCAAGGATTTATACTCAGATTTTTTTGATGACAAAGAAACAATTGGTTGTTTCTTGCTACTCCACGACACAACCCTTGATCCTATATGAAATGCATAGCCTGATGTAGATCTTCTGTCATCAGTATTTCCTGCCCAATCTGAATCAGAAAAAACTGTCAGTTCAACATTAGATTCATCAGTATGCATAATACCAAAATTTATTTCCCCTTTCAAGTATCAGAGGACTTTCTTTGTAGCTTTCCAGTGGATTTTAGAAGGATTAGCCATGAACTGACTAAGGATGTTGACTGAGTATGCAATGCTAGGTCTAGTAGTGGTGAGGTAGTTCAAACTTCCCACCAACTCATGATATAATGTACCATATGCCCCTTTAGTTCCATCATCAATGTATAACTTTGAATTCTGGAATAAGGGATTTGACATTGCTTTACATTCATTCATATGGAAATTTTTAATAATTTATTTTGTGTATTTTCTTTGTGTAATGAGTGTCTTACCAGGCTCCCTCTAGAATTCAAGTCCTAAACAATAATGAAATTCACCAAGGTCTTTCATCTCAAATTCTTGAGACAACTGACTTTTAATCTCATTAATTAACTTGTGTGCACTGCCTATAATAATGAGATCATCCTCATATAAAGATATTAAAGCAACATTTCCATATTCATCTTTCTTAATATACAAGTTAGGATCACTCTTTCTTTTCACAAATCCTTTTTGATAAAAAAATGAATCAATCTTTACATAACATGATCTTGGTGCGTGTTTCAAACCATATAAGTCGTTCCTTAACCTATAGACTAGATACTCTCGTCCCTGCTTGACAAACCCTTCAGGTTGAACCAAATAAACCTCTTCCTTTAAATAACCATTCAGAAAAACAGTTTTGACATCTAAATGATGTATTTTCCATTTATGTGTTGTAGCTAAGGCAATCAATGCTCTAATTGTATTTAATTTAGTTGTTGGTGCAAAAGTATCATTGTAATCAATTCACTCCTTTTGTAAATATTCTTTTGCAACTAATCTTGCCCTATATTTGTCAATGCTACCATCTACTTTAAATTTAGATTTATACCACCATTTGTTTCCAATAGGGACTTTTTTTTAGGTAGTTCAACTAATTCCCATGTTTGATTTTTAATAAGAGAGTCATATTCTTCATTCATAACATTTCTACACTCTTGATGTTCTTTATATTGTTTATAGTTTACAGGTTCTGCAACATTCATTACATGGGACATCAATGCATAATCTCTATACCTTATAGGTTGTTGAGTTTGTCATGATGACCTCCTTGGTCCTTCACTGCTTTCATCTCTTCTCCTGCTCTATGGTGAATCTTCTCCACTTCATGTATCATGACTACTTGAAGTGTCCATACTACTTTCATTTTGTTCTTGAACCTCTACCTATTCCTATTCTTGTTTAACCATTGCATCTATTTTGACATGATCATCGTTATCATTAGAAATATTCCAAGCATCAACATCATTCATTATATCACCTCTATCTGCAATCTCATGAAAGACCACATCTCTACTTCCAAACAATTTATGTGAACTGACATCAAACAATTTGTATGCTTTTTTATAAGTACAATACCCAATAAAAACACACTTGATTGATTTTGCATCAAGTTTTCTTCTCTCTTCCTTAGGAATATGTGCAAAGGAAGTGGATCCAAACACTCTTAAGTGAATGACATCAGGTTTATAATCATGAAAAACCTCAAAAGGAGTTTGAAAATCTAATTTCTTAGTTGGACTTCGATTTTTTAAATAAACAATAGTATTAATGGTTTCTGCCCAAAAACCATTAGAAATGTTTTTACCTTGAAGAATACCGCGAGCACACTCCACCAATGTTTTGTTCCTTCTCTCAGTGACACCATTTTGCTGAGGTGTATGAGGTACTGTAAATTGTTGTTGGACCCTATTAAATTTACAATAACTTTTAAATGCTCCATGTATATTCACCACCTTGATCAGATCTGATAATTTTAATACATTTTCGTGTCTTTTTCCAGCCATTGTTATGAATTCCTTAAAATACTCAAATACATCACTTTTTCTCCTTATGAAGTAGACCCAAGTATACCTAGATCTATCATCAACAAAAATAATAAAGCACGAAGTGTTAGCACTAGAAGCCACCCTCAGATTGCATAGAAGGTAAGCCTAATACCCATCAGTTTATACAGTAAATTTAAATGAGTTTTAAGAGGTCAAATGGAGAAGACTCAATGATAATAACGTTCTAACTCGGAAATCTGGACTAGCATGGATAATCAAATGAGGTATGGAATCAACTTCAGTCAGTAAGTTGGAGTAAGGGTGAATAGAGGGAAGACTTTGGTGAGGAGAGTGTAGAGGTCTGTCATGGACATCAGGTCTTCCAACAACCTAAGGAGGAAAAACTTAAACACAAGATCCTCTTGAATTCAAATCTCAAAGAAACTAAAATAAATTATAACAACACTATAATTAAACATTCATCATAATACAGTTACAACAATTCATGTGAATTAGTCATTCATGAACTCTCTTAGTATTGGAGACAAATAATATGGAGCAAGAAAGATGACTTAGATTAACCAAGATGTCTCAAAAACAAATACATAACCAGAGAACCAGTGTTCTTCATCAAAATATTACAATAGCAGGGAGCCTAGCTCAACCATTCCCCCTTTAACAAAATACTAAAACTGCCTATATATACTCAAAAATGTTGCAACCACCGAGAGTGTGATCAGACCTCTACACATTTAAAGTTTTCAGTCGGTTCCTGCTCTATCAGACTATGCATGATGTCTCATGTCAGACGTGAGCTTGCCTCAATTATAAGTTTTGTAGGAAAATCTATCCAGAAGGAAACTTCTGATTGTCAATCTGCACTCACGGTCATCTTCAACCTGTTTTCCATTTATGGGGTGAGACGAGGTTTCAACCACCTCCCTCATTTCCATTAACTACCTTCATCGAGATCAGGATGGGGCCTGACACCCATTAATGTTCAAGGCAGTGCCCACGACTTCTTCTAGTCAATCTCAGTGCCTCGAGGCCATGCAAATCTTTTTATGTGACCAATACGGGCGCTTTTGACCTTTGGTGTAGGTCCTCTCCATCGCTCCATCCTGCATGCAACCTCGGGCCATGACCTAGGGCTCATATCCAAAGGTGCTTCAGGATTTTGTCTTTTGAGAGTCTCCACTTCACTTGATTCCAAATATCTTGATGCCCAAAATTGTGAAGTGGCCTTATTCAGATCGACGGTCATACTTTATTTGAATTTGACGACCACGATTGCTTCCTCGAAAAATCTAGTCACCAACCGCTCAATAGGTGCTTACCCTTCTTTATGGCCTCGCTTTCCATATGATCACGGGCTATGATCATGGGCCCAATTCCTGGTGCTTCATGATTTCACACTTCACAAACTTGCACCATGCTCCATGCTAAAACCTCTGATTTGCGAAACCGTGACTTCTCGAATCTGGTGCCACGTTGCGATTTGACATTCCTTGTGCAAGCCACGAACTTGGACAACCCGCTACCCTTGACAAATATATGTGAGAACACAAAGCACCACCAAGTGACCTAGTTTCCATAGGTCTGGATACATCACTATGAATTAATTCAAGTGTATCAGTTTGTCTTTTATTTGTATGTATGGGACACTCCTCTCTATGTTTCTTACCAAGTGCACATGCTTCACATTGAAAATGATCATTCTTCATAATGGGAAGACCTTCTACCATTGTTTTTCTTTGTAATAACATCAAATCATTGTAATTGAGGTGCTCATACCTGTGGTTCCATAACTCTTTTGTTGACATGGTTGTGGATTCCAATGCAACATGACAGTTCATTGTCACATCGAACTTATACAATCCACCAACTCTTGTACCTGTGGAAACAATCCTGTAGTGATCCTGGACATCTTTTACAACACACCTTAACTTACCAAATTTCACTTTGAAATTATTATCAGTGATATTTGAAACAAATATTAAATTATTTTTAATACCATGAACATACATCACATCATGAATCTATCTAAATTGTCCAATAGGTAGTTTCACACTTGTTACTCCATAGCCCTGAACTTTATGTGATCTGTTATCTCCTAAATAAATGTGTTTTCCATGAATGTTCTCATAATATTCATCATATTGTTCTTTATGACAGGACATATGGGCCAATGCACCAGAATCTATGAACCATGCATTCTCATCATCCGTTTCAATAGACAATGAGCTTCATAAATAAACAACTTAAGATTTTTAAATCCATCATTGACTAAAGTGTCATTATGCACAAAATTTCCATTATGCCTTGTATATGTTTGATTGGACTCATGATTCTTTATTCTATAACAATCTTTAGCAAGATGTATGGGTTTTCCACAATATTCACATTCAATATTTCTCTTAACATAAGAATCATGATGTGCCACACCTTTCTACTTTGATTCAAACTTGCCTCTGTGCTTGTCCCGCAGTTTACCTCTATATGATCTTTTACCTCTTGCAATCAATGCCAAATCTGAATCATAATTTATCATTCTTTCTTCCTCTTGAAGAATAATTCCAAGCATTGGGAGTGTTGAAATAAAGAATTTATAATCTTGCACTAAACCTTTCAAAGTGATAGCTACTAAATCACAACTGGAAACATTTTCACCAATATCACCCAACTTATCACTTAGATCTTTAATTCCAGATACAAAAATACTTATGCTTTCATTGGCTTCCATTTTGATAGATAAAGCTTGGTTTTTAGAAATAAGATTGTTGTCAAAAACGGAGACAAATCATAGTTCGGGTTTTAGCTCATACAAATACCCAACGCAAACAAATAAACTCTGCACAGTCCAACAAATAAAATCCACGCAGTCCAACTTCGCGTGCTCCAACTCCACACGCACACCAACAAAGAATGATGTGAGAAATGCTTAAGGCTAAGATATAAATTGAAAGAGTTTACAGACTCAATAAATAAAATAGCATATCAACAGAGAGAACACCTATGAATACAAGAAATAAAAAAAAATTCATTTAATATGCTTTCAAGCTCTGTAATTACAATCTGTTTCAGGTATTTATATATATACGCTAACATAAATTCCCTAAGAAAAAAAATTGACCCTTCTATCTTCGAAAGAATTTAATTAAGGTGGTGATGGTGTCTCATGGCCTGCAAAGGTTAAGGCAGCCACCGCTTGAGCAATTAAGACAAATCAGTAAATCGATGCTAAATCTGCGAGTCTTGAAGGGTCAAGATGACCACCGATCCGTCGTTATTCAGGCGGTGAAATGATTATTATCTAACATAATCTCTCTTAATCATTTCAAAACAAAACAAACAGTAACATGTAATACAAGATTGTTGTTAACAATGCATTACAGCTTACAGACCCCAATATTATCTCTATGAATTTTAAACAATTCATTTCCCAAAGGATTTGTAAATATGTCTGCAAATTGTTCTTGAGACCTACAGAACTGAACATAAATTTCTTTACCATTTACCATCTCTTGAATGAAATGATACCTCATATCAATGTGCTTACTCTGCTTGTGAAAAACGTGATTCTTTGATAGTGCAATGGCAGATTTATTATCACAGACAATCTGAGTTGCATCATTCTGCTCATGCAATAATTCATTCAAGACTCTTCTCATCCATACAACTTGACATGCAACTGTTGTTGTTGCAACATACTCTGCCTCAGTAGAAGATAAATTCATTATGGGTTTTGTCTTTGATGCCCATGCCACTGCTCCAGATCCAAGACTGAACACATAACTAGATGTTCTCTTCCTATCATCATGGAACCTGCAAAATCACTATCAGTGTATCTAATCAGCTCAAAGTTCAAGTTTGATGTGTATCAGATACAAAAATCAGTTGTTCCAGCAATGTATCTTAGGATCCTCTTTCTTGCTTGCCAATGAGTACTCTTCGGAGTCTCCATGAATCTAGAAATTAAACTTACAGCAAACATAATATTAGGTCTCATTGTTTTTATATACATAAGGCTTCCAACCAACTTCTTATACAGAGTTGGATCAACATATGATCCCTCATCATATTTGCTAAGTTTAGTATCAGTTTCCATTGGTATTGCAGTTGGTTTACAATTCAGCATTCTAAACCTTTTCAATACTTCATTTGCATGTTTAGTTTGACAAATGAAAATTCCATCATCAGATTGATCCACTTCAATTCCAAGGAAATATTTCATCAATCCTAAATCAATCATCTCAAACTCTGTTTTCATGGCATTTTTAAAATCATCTATAGATAGATCTCCAGTAAAAATCAGGTCATCAACATACAGACAGACAATCAAAATTTTACCTTTATGGTTTATCTTTGTAAACAGGTTTGGTTCACTTGGACTTCTGTTGAATCCAACACTAATCAAGTACTCATCAATCCTTCTATACCAAACTCTAGATGCCTTCTTCAATCCATATAAAGATTTCCTTAACTTGTAAACTTCATCTCTGTGCTTATCAATCTCATAACCTGGAGGTTGTCTTACATAAAACTCTTCTTCCAAACATCCATTCAAAAATGCAAACTTAACGTCCATCTGATGCATGATCCATTTATTCTGAGCTGCAATAGCTAAGACCATCCTTACTGTGTCAATTCTTGTTACAGGAGAAAAAGTTTCATTGTAATCAATATCAGGTTGTTGAATAAACCCCTGAGCTACAAGTCTTACCTTGTACTTTTCAACTTTACCTTCTGCATTTAGCTTAGTCTTATAAACCCACTTAACACCAATGCTCTTCTTATCTTCAGGTAAATCGACAAGATTCCAAGTGTTATTTTTATCAATGGAATCAATATCCTCATCCATTTATTTTATCCAGACATCCTTTATAGCAGCTTCATCAAAACTTACAGGATCACATGCCAACAATGCAAAATATGAAACCTAATCTACTTCTTCATTCTAATCATATAATTCTCTTAAGATTCTAGTCTTCTGACCTTTAAATATGTTTTTCAATGAAGCTAAAGTAGGATTCGATTCATCACTTACTTGTGAATCTGTTTGATGTCCACCATGTCCAGATGGCTCACCACGCTCATGAGTTCTGGGTGTTTTAAATTGAGATGGGTTGATATTTGGTACTAATGAGTTATGGGTGTAGGAATTCTCGCTACAGGTGTATGTGCATGTGGAACCAACTGTCCACCACCTTCAACCTGCTCAGCTCCATCATCATCTTCACGGGGTAACACAACTCCCTCTAAAACATATTTATTAATACTTCCATCCCAGGCTTCCTCTTCTTTAAATTGAACATCTTTGTTGATTACATACTTCTTGGTGATGGGATTGTAGAGTCTATATGCCCTAGACTCTTCACTGTATCAAACAAAGATACATCTCTCGCTTTTGTCATCCAAATTCCTCCTCATTTCTTCAGGTACATGTGCATATGCAACACATCCAAAAATTCTGAAATAAGAAACATTGCAAGGCTTACCATCCCAGGCTTCCTGAGGTACGTGATTCCTCATGGTCTTGGTTGGACTTCTATTCAAGATATAGACAGAGAAAACAACCACATCTTCCCAATATTCATTTGAAAGATGCTTCTCTTTCAACTTGCTTCAAGACATATTCATGATGGTCTGATTCTTCCTTTCAGCCACTCCATTCTGTTGTGGAGTATATCGAGCAGTAAATTGCCTTTTAAATCCATGAAAATCACAAAATTCAATGAATTCATTCAGTTTATACTCACCTCCTCTATCAGACCTCAGGATCTTAATGGTTTGACCACTCTCATTCTCAACCATAGACTTAAACCTCTTGAAAACTTCAAAGGCTTCAGATTTCTGCTTCAACAAATACAACCAAGTTTTCCTACTGAAATCATCAATAAAAGTCATAAAATAAACACTACCATTCAAAGAAGGTGTTTGCATAGGCCCACACAAATCAGTGTAGACAACTTCCAATGGAGCTTTTGCTATGTAGGAAACAAAAAATTTCTCTCTGTGATGCTTCCCAAGTATACAACTCTCACAAGAGCTTGCAGGTTGTTGAATACAGAGAAACCCCTTTACCATATGCTTCTTCTGTAACAGATCTAAGCCACCAAAATGTAAATGACCATATCTCAAATGCCATAACCAAGATTCATCTAAACTTCCATCTTTATAACCATTCAAATAACCACTCAAATCATTTCTCATAACAAGTGGAAACATTCTATTCTTGGTCATCTCTACTCTTGCAATCAACTGTTTGTTGGGTAATTTATCATATATTGTACATACCTTGTTATTGAAGAACACTCTGTGTCTTTTCTCCATCAATTGTCCAACACTAATAAGATTGCATTTTAAACGAGGCACGTAATAAACATCGTCAATATTTCTTCTTTGATTATTCTTAGTGTAAATTGGAACTACACCTTTACCATTAACTGTAAGCTTACAATCATTTCCCAGTTTTACTTCAAACTGAATACTAGTATCTATAGAGGAAAGTAAATCATTATTACCAGTCATGTGGTTACTGCAACCACTATCCAAAAACAAAATATCATTAGTACTTTCCTGAGTGACATTACAAGTCAAGAACATAGGATTTTGATCATCCTTAGACTCATTTGTGATATGTGCAGACTACTTTCTAGCATCTGCTTGCTTCTTCCAACATTTGTTAGCAAAATGCCCAAACTTCTTACAATAATAACATTGTACCTTAGATTAATCATACCTCTGTTTTTCTTTCTTGTTTCCAGGGTTTGTTGTTGCTCCCTCTTAAATTAGGAGGATTCTGCTGGGACTTCTCCTCAGACTTTGTTTCAGTTCTATTGTCCCTTCGACCAGAAAATCGACCTCCTCTTCCATAATTATAAAATCTTCCTCTGCCTCTGGTAAAATGCAGCTGGGATTTGAAAGCATGCTCCATTGATCCTTCTTCATATCTAGATATCCTAGATTCATGAGCAACAAGAGAGCCAGTTAATTCATCAATTTGCATTTGACTTAAATCTTTAAATTCCTCTATGGGTACAACTACAGGTTCAAATTTCTTGAGTAAACTTCTCAACACTTTCTCAATAACTCTCTTATTCTCAACATCATCTCCATATTGCCTACGCTGGTTCACAACACTCATCACTTGAGTCATGAAAGTATCAACACTTTCATTATCCTTCATCTTCAGATTTTCGAAGTCCCTTCTCAAGTTTTGCAACTTCACTGTCTTCACCTTGGACACACCTTTATAACAGGTTTCAAGGATATCCCAAGCCATCTTCGAAGACGCAACACTTGAAATTTTCATAAAAACGGATTCATTTAATCCTTGTTGGATTAATCCAAGAGCTTTGTTATCTTTTTTTTCTGTTTTCCTTCAGCAAAATACGGTCAGCATTAGAGAGAGTCAATTTTGTTGCTACATCAGCTAGCTGAGCATAACCATCAATAACATAGGTCCATAAATCCTGAGAACGAAAAATTGTCCTCATTTGAATATACCAAGAGTCATATGACTTCTCGCTCAAGACAAGAACCTGAACTTGAGAAGAACTACTACCAGTTGCAACCATTTATATTAAATTTGAAAGGAATCAAATAAAAATTGGCACAGGAAATCTAGAGGGAAAAATTGGGCACCAACAGGAACGATCTGCACTGAACTAATCAATAGCAGGATAGACTACAGGTTCTGATACCAAATGTGAAAAACAGAGACAAATCAGAGTTCGAGTTTCAGCTCATACAAACACCCGACGCAAACAAATAAACTCCGCGCACTCCAACTCCACGCGCGCACCAACAAAGAAGGATGTGAAAAATGCTTAAGGCTAAGATATAAATCGAAAAAGTTTACTAACTCAATAAATAAAATAGCGTATCAACAGAGAGAACACCTCCGAATACAAGAAATAAAAAAAATTCATTTAATATGCTTTCAAGCTCTGTAATTACAATCAGTTTCAAGTATTTATATATACACTAACATAAATTCCCTAAGAACAAAATTTGCCCCTTCTATCTTAGAAAGAATTTAATTAAGGTGGTGATGGTGTCTCACCTTCTATCTTCTAAAGAATTTAATTAAAGCGGTGATGGTGTCTCGTGGCCTGCAAAGGTTAAGGCGACCACCACTTGAACAATTAAGACAAATCAGTAAATCGGTGCTAAATCCTCGAGCCTTGAAGGGTCAAGAAGGCCACCGATCTGCCGTTATTGATGCGGTGAAAGGATTATTATTTAACAATTGTTTCGTTGGAAGTCTTATTGTATTATGAGGAATTATGTTGTCATTTACTGACATTGGCAACAACACTTTCGCCTTATTCTTTTACAATCGTCCACAGATTATATGCTTCCAGCACCGTTATCAACTTAAATTTCCAGTTAACATGATTTTCACCGTCCAGTTTGGTCGATTAGTTGAGGTATGAATCAGCTAGAGGATTTGACATCTTCTTTAATCAAATAATTCAGCAGTTTGTTGCTAAAGAATAAATTTACCTCCTTTATTTGACATATTTATTTTCCACTGGCTTATTTCCCACGGGTGTCTTTTGATATCCACAGAATACAGTAGACAGACTCTTCACAGTTTACAGGCTTCTCCTCAGAAACAACAACAACGATTTCCTCTTCGTGACAACGGATAAATTAAACAGTGATTCGTTCTTCATGAGAGCGACTCTGCACAGTTTATGTGCTTCTCCTAAGAAACAACAACAGTGATTTATTTTTCGTAACAGAGGATCAATTAAGCAACGATCTGTTCTTCGTGAGAGCGACTCTTCTCCACGATGGCCGTAGTTGATCAACGACTCTTCTCCACGACGAGAGTAGTTGGCCTGATCTGATTTGACAGCAACAATTCGTTTAAGGGGAGAACGACATCACTTTTTATAATTGGCAGCTCATTCTGTAGGGAATCTGCTCGAGCGCCTTACTTCATGCCTCTCGCCTCACGCGCTACAGGCCACATCTATTACCAATGCGATTTGTATTTGGATCATAACCGCCAGGGTACGATCTGTTTATAACTCGTATGCATTGGACGTTAAAAACATGTCACGTCAGCTCTCATACCAAATTAAATTCAGCGAAATAACAGAGGGAAATAATTCATAGAGTTCAAGTGAGACGTCATAGTTGGAATTCACCAACAAACCAAAAACACAATCCTAAAATTATGGATCTAGAATCTCTTACGAGCTAAAATTAAACTCTTAGCTTAAAAATAGAAACACAAAATGTAAATAGTGAAAATGAAAACACACGCTAAATTTTGTATTTGCAAAGATGTAAATCTTGCTCATCTACTTCATTGAATAAATCTAGTCCATCTACTTCATATTTTTCATTGAAAGACGAATTAATCAAAATGTATATGTAAACATTTGGAGAATGCAAAGAAGATGTAGACATTTAAGGAACGGACAGATGTGGCCGCTCTGAATGTAGAAGATTGACTGCATGAAGTTGAAAGTCGTTCTATTGTTGAGATTCAAAAAAAGGTACTACAATTCTTATATAAGTGTGTACAAATATTTGTTTATAAATACTTGTTATGTACATAATGTAATTGAAATAAAAAAAAAATGTTACAATTGGCCTACGAAATATAAATTTTGTAAACTTTATTTTACAATTGGTCTCCGACACACAAATTTTGTGAAGTTATCCATTCCCTTAATCGTCAAACACCTTTGTTGTCTAATTTTTGTTGTGCAGTCAAATTAATGCCAGTTTTTAAGTTACATGAA
>JZKD02S1843717.1:2568083-2580212 GCA_000966675.3 Picea glauca
AAGAATAATATGTTTCATCAGAAAAGTAAACACATTGATACTCAATTTCACTTCATTTGTGAACTCGTAAAAAATGGTGACATTTTTCTCAAATTTTGTGGTTCTAAAGCTCAGCTAATATCTTCACTAAACCTTTGGGAAGAGATGTTTTTCAATTTCAACATCAAAGTTTAGGCATTATTAATAATGTAATTCTCGAGATTAAGAGGGAGTGTTAAGAGTTGTAATCTCGTGATTTAATTAGTTAGTAAAACAGTTAGTTTACAGTTACTATTGTTTTCAAACACGAGCATTGTTAACTGCGGCCACATCCGCGCCACCACAAGGCCATCCGCTTTCATTAACGATGAGAGGGATGTTGGGATATCCCAAGGCCTGCATGGCCGAAAGAAGAGTATCGACCAAGGTATCGAATAAGTTTTTGTAGCTCCGACCCCCGTCTTGCACCACTGTAGACGTGGACTTAAACAGAGCGTAGTCCAGTGAAATGGAGCCCATGTTGCCGGTGTAGCTGAAGTATGGATGGATGTTGGCCGGGAAGGGAGACCCGTGATCTGACAGGAATTGAAGTAGAGACCTCATGGTGTCTTTCACCTCGT
Source organism: Picea glauca (assembly GCA_000966675.3). NCBI lineage: Eukaryota > Viridiplantae > Streptophyta > Pinopsida > Pinales > Pinaceae > Picea > Picea glauca. The sequence goes on from JZKD02S1843717.1 coordinate 2,568,683, forward strand.
CTTTGAAGACACCCCTAGACGGCGGGAATCCGTTACTAACGTCCGTGGCGTGAGTGGTAAAGACCTTGATGTTATTCTGCAGATTGGCGTTCTGAATCGCGGTTTGAATGTTCCTGCGTTCCTGACCAAACCTCGGTGCCCACTGCAATATATTTGATATTTGTAGCGGGATAGATTGGGGGAATGTTATCGTTAACCCAACCGTATTATCCATAAGAGGAAAAAAAATGTTGGGTAATGCTAATTTACCTGCGAGGATTGAACAACAGAAGATGGCAATACACTCAATCACGATAATATTCGTTGCCATTTTTCTCACGGAAAATATTAGACCTGAGAAATGTACGCATAGACGTTCAGTTTATAAGAAGCTCAATCGTATGCAAAGAGATTGAAATTTGAAACTGACCAACCCAAGTTGGATGCGGTGCCGCATGAGACGGGCTGCATCGTGCGAGCATTGATTGATTGATTTGGCACTTTCCTCACAATCTCTATCTCTGATATTATACGTCATTTTCTCTTTCACCACATATCTACACCTGAGCTTATCTGAATTGCATCTCAAGTTCACAATTGCAATGGCAATGAGTGAGTGGCATCTGGGTATAGAATATTAAATACTTTTATTATAATTAAAATAATGCCAGTGATACCTTGTTTAAAGTTATATATGTTAAATCTAATATAATTTTAGATTCAACCATATACATATATAACATTTTAACACTTCTGTAAAGCATTATTAACCACTTTGCATGTGAAGAAAGGCCTAGCCACTCTGCATGTGAAGAGGACATTTAATATTAGGCGATAGGATTCGCTGTACCTTTATTTTTTTCGAACTTACAGAAAGACTTTGACCTTGTCTGTCACAGAAAGACCTTCGCATTGTGTAATGCTTAAATGATATATATTCACATTATATAGCTGGTTGATATAAATTGATAGGTCATATCAGTTATTTTTATAAATAGGTAGTACTAGAGTTAGGGTTTCAATTTAGGGTTAAGGTCATTATTAGGGTTTTAAATTAGAATTTTACATTTGTTCTATTTTTCACCTTTGATATATATAGACATAGACAATTTGTGCATATAAAAAGTTGGAATCTTAATTAACCAAACATTCAATGCTATACATTCAATACTAGAATGAAAGGCATCCAAATGTAAAAGGAAAATCATATACCTCACATTAAATAAATCATTTGCAGGATACATAATATTAAATAAATCAAGATACATAACGTTAAATAAATCATTTGCAATTGCCCTAATTTTTATTTTTTTTAAGAATCTCTACTAGAATCCAGGCATTTAAAAGCTTTCATATAAAATGATCGAAAATAAAACCAGAAGCATTGTGACCTGGTTAGGAAAATGGCACAATTTTATAAACAACTTAAATAATTGAAGGCTATCCAAAATAAAACCAGAAGCATTGTGACCTGGTTAGGAAAATGGCACAATTTTATAAACAACTTAAATAATTGAAGGCTACATAGCCTTGCTTCATCATCAATTACATTATATAATTTCAAGATGGCTCCGTAAGACCAATCAACTTTCTTGGATTCAAAGGCTGACACAAAAAACTTGGGAGGGATATGGCCAGTGGTCGAGAAAGTGCAATGTGATGCTCCTTCTCAATCTTTGCACCATTGTCTATTCTTTCAAATTCCACATATGAATATAACAATTAGGAAACCAACACAAATTTATGAACAACTTAAATAATTGAAGGCCGCATTGCCTCCGCTTCATCATCAATTAAGTTATCTATTTCAAGATTCCAATATATACGTGAGATTTCAACTCATAACTGGACTTGTAATGAATGCAAAAGATAAAAAAAAGGGTTTCAAATCCCTAATATGTAGAACGCATGGGATAATTAAACAACCTCTACCTCAAGAAGAAGGAAACAAATTCCGCTACCGTCAAGTCGAGCATATGTTCTTTATGGGGAACTCTGAGTCTCAGGTTGCTGGCATCCTGGTGGACGGGGTTTTTCTCCACGACACCACAAATGGTCTCCGAATCAAGACTTGGAAGGGGTCTCCAACTTCATACTCAAACATCATGCTGTTACAAAATGAACATAAGCACATGAGGTCAATAACTTGTCCACACCTATTTTTATCTCAACAAAAAGATATAAACAGATCCTATAAAGTAAACTTTAGTATGTTGATATGACTTAAAACCAGCTGCCACAACTAAAGTATCTCAATCAATGCATTCTAAAATAGCTAGCCTTTGCAAGCATTGAAAATACGAAGAAGTCATGCCAAATACAAAGATAATCATGCATTGCCACATAAAAAAATCCAATCATCATGCACTTATGGAATGAGCCACCTTCATGCACTTATGGAATGAGCCACCTTAGTATGATGGTTATTCTTAGGTCAATCAATTTTGCAGGTAGAAGCTTCATGGGGATTTTTTCCTTCTTGTGTCTCCGTGCCGTTACCCTAAGGGAAATTTATAGTAAGTTATTATTAAAACCAATCAAAAAAATTCAGATGGAGGTGGTTATCAACTCCACTGCCAGTTCGATAGGTGTTTTTCCAGTGAACTTTTCTTGTTGGAGCTCGACATGAATGACAACGATTTTATAATTATACTGATCCGACCCATCAAGGTATGTATTTTAGCATTGCTAGATCGAGTCGAGAAAACGGAATTGGACTAGTGATTATCGAGGATAAAGAGAGTGAGCTGGGGACTACAGTTTTCCAAATCTTTGGTCATTTTTGGTATGAATTTATCCGCAAGTGTCATAGCCTAATACTCAAAGAAAACCTGGCGTAGGATCATATAAACTATAATATTAAAAAATCTAATATGCAGTAAACTAAACCACAAAATCTAATAGCTAAACCAAACCATTGAATACAGGTCGCTGCAGAGGTATATGATGATTCCCATAGATTGTTATTGCAAATTAAAAATAATGGTAAAAATATAGGGTATCCAAACTATTAAATTTCAAAAACTTATTGTACCTGGTCTAGGTAGAACGGGTCTAGGTAGAAGAAACAATTGAGTGTAAGACTTTAGTATAGTCAGTCAACATTAAATAACTTGGGCTTAATGGTGAAGAACATGTATTTCTTATTAAGAGGTCATAAGTTCAAATCCAGAAGGAGGTAGGGTATGTATACCTTCCTAGACTTTATCAATCAAATTAACCTTCCTAGACTTTATCAATCAAATTATTGGATTTATCCATCAGGTAGGGTATGTATACCTTCCTAGACTTTATCAATCAAATTAWTMKWYTTAGACTYYATCAATCAAATTATTRSMTWTATCMATCAGGTAGGGTAYRTATACMTTCCTAGACTTTATCAATCAAATTATTAGATTTATCCATCAATCAAATTAACCTATATCAATCAACATAACATTAGACTTTATCAATCAACATAACATWTGACCAAAATAAATTATTGCACTCACATAATTAATCTATGTATATGTTAATCTTCTTAATTAAATAAAAATAGTTAAGGAAATAATTTATTAATCAAATTAAATAAATGTGAAAAAGTAAATATGAAAATATAAAAATTTAAAAATAAAAAAAATTATGAAAATGAAATTATCAACATCTTCAACTTCAATTACTAAAGATTTATAATTAAAACATTATTAATTATATCTATGTAAAACATAATGGTAAAAATATAAGGTATCCAAACTATTTAATTTCAAAAACTATAATTTTTTATTTCTTTCCACTAGAGTGTAGATGATTTTTTATTATGTCATTTATGAGAAAATAGAGTGTATGGGTTTTTTATTATGTTATATATGGGAATTGAATCTCCTATATTATTTATGAGAAGGTAGAGTGTATAGGTTTATATATATATATATATATATATATATATATATATGGGAATTGAATTCTTATATTATTTATGAGAAGCTAGAGTATGTGGGTTTTTTATTATGTTATATATATGGGAATTGAATCTTCTATACAGCAAGAGTTTATGATAACTTGAGAGGTTGAGGGGTTGGATGTTATAAAATTTTTGGGAAAATTTATGATTGTAGTTTAACATGTGAAATCATTAATTCTGTTAAAAAAAATATTCTTTACTTTTAAACATAATTTTTTAATAAAAATATATTTACTATTAAATATAAATATAGATTATACATTTTATTATATTTAAATATTAAATTTTTTATAAAATTATATATATTTTATGTATATATATATAACATAAACTAGAAAATTTATAATAAAAAAGGAAATATTCAAATGAAAAATTCACATGGAATAATCTTACTAAATACACTCGGAAAAGACTTTAAAGATAAACATGAAGAGACATTGCATCTAAATTAACTTGATGGGGAAGAGCTAGTATTTTTTCTTAAATTGCGGGCCTGACTTCGTGTTACCATTGGTTGTGATGTTACATGCACTCTCTTAACTTGTGAGTCTGACTCTGTGTTACCATTGCCTATGATGATACATGTACTCTCTTCTTATTTCCATCCAAACTTTGTTTACAGATGTTGGACCATTTGTAATGTCTATGATACCTATACCTGGATTTTATTGATCTGAATATTCTTGATTTTATTGATATGAAACCTCAACAACATCAACCTGATCTGTCGAGAGGGGATTGTTGTATCAAAAGTTTCTTATCTGAGTCCTAAAGGGTAGAGGACTTTCATTATCTTGTGGAGGATTTGATCCAGGTGGATATCGGTGGCCACCCACCTTTTCCAACTTGCTCAAAACAATTTTCTAGCAAATTTGACAATTTACTATTTTAGCATTTTTTAACTTCCTGGGCCATTTTGAGAGCCTAAATAAAGGTTTTTTGAGATCGAGATTCTCAATTATAACCAAAGGGTCTGATTGAGCTCCTTAAATGAATCTCCTCGATGATACCTTTCCAACGAGCTATCATGCGCCTAAAATGGAGATCGTATGCAAAAGTTACGACCCGAGGAAGTTGATGTACTAACTTACCGAAACGAGGCCCACATGACTTTCGACACTTCATCTCCTAGGGTTAGGTTTTTTGATGTCTAGGGTTTTTTAAATTCCTGTTTATTGTTAAAGGGCCTTTAGAGCCTCATTGTAATCATCTTCTTGCAAATGAGCGCAATCATCACATCTCTTCTCAGAGATAAGTTGCCACCATTCTAGCAAGATTATTGGAATGGTGGTAGCTTATCTCTAAAAAGAGATGTGACGACTGCACTAATTCGCAAAAAGATGATTACAATGAGGCTTTGAAGGCCTTTTTACAATAAACAGGAATATCAAAACCCATAGACATTCAAAAACCTAACCCTAGAAGATGAAGCGCCAAAAGTCATGTGGACCCCATTCGGGTAAGTTAGTACAACAACTTCCTCAGGTCATAACTTGCGCCAAAAGTCATGTGGACCCCATTTGGGTAAGTTAGTACAACAACTTCATCGGGTCATAACTTTTGCATACGATCTTTGTTTTAGGCACACGATAGCTCATTGGAAATGTATCGTCGAGGAGATTCATTCAAGGGGCTTAATCAAATCCTTGGGCTATCACTGAGAAGCTCGATCCCGAAAAACCTTCATTTAGGCCCTCAAAATTTGCTCGGAAGTTAAAAACTGTTAAAAATAGAAAGTTGTCAAAATTGTCAGAAAATTGTTTTGAGCGAGTTGGAAAAGGTGGGTGGCCACTGATATACACCTGGATCAGTATCTTTGTAGTCTTTTGGAATTTCTTGATGGTTGTCATTAGATCCAACCCACCAAGTGGATTTTCAATGCTTTCTCAGCTTTTTGGACCCTTTTGAACAATGGGATGCAAGATAACATGTTTCAAAACAAAATCTGAAATGCAAGGAGACACTCTCATAGTGAATTTTCTGAGGCCAAGATTAATTTTTACCAGTAAGAATAACTTCAGCTGAGAATCCTCTACTAAAATCCATTTCCACGTAAATATGGGCATAAGTAGAGGTGTTGTTCCTAGAGGGAAAACCCCAAAAATACAGGGGTAGATTAGGAAGTCTCACCCAAACTAGGGCTGAGGAGAGAATGTCAATAACTGGAGTGAAAGGAGGAGACTAGGGTTTCATGAACAAACATGAATTTCCCCAGAATCACGAAGCTGAGTTGAACAGATCATGATCTTCCTTAATGTTAAACTCGGCTATGAAGAAACCCTTTTCACAAGGATGAATGAAAGATTCATATTTCATGACAGGGATCCACGTAACATAGATCCAACTGTTAAGATCTATTAACTTTGGAAAAAATCATTGAAGCGATAGACCAAACTCATGGATATGTAATATTCCTCGTCTTCTTTAGCATCTTGTCCCATGGGAATGACAAGGGATGGGGCTTCCTAAACCAAAAAGATGAAGACGGGGGAGCATAAACCTTTTGAACAATATCACAAAAAGAACCACCAAACTACAAAACATAACCTGGCTTGACCTTGGATATAGAAGGAACAACCCCACGAACCGGGGCACCATCAGCAATGATGGAGTCCACCTCCATGGTTGTCAGAGGATGCTGGAGCGAGGCCACCACAGGTCATGAGCTGCCAAGATTAAACCATAGCTGATGTAGACAAAAGCCAAAGGGGCTCCATTCTCATATTAAACTTTGCTTTCAAAATAATTTTTTACTAATAATATATTTATTATTAAATATAAATATAAATTATACATTTTATTATATTTAAACATTAAATTTGTTCTAAAATTATATATTTTCAAACATTTTCAATAATACATTTTAGTGATAAGAGTAATAAAAATTACATAACTTATATACATAATTAAATTTCAAATTCTTTAAAATCAGCCATATATATTTCATCAAAATACATCATGTTGGTCACCTAAACAAACTTAATGTTTCTTTAAAAAAAAATGACAAAATTAATAATCTTGTCAAACTCATTAGAAACATAAAAGTCACACGTCTATTTTTAAATCTAAATCTTGTATACGTGCAATACTTTGAATAAAAAATTATTAATTGAATTGCAACAATTTTTTTTATTTTTTAAACCATTTTAAAAAATAAATAAGCATTTCAAATTCATATTTAAAAAAAAAAAAATGAATTTATTATCTTAGATTAATTAATTAATTTACTCTACTTTTAAATAAGGCTAAATTGTAATTAAGGATTATATTAGGTTTTCGTATATGGAATTAAAGTTAAATATTATTTGATTTTCATGCCCTGAACAAATTCACAATCAAAGACAAATTCCCCATTCTTGTCATTGATGATCTCTTAGATGAATTGAGTGGTGTTCAGTACTTCACTAAACTTGATCTACGTTCTAGCCACCACCAAATCCATATGAAAGAATAAGGCATTCCCAAGATTGCATTTCAAACTCATGAGGTTCACTATGAGTTCTTGGTAATTCCCTTTGGCTTGTGTAATGCTCCATCCACTTTCCAAAGTCTTATTAATCATTTCTTCCATCATTTTCTCCATCATTTTGTCTTAGTTATTTTTGATGATATTCTCATCTATAGTAAAACTTCAACATCCCATCTCTCTTATGTGAATAAAATTCTCCATCTACTCTCTAAGCACCAACGTTTCCTCAAACAATCTAAATGTGCCTTTGGAGCCTCTAAAGTGGAATACCTGGGTCATATTGTCGGTAAGGATGGTGATTGGGTGGATAGGCTATGCAAGGTTGGCCTCTCCCTAAAACTCTTAAGAGTTTACGTGGTTGAGTGGTTTTAACGGACTATTATAGGAAGTTTGTACAGAATTATGGCAAAATTGTAGCTCCTCTCACTTCTCTCTTTAAAAAGAATGCTTTCACTTGGACTCCAGTTGTGGATAACTCCTTTCAAGCCTTGAAAGATGCTATGTGCTCGACCCCTCTCCTAGAACTTCCAGACTTCACAAAGACTTTAGTCTTGGAATGTGATGCTTCCGAGAAAGGAATTGGGGCCGTCCTCATGCAAGATGGTAGGCCTTTGGCCTTCACTAGCAAACATATTTCAGAGAGACATTTGGGCCAATACATTTATAAAAAGGAAATGTTAGCGATTTTGCATGTTGTGGATTTCTAGCATCCTTATTTATTGGGTTAGTGCTTCCAAATCAAAACTAATCATCAGAATCTCGAGTATTTTCTGGATTAGTGAATTTCATCACGAGAGAAACAAAAATGGGTGACCAAACTATTTGGCTATGATTATGAGATCATTTACAAGAAGGAAAAGAAAAATGTAGTGGCGGACGCTCTTCCCAGAAATATGAAGAATATGGGTCCCTTTTCTCCCTCTCCTTCATTGTACCAGATTGGCTCCAAGTTGTTCGTGAGAAATGGTTGCAAGACCGTAAAAATTCTAGCATGATCCACCAATTGCAACACAATTCTCCAACTTCTCCAGGGTACTCTTCACACAATGAAGATCTTCGCTACAAAGGTTGTTTATATTTATGCAAGCAATCACAACTTGAATCCACAATGCTTTTTGAACTTCATTTTTCACCCACAGCGGGACATTAAGGGTTTACCAAAAGCTATGAATTGGTCAAACATTCTTTTTTTCTGGGATGGTATGAAACAACACGTCTGCATCTTTGTGGAAGAATGTGAGTTATGTCAATGCAATAAGGGAGAAACTATCAAAGCCCCGGGCACACTCCTACCTCTTTTGATCCCCCCTACTATCCGACGAAATATTTCTATGGATTTCATTGTTGGCTTACCTAAATCAGGAAATAAGTCAGTGATCAAGGTGGTCGTTGATTGTCTTTCCAAATATGCTCATTTTTGTTCTCTTCAACACCCATTCACCGCATCCATAGTGGATCAAATCTTCATGGATAATATATTCAAAATTCATGACATGCCTAATTCTATTATCTCTGACAGAGATCCCACTTTCACCAACAATTTTTGGCAAGAATTGTTCAAGCTACAGGGCACCCATTTGAATCTCAGCACCGCCTATCACCCCCAAACACATGGCCAAACTAAAGTTGCCAACAAGTGTTTGGAAACATATTTGAGGTGTTTTTCCACTCAGAGGAAAAATCGGAGGGCTCAATGGTTACCCCTAGTTGAATGGTGGAAACTACTCGCGTGACTTCTTTTGAAGCAGTATATGGCCAAAATCCACAATTGTTCTCTCATAAATGCCACGGGTTTCGAAGGTTCAGGAGGTTGACAAAAATCTTATAATGAGAGAGGCTATTCTTTGTGCCCTCAAAGACAATTTGGTCATGGCTTAGAATCGCATGAAGCAAGAAGCAGATCAAGGTCATTCTGAATAGAAATTTATTGAAGGGGACCAAATGTTTCTTCGACTACAACCTTATAAGCAGACTTCACTCAATGTTGAACACTGCAGAAACTTGCTCCCAAATTTTATGGTCCTTATACAGTTCTCAAGTGAGTGGGATCAATGGCCTACCAGTTAGCTCTACCGATTCATTCGAAGCTCCACCCTGTTTTTTATGTTTCCTTCTTAAAGAAAGTGATTGGAACTAAGTGTCAAACTCAAACCAGTCTCCTTGAGTTGGTTGAAGAAGGTTCCATCAAGTTGCAACTACAAGTAGTCTTGGACCAGAGAGAGCGTCGTCTCCATCAGTGCACCATCAAGGAAGTGTTATTCCAATGGAACGATACAAGTCCATAAGACGCCCCCTGAGAGTCGATCGCCATTCTACAACAATTTCCTCATCTTAAGCCTTGAGAACAAGGATGTTCTTCAAGAGGAAGGGCATGTTAGGGACCTAACCTCCATAACCCCTCATGTAGGTAGAATAATATAATTCCATGTAATAAATTTCAATATTAATAAGGCCTAACAATAAAGAAGAATAAGTCAAATGTAAGAAGAACTAATAGAAGCTTTCGCTTCTAGAAGGATTTTCCTCTAGATTGTTCTATTTGATAGAGAGATTTAGTATAAATCGAAGTAGAGGGTATGATAAGTTTTGTCTTGGAGATTATTGTAATAGAGCTTTGCTCTGCTGAAGGTTTCCCCCTCGAAGAGAAAAGTGAACATTGTTGTCATTAATAAAGGTGTTCTTTCTCGTGCTAATATGGTATTATTTTGAGATTTTTTTGGATATATCATTGTTTTTCTGCCATTGCTTCCTTAATCTTTATGTTCTGCCTATTATAATATATTTGAAATATTACATCAGAGGTGGTTGAGAAATTGGTCCCTACAGAACTCAATCTCAACTACATTACAAAGGCTCTAGTGGATTCGAATATGGACACCAAGATGAAGAGCACCTGCCAATAAACCATATAATTCTATTGAGTTATCAAAGCGGGACAACTACTTTAGCAAGGGAAGTCGCTCACCAAGGTTCAAATTTAACAAAAATTTTGACATCTCTTATAGAAACTTAACACATTGGGGACCATTGCTTCCTAAAGGGGGAGAACTAATACAGGTGGATATAGATGACACCCACGTCTTCCACTAGCTCATCACGGTTCTCCATCTTGACATTTTTTTTGTTATGAATTTCGGACTCGAAACTTCTCGAGTTATTTTGAGGCCTTAATGATTTTTTTTTGCCAACAAGATACTAAACAACCCAAACGGAGGTTGTATGCAAAATTTGTTCCCCCGAGAAGTTGACGCATCAACTAATCACCTTGTAGCGCTTCTCCTTCTAGGATTAGGTTTTGGATCTTTGGGGTTCTTGGTTTATGTTAAAAGACCCCAAGAAGTTGATGCATCAACTAATCACCTTGTGACGCTTCTCCTTCTAGGGTTAGGTTTTGGATGTTTGGGGTTCTTGGTTTATGTTAAAAGACAATTCTTGGAGCTCATTGTATGATCTTTTTGCGAATGAGTTTAGTCAACATCTTTTTGTGTTATATAATATTTTACTATTTTATTCATTAATAAAAATTGGGTTTCACTTTATTTCTTGTGTTTCTGCAATATTTATGTTTGCATCTTATTTCATTCTCAATATAATCTCGACCAAGAATGCCTATAGATATAAAAATAGAAACACTAAATATAAATAATGAAAATGAAAACACTAAGTTTTGTATTTCCAAAGATGTAAAACTTGTTAATCTCTCTTAAGTCTTACTAATAACTAAACTTATATTTTAGCAATTCCACGGATTTTTAACATCTTCCACTAGCATTTTAACACTCCATTATTAGGGACGAAAATATACTTTATTCAATAAATGTGGTCCGTGATTTCATATTTTTGATTGAAAGAGGAATTAATCAACTTGTATATGTAAACATTTGGAGATTGCAAAGAAGATGGAAGACATTTAAGTAACTGACAGATGTGGCCGCTGTGAATGTATAAAATCGACTGCACGGAGTTGATTGAGAGTTATATTGTTGAGATTCTAAGAAAAGTGCTGCAATTTTTATATAATCGTGTACAAATATTTTTTTATAAATACTTGTTCTGTACATAATGCAATTGAAACAGAAAAATAATTTTATAATTTTCCATTAATCGCCAAACGCCATTGTTGTCTAATTTTTGTTGTGCAG
>JZKD02S1843718.1:5989-57398 GCA_000966675.3 Picea glauca
GTCGTCAACATGAAGTGGACCTCGTCGAGTGACAGGACCTTAATACATTTCCTTACATCCCGATAGTTTGATCAATAAATTAAGAGATCTCAACCATACGGTGATGGAAAGTCAACAAAGGTTTGGAGAGAAGGTTAGGATATTAGTTTCAATGATGATGGGGCATCAGGACTAATGGCAACCTTCGATCTGTCATGAGTGACCGCAATGAAACCTAGACCATCAGATCTAGAGGCGACATTGTCGGATCCTGGGAGGTTTATAAGGTTGTGTTCAACCGAGAATGTCGACGATGAAAATAAATTGTTGAAGATGATAAGACCCCATAATATAATGATGAACATTTAATTGGGAGGGATTTAATCTCTACTATTGATCACCATGACCTTGATTCAAATTGGTTGGAGGTGATGACAAAGAGATCTAGACCATTGATATAGACACGTCGTCGTTGGGGCTTAAGGGTTAGACCCATTAGGCGTTGGTTAGAAACATCAAAGATGACAAAATGGACAATAGAATATGGGACATTGGTCGATGCAGGGTTGAGATTCAATCTCAACCGTCAATTTGTTGTGGGTCCTGCCCATTTTTTCTAGAAATGAAAAGGGGCGAGCAATAATTGTCATGCAAGTTAGAATTGTTGACTCAATTAGGGTCATTGGATGCTCAAACCAAGGATCGCCAATTTTTTGGGGTGGCTTGGCTAATGGATCTTCATCGAAACTTCTAGTTGGGAGAAAGTGCATCCCATGGGAATGAAATTCTCGATGACGAGGACGATATTTCTCATTGATCCAGATTATTTTAGGAATGATATGAAGACATAGATATAACAGAGAGATAAAAATAATTACATAGAGATATGGAAAGGAACATAGTATTATAGTAAATCTAAGATTCTATTAATGACTATCTAAAATACAAAAGACTATAAAATGAAAAAGTACACAATCTAGCGAGAATGGAGGTAGCTTATCTCTGAGAAGAGATGTGTTAGCTAAAATTATTCACAAGAAGTTGGTTACAATGAGGATCCAAAGGTATTTTAATCATAAAGAATAAATTCAAAAATCCTAAACATCTAAAAAACTAATCCTAGGAGATAAATCACCAAACGTCACATGAGCCCCGATGGGGTAAGTTGGTACATCAACTTCTCTGGGTCATAACTTTTGCATATCAACTATGTTTTAGGTGCATGATATATCGTTGGAAATAAATATATGATGACTACCCATGTTGTGGTTAGGCTATTTTTGGGCACAAAAAACATTGTTTAGTCCCTCAAAATAGCCCCAAACATTTAGGACCCGAAAAACTAGGAAAAAACTGCCAAAATGGAAATTGGTCTTTGAGCTAGTGGAATAGGTGGTTGGCCACCGATATCCACCTGGATCATTCCTCCCCCATTAGGAATAAAATGTGTCCATTGTTTCAACTACGTGCATCAAATGAGGAAACTTATGTTGAACTTGACTCTTGGTGACCCACTTTCCTCAATGAAGAAACTACCCTTCTTTGACGACTCGGTAGAGTTTGATAGTCTACTCCCAGGTGTCTTTTGTCTTTATGTCCATGATCTGATAAAATTTCATCTGTTCAATGCATGAAGGATTGATTTTTTTAGGGTCCAATTGCTTGACCACATCCAAAGTGTAGAGGAGAGGTGGAAAATATGGTCGGAGCAATTCCACATTAAATATCAGGTGCAAGCCAAGGAAAGGAGGAATAATTAATTCAAAAAAATTCTCATGCACATCCTTGCTGATGGTGTAAGGCCCATATCATAGTGGGCTTATCTTATGATGGTGTGACATTCTTAAGAATATAAACATTTTATTTCAATGTTATTTCTTGGAAAATAAATTTCCATTTATGGAAATTCATACTTGATATTATTAAGGCATGTAATTACTATATTTATGATTGTTGAGCAACAATTTGACTTTCCAACTGTCCCCTTTGATGAAAAGATGTGTGAGACACATATTTTGAATATATTTAATGTTATAACCAAGTGGAACAACTAGGTTAAAAATACATGACTATGACTCCATGAGTGGGGAACATGTTTGAGTTAACTCGGAGTTGATTTTTACAAGTGTCAGAAATGGAGTTCTGTCACTAGTAGCCCCTAAAAATTAGATATTTGTAAATATGTGAATTCCCAAGTAGGGAAATGGATGGAAGAAAAGTTCTAGTAAAATTAAAAAGATGAATAGAACATATGTAGGAGGCAACAAACTACTTAGTATGTTGTGGAGAAATATAGTTGTTATGTGAGCACTTTTGTGTTAGGAAAATGATTATTTTTTTGAGGTTCTATGGCTAAGGAATGGAACTCAATTTTCCCTTATGGAGTGATGGTCAGGATAGCGAGTGATTAGGATAAGTAATCTTAGTTGTTTTGTGTCTATGGTTGGGTGAAATGTGACTATTCCATCTGTTTCCAGCTTGGTTGTTACAGATATGTATTTTATCTAACCAAATCCTACTCACGTTGGATTATTGATTTGAATTTTATCTACAAATTAGAGTTACATAGATGTTTATATACCATAAAAGAAAATAGTTATGTTCATCAGTGGTGGATCTCATAATAGAGAGTTAGGAATTTTATTTATAGCTCATGAGAAAGGGGATTTTAATACACTCTATAAAATCCCATGAAAATTAAACTCTTGAATATCTCAAGGAGTTTATACATCAAAAGAAGAAATGGATATATTGTTAGTTCCATAGCAATGCATGACTTAAGTTTTTTTAGTAGGTATGAGTACGTGAACTAGACAAAAGGGAAATTCTTGAGAAACTACAGAAACAAAACAATGATGAAATAAAACCGTCTATAAATGCCCTTCGTGATATTAAGCTACATGAATAAGATAATTTTGTTTTCTTATGTGTTCTCTAATTATTTCATCTTATGGTTACAGATATGCATTTCCTACCAGAATCGAAAGTGACTTTTCTTCTACATTTGGTATAGACTTTTCCAAGGTTATCAAGTTTATGTTTTTCTTCACAAATCTAATATATGAAATTTCGTATTCTTGTTAAAAGGGTATATATATATATATATATATATATATATATATATATATATATATACCCTGTATTGAAATAGAACAATAACATACAAAGAGATAAACATATGACACGATATTCTTATGAATAGGTTTCTAAAGAAATTTGATTAAATTTCTGACATCAGAAGGTTCGACAAGAAAATCAGAAGTTTACATAACTCAAATCTAGTGTCCCTTGAATAATCAATTATGAATGAGATCCTCAAGCGGAACCCGAGTACCTTTTGGTAGGTTAAATCCCTTACGAATCCATAACAATGAGTTTGCAACCTGCAAGGTATAAATAGAGAAAAAACAGTAGTACATCTAATTTTCAGGAGAAAAGGGTTCACATAATTAAATTAAAGGAAATCAACTAAAATACAATCAAGGAGATCACATAAAACTCTTCTCTTATTTGGTTGTGAAATTAGATCCGTTAATTTCCCTACTGAATGATGAAGATAGTTGAAAATGCTCTTCAGGAAAATCCTCTCCATTTAGGAGCAAAGGTAAAATGAAGTGACTGTAATCTCGACCGCAGTCTTTTGTAGAATTCGGTTCCAGTAATGTCCTGACCCAAGTAGCTAAATCTATGTGGAATTCTTCTAGAAGCGAGGGGAGAAGGTGGCCCTGTGGTAACTGATGGGTTCCCTCACATTTCAGAGAGAGACCCACCATTAATTTTGTATCCAAATAAAGCATTTACAATGATATCAACCAGAGAATAAACCAAAAAAATTATTATGCTATCGGATCAAGCTACCACAATATCGTTGTATTAGAAATCAAAAGTCCGCAAATCTTATATGTGTTTTGAACCCACTATAGAGAAATTCCCAATTGTTTTACTATAATAAAATCCCAGACATAATTACTGTAAGAAATTGCAAAAATAATAAAAGAGAAAGGGTGTGAAATTGTAAACATCCATAGGCATACAGGAACCAGAATGCTCTTCTTTACAATGGAATTCATGATTTTATTACACTAGTATTCAAGAGTTATTTTACTTCCTTTAGAGTAAAACCTCATGGAAAATTCATGCAGTTAGAGACGTAGTCTCGATAGATTTATTTTTCTAGCATGGTTACCTAACGTGTCTGAAAGCGAAAACCATTACACAACAGAAATATTGGAACATGACTTTATTAAATAATTGATAGTATTAGTTCAGGCCAGTGCGTGCAATTCCTTCTAGTCTAGAGCACAACTCCCGGCCACACTGATAGTGTTCACCTTAATTACATTTTTCATTCTCTAGAATTAGATGGTGAACCACCCAGTTGTGGTATGATTTAAACTCAGTATAGAACATAACCTAATTACCATAGTATGGTGTTTTAACCACCAGAACTTCAAGATAAACCGAGATATTTATATACTAAATAAAATGAAGTTTTTCTATTAAACCCTGGTAAGCGACCAGTTAAGAGACCAAGGGAAGAAGCATACAATAGACTTCCATGATTTACAGGAAGGAAGACAATCCTGACTCTATGACTGTATAATAAGAAAGAAAAAATCAAAGATAGCATCAGACTTGAGGACACGGATAAAATAGTTTCTCTACATAAATAAATACAGAGAATTCATCCTTTTAAGTTAAAAACCTTACCAAAGGAAATCTTTTTTTCATTATTGAGTACTTAATTGGTGATGGAGGTGATGTCTTCACTTGCTTTCCAAATAATCTTCCTTAATTACAATAGCCATGATTTGATCCCTATCTTGTCTTGTCGATACATTGTTGTGTTTCCTTTAAATTTGGCTTTAAGGGGATTCCAAATGTTAGTTGTGTCACATTTTCTAAGATGTGGGGTCATGAGCTTGTATATTCACAAATATATTGTATACGTTGGATATTCAAAATTTTTTAATGGTACAACGTTAAATTAATAGAATTTTTATTAATAAAATCTTAAAATGGTGAGTAAGAAATAAATATAACAAATATTTACTTTAACATTTTTTATCAAATAACTTTTATGGTGGTCTATAGAGAACTACATCTCCTACTTTGACTTAATAAAAGGAGGGGTAGGAATCTATAATTACTACACATCATTTTCATTGGCATATCATTTTCATTGGCATATCCGTGACACCACTCTTATGCTATCTAATTTCAAAAAGGCAAGGAACCCACAATGCTTTTTTTTTTTGACTTGGTGGTTTTATCATCTACGATGAAGGACATGGAAAATCACAAGGTGGAAAATCTTGTTCCCATGAGTTGCCTCCAGGCATACATGGAAGTTTTGATGGCATAAATTGATTTATACCGCCATTGTTGGACCTTTATTGGAGGTTTTAATTAGTTTGATTTTTTTTAATGGTTTCTTGATAATAATAAAAGTGTTAAAGGGTAGTCAAGGTTCAAGAATCAACATGCTATAATCCATTATGTTGTTATTTTAAAACTTATAGATAAGAATTTTAGAGATAATTAAAAAAAGAGAGATTTCATATGTTGTTTTATTGATTTCAAAAAAGTAGTCAACATTATGTTTAGAGCTAGTTGAAAAGAAGGAGGTCATGAATGGCAAGTGGTGTAAGTTAGTGGCTAGAGTTTCTAAAAAAAAAAAAATCTAGCCTATGATTGTGAGGTTGCAGGTTTGGGCAGAAGTCTTTGATGGCCACAACAGTAGAGGACTTAGTGATAGAAGAGGTTACACAAGTGTAAGATAAGAAAAAATATTTCAAAGAGGTAGTCATGGGTGGCGCTTCGCCAACCCCACAAATGCATGCAAGAGGGGAGATAGAAGGGAGTGTGGTGATCAATGCTCCCCAACCCAAATCCATGGAGCAAGGATGATTTTAGGGGCTAAATTTCGCTCATGGGCTAATTTTCCATGGTTTTTCCAAAAATGAGATTCGTTATTTTAAAAATGATTCACCCAAATTCTATAGGATAAAATTATTTTACCTTAAAAATTGCCAAAATTTTATAAAAACTATATAAAATGCTTAGAAACTTGAATATTTTTACAAAAATATCACCAATCATTTATAGTTGGCATATGAAGGATTAGTAATATTTGCCAAGGTTTCTACATTTTCAAATAAATTTACATCCTTAAAATCATCCCTTCCATGGAGGTTGTTGGGCCAGTGCCTAGCCAAGGACAACTAAAACCTAGGATATGATATCACCTCCCCCTAGATTGGAAAATATATTCAGTATATGAAGGACCATGCAATCATTAGCAAATTCATGGGAATCTGGCCTTCAGAGAAGGCCTTAATGGGTTGGGTCAAATCACTACAGAAGACGAAGGAAAATATAGATATGAAGTTGGGATCCAAAGGATTTTTCACAGTAATCTCCGCATGCGCGGAAGATCGAGACTATGTGTTCGAAGAAGGATTGTATTTTTTTTAACTCAATCGGGCTTCATTTAAGATATTGGACTGAGAGGTTCTCTCTTGAAAAGGAGGACTTTAAAGCTGTCCCCATATTGATTTGGATGCGTTCCCTTCCCTAAGAATTCTAAGCTAAAGAAACACTGGAAGGGATAGGGAATACAGTGGGATCTTTCGTCAAAATCTCTAAAGTTACAAATTTTAGGCGATACACATCGTATGCCAAGATTTGCACCTACATGAATGTGGCACGTGCCCTCCAAGATTCCATTACCTTATCTTACCAAGATAATGAGTGGACCCAGACACTCGACTATCAACATATCCCCTTTCGCTATTGAAAGTTCCATGAACAAAAACATCTATTCAGGGACTTTCCTCTCATTCTTGAGATTCAAGCCAATAGATCTAAGGAGCACAAGGACGAGGAAGGGCTCACAAAGATCCCGAACAAAATGAAAACAGGGGAAAGGGAAAAAGAAAAAAAAGAACTAGTCAGCCCAAAGACAAAGACTACTAATAGATATCAAGCTATGGCAGAGGATAAAGGGGAGACTTCCAAGCAAGAGGGATAGTTAACCTAGGAAATACCTGAAGCTATCCCAACTGACCTAGAACAAGAATCTCAAAAAACAAGGAAAATACAAACAAAATTAAAGCATCCAATCCCTGAAGAAGACGAAATTGAGATGCATGAAACAAATATAGAGGAAATCTCTCATGGACAGTTAGATGGATACAATATCATGAGAGAATTGGAACAAAGTGATCTGCCGGTCAACATCTAAGCCGTGATGGACGAGCACAGAAAAAAGGAAATAAACAAAATCTTGGACGCTGAACTACACCTATTACAAAAAAATCTACCAAAAGTGAAGGATCAAGGAGTAATTCAGAGGTAGAATGCATCATCATTCAGAAACCTTGGAATACAAACAAATCCCCTCAAGGTCCCAAAAAAAAGGCTCTGAGGGGAGAAAAGAAAACGGGTAGGAAATCGCACAAACAAAAGCTTGAAGAAACAGGGGCACTATTAGTGGACTCGGGACAATGCATAAGACTATCGAATAAATATTTCCACTATAACGCCCCCATGCCGAGTCGTCATCCAACCCACTGGTTGGGAAGACGCTACTTTGCGGAACATCATTTTATGCTTAATTAATAACATGCATTTAAAACAAGTTAAACATGTTTAAACTCATAGTTAGCACAAAATTATTTCCGACATAAATAATCCATGGAATTAACATTAATTCATATGCACAACAGAATACATGATAAATATAAATACACAGACATGCAAAACATAATTAAAACGTCATCTGGTGCTTATCTTTGAAACGGTGGTAATTCCACCAACCACACGCAGGCCTTCCACTAACCTCCCAGCCTTAGACCATGTTTCTCATCAAGCTCAGCAGTGGGTCACCCCCAAGTTGGGACTAAGCTCCACCCCAAGGTAAGGAATCCTAGGCTAGGCTGAGGTTACAGGGAAAACAACATAGAATGACTGGAAGGATTCTTCCCAGGATGCCATCTTACTCCCACTACTCCCAGACTCTCATTCCCCACATGCCTATTACACCCAGGAGTATACACCTTCACAAACACATTCCATTGGTGCTACACCTCCCTCTCGGGGTCTCGGAAACAAGCCAGATTAGGAAGTTTCAGAGCCTGAAGCTGGTGTTGGACACTCTTTGGAAGTACCCACTTCCCAACAAACTCTCTCACCTGGAGAGAGTTTCTCACAGGCCTGACAACCTACCTCTTCCAACAACAATCACCTCCCTCACCTAGAGAGAGATTACACAAAGGATAAGCAAGAACTCACACTGGCCAGTAAGCCACGCGTAGTCCAGCACTGTGTGGCCACAACAACCAACTAGGAAAACAGAGACGGGCTTCCCAAAACAGGCTCAACAATCACGAAATAGAGTCACAGATTTGGTTTCGGAATTGCACAAGGTGTATAGAGATCCCACACACAGGCTCAAACTGTTCAGGCAAGGAATGTACCGACTTCCTTAGGAATCAACACAAGCTTTCGGCTTTTAGATATGCACGGTTCAGAAGATGCACAAGGTCTCTTGCAGAGGTCAGATCAGTTCACACTCAGACGGTCGCGTAGAATGGAGGAGCCCCCCCTGCCACGACTCATCTTAGTCGTTTTATTTGCATGGGCTTGGGTTGACACTTGTCACCCGTGAAGTTGCATGCTTCCATCAGTGTGCGTTCCTCCCACTATTTGAAAGTCACATGTCATTCGAAAAGAACTTAGGATAAAAAACATATTACTCACATGGTCTTTTTGGAATAATATTAAAATATTATTCCCAAGGACTTAAGCCCCTAGGCCCAACACTTTATCCCCTCTTCCCACCTTCCAGCCCCTAATCACTTACCCACTATGTGGAAGCTTAGTCCCCCATCACTCATTCATCGTGGTCAGTCTTCACGCGACAGTGTTTATATTTTACTAATGTTTTGCATTGATACATGTACAAAATCAAGCTCTTGGCCTTCAACCCTTAGGATCTCTGGCCTAACAATCACATAATCCCACCAACTTATAAAAACTTGGCTCACTAGCCTATAAAACATATTTACAATTCATTTCATAACCAATATTTACAACAGGGCTCGACCTTGGGGACATTGCAATCCCCCTCCCCATATTTCTGCACTATCCTCAGTGCCACTTTACACAGCATCTGCAAGCTTTTCAAAATTTTCAAAAAGATGCAGGTGCTCTGTCCGCATAACATATTCATGCTCCCATGTTGCGTCCTCGGGACCGTACCAGGTCCATTGGAACTTTACAAGCTTTATAGCTCGATTCCGGAGTTTTTTCATTTTCCTGTCCAATATGCGCACAGGATGCACTTTCAGGACACCTTCTGGTTCCACCTGAATCACATTCCAATCGATAACATGATTAGCATCAGCTATATATTTCTTAAGCAATGAAACATGAAATACATTATGTACAGTCATAGATGCAGGTAATGCAAGCATGTATGCAACTCGCCCGATCCTTTCCAGGATTTCAAATGGCCCACAAAATCTTGCTGCCAACTTGGCGCAACTTTCCAGCTTCAGGGAACTCCTGTTAGTTTTCACTTTCAGGAAAACATGATCACCCACTTTGAATTTTCGGTGGTTTATGTTCTTATCAGCATAAATTTTCTCCCTGTCCTAGGCAACTTTCAAATTCTGTTTAATTTTTATCATTTGGTATTCCATCTCCTTGAGCAACTCTGGCCCAACTACTGCTCTGTCAGCTGGATTATCCTAGCTCACTGGAGTGTTGCACTTTCTTCCATAAAGTGATTCAAATGGGCTCATCTTCAACAATGCATGATACCCATTATTGTAGGTGATTTCTACCAAATGAAGGTAGTCTTCCCATCTTGATGGTTTGTCCATCACGTACATTCTCGGCATGTCCTCTATTAATCTGTTCACCCTCTCTGTCTGTCCATCAGACTCAGGATGATAAGCTGTACTAAAGTTCAGATTCGTTCTGAATCCTTTGAACAATCCTTTCCAGAAATTCGAGGTGAATTTCGGGTCTCTGTCGGACACAATCGTTTTAGGAATTTTGTGCAATCGTGCCACTTCCTTTAAGAAGATATCAAAAACATATGTTGCCTTGTGGGTGGTTTTCATTGGAATAAAATGGACATATTTTGTAAGCTTGTCCACCACAACCATGATCGAATCATTTTTCTTGCTCGTTCTGGGCAATCCTGTAATAAAATCCATTGTCACCACTTCCCACTTCCACTCAGGAATGGGCACAGGTTGCAGCAACCCCACTGGGTGCCTATGCTCAACCTTAACTTTCTGGCACTCCATACATCTGGCAATGTATTTAGCGATCTCTCTCTTCATACTTGGCCAAAAGTAATGGCTCTTGACTGCTGCCACAGCCTTGTGATATCCAGGGTGTCTTGCATAAGTCACGTTATGCATTTCTTTTACAATCACAAGTTTTAATTACTGGACATTGGGTATATGCACTCTGTTTTTATATAGAAGTATTCCATCAGCTCCCAAGATGTAATTTCCCTCTTTCTGTGGTCTCTCGCTCTGTTGTATCTTTGCTACCAAGTCTCTGTACTGCAAATCTGCATTTTCAGCTTCCAAAATTCTATCTTTAATATCATTCATGTACATGCTAATGGATGTAGAATGTAATTCATGCACCTTTCTACTAAATGCATCAGCCACCTTGTTTTCCTTCCCTTTGATATGCTTGATATCAAAGTCGTATCACACAGAAATTCCAGCCACCTACTTTGTCTAGCATTTAAGGTTGGCTGATCAAACAAGTATTTCAAACCGTTATTGTCTGTTATGAGTTCAAACCTCCTTTCCATGAGGTAATGTCTCCATTTCCTCAGAGCGTGAATGATTGTTGCCAATTCCAAATCGTGAGTGGCATAATTCTTTTCATTCTCTTTCATCTTCCTGGACTCATAACAGATTACAAATCCATCTTGGCTGAGAACACCTCCCAACCCTTCCTTACATGCATATGTGCACACCATGAAATCCATATTTGGATCTGCAATCCTCAATATTGGAGCGCTAGTTAACAACTGCTTCAATCGCTGGAAACTATTCTCACACTCTTTAGTCCACTGAAACTTTTTCTCCTTCCTTTGCAAGGAAGTGATAGAATGGGCTATCTTTGAGAACCCTGCTATAAACCTTCTGTAATAGCCCGCTAGACCCATAAAGGATCTAACTTCTGCCACATTCCTTGGTGCTGACCATTCTCAGATGGACTCAACTTTCTTAGGATCCACAACGAGCCCTTCTTCTGAAATAATGTGCCCCAAGTAATGGATCTACCTTTGGTAAAATGAGCATTTTCTCAATTTGGCATACAGTTGGTGTTCTCTCAACACTTGTAGTACCAGTCTCAGGTGTTGTTCATTCTCTTCCTCTGACTTGGAATACACCAAGATGTCATCCAGGAAGACTATGACAAACTTGTATAAATAGTCCCTGAATACACCATTCATCAAGCACATAAAAATAACAGGTGCGTTTGACAGTCCAAACGACACCTTTGTGAACTTGTAATGACTATACCTTGCTCTAAAGGAAGTCTTGTTGATGTCCTCATCCTTTATTCTTACCTGGTGATATCCCGATCTGAGATCTATCTTCGAAAATATTTTCACGCCCTTCAACTGATCAAAAAGATCGTCGATCCTCAGCAGAGGATACTTGTTCTTGACAGTTACCTTGTTCAACTGTCGGAAATCAATGCACAACCTCAACGTCCCATCCTTCTTCTTCACGAACAGGACTGGGGCACCCTAAGGTGACATGCTGGGATGAATGCACGCCTTATTTAGAAGCTCTTCAAGCTACAATTGCAACTCTTTCAGCTCTGGCGTGCTCATTCTATAAAGAGCTTTCGACACTGGAGCTGCTCCAAGCATCAAATTTATAGAAAAATCGATGTCTCTCTTCAGAGGTAGTCCAGGTACCTCCTGAAATACATCTTCAAACTCTATAAGTACTTCATGGTCTCCAATCTTTGGGACTTCATCTCTAGATGCTTCTTCCACACGGGCTACAAATAATTGATAGCCTTTTTGTAGCACTTCTTCAGCTGCATTGCTGAGATTTCTCTAACCACCACAGCTCTGGGAATCCCTTGGACTATTTTCCGATTCCCTTCCTCATCCAGACATGTAAACTTCTTGTTACGATAGTCCAGAAGGGCATGGTGTTGGTCCAACTAGTCCATCCCAATTAAGCAGTCATAAGAGCCTAAAGGCAAAATATTCAATTCAGCCTTAGTGCTCAATCCTTTCATGTCCACAGGAAAGGACTTCACCAACTCAATGACTTTCCTCTTGGTTCTTGTATCCAACTGTACTAACCAAGACTTTTCATGTTTGATTCTTGATAAATGCAAACTTTCCACCACCCTGGGATCTACATAACTATGGATAGCCCCTGAATCGATTAAAATAATAAATGGTTGGTTGTTAATCATACCTTCCACTTCGATCATGTGCGATTGGAATTATGCTTTCTTGTTGTCTAGGGCTGCATAGATCCTTGGCATTCTGCTGCCCATATCCTCCATTGTTTCAACTTGCTAAACATTATGTACAGTTCTTGCTTTTCCATTTTTATGGGGACAATCTTTGTATTTGTGGTTCCCTTTACAGCCCCAACACTGAATGGCCATCTGTCTCTGCCTTTGTTCCCCCACTTCAGTCGTTCTTGGCTCTCTAAATGATAGATGTCCTTGAGGACTATTTCTGAAAAAGAGAGGTTTGTTTCCCTTCTACCTATGTTCCTTCTTAAACTTCCTCTAGTCATCCCAAGCCTTCCGAAAAGGAGGCTTTTCTCTTTGTTGTTCATATAAGCATTTATCCCTTCTTATTGTTTCTTCCATAGTATTAGTATCATCATACTGAATCTTGTCACCAATGGCAGGTGGCAGTCCACTCAGATACCTCTGAATCTTGACAGCCTCATCTTTGATGAATGGAACATACTTTAGTAGTTCCAAGAAACTTCGCTCGTATTCATCAATGGTCATGCTTCCTAGCTTGAGTTCGAAGAACTCCTTCATATTTTTGTCATAGTATCTTTTAGTCAGGTATTTCTTCTCGAAATATACCTTGAACTCCTTCCAAGTGAGATCCTTCTCTCTGATGTGATTCACCTGCACAAATTGATCCCACGACATGGATTCTTTTCCTTTTAATTGATACATCGCAATTCTTCCTTCTGCATGAGTGAAATAAATCTACAGTTGGAAATATTTCCTCATGCCAAGAAACCATGTTTCAACATCTTCCTCCTTCTTATGTTCTTCATCGAACGTTGGAGGCTTGATCTTGTTCATCTCTCCCTTCAATTCATCCACTCTAGATCTTCGGTGTCTCCTGGTAGGGGACGGGATTGAACTACTGTGTGCTTCTCTACTGGAATTCTTTGGGGAGAGACGATGATGTCTGCTACCACTCCTCGATCTTGTTTTTCTCTCAGGGGTCCCGTGACTCCCTGTTTTTCTTGTGTCAATCTCCATTTCCAATTTCCTTTCTATTCTTTCCAGGCTCTTCAACATCTTTAAGTTGAATTCACCTTGCCTATCCCTAACTTTCATGAGCGTTCGACTATCATCTCGGTGAGCCTTGGCATCTCTCTGCAATCCTTCAATGATTTTCATTATATGTCCTTCCTTATCCAATTCTCTTCCGTGCCCATTGGAGTTCGATCCTTCGAATCCCAAGTTGACATCCTTTCCTACCCTTTCGTCCTCAGTTTCAGAGGGAATATTCACCTCTTCCATTTCTATACTCGGTTGTCCTGACACTCGTTGAACTCTGCACACACAATGTGCAGTCAACTGAAGTTTGCCAGGCCTTAAACCCTTAATAAAATCCACAACATTCATTAACCAATGTGAATAAGAAAGACGTTTCAAACTTACTAAGTTTTCTGAGCCCTGCTTGGCTCTGCAAATTTTCGGGACTTCGGGACTTCGGTTTTCGGGTTTTTTGTCCACGAGGATCCAAAAGTTAAATCCTCAACAGTTCTTATGCCCTTTGAAAATTTCAGGATTTTGGAACTTCGGTGTTTCGGGTTTTTGGTACTCGGGATTTCACGATGCAGTGACTCCCAACCCCATGTCACTCCAACTCCTGAATTCTGAAATTCCGACTTACTTTTACTCTTCGGGCCCACAACACAGTTGTCGCCCCTAACCACGGTGGCACATGGTACTTTCAGGAGGTTCCATGTCACATTCAGTGACGTCATCGGGTCCCACCATTCTCCCTTGTCTTCTCGACTCACTAGCATGTGGTACACACCCATGTGTCCACATCCATTCCAAGGAAATCCAATGGGTAGACTTCTCTCAGATCTACGACGCATATATTTTTGACGTTTCAGGATTTCGGGGTTTCGGGTTTTTGGTAACTGGGATTTCGCGATGTAGCGACTCCAAGTCTCTCATCATTTCAATACCTGAATTCTGAAATGATCCAATGGTCCAAGTTCCTCTCCTACGATCTACGGTGTAGATCATTTCAGGATTTCAGGTTTCACTATTTCGCGACTTGTGAAAACAGGGTTCTTCCCCTTTGGTTTACCGGGTGCCGAAACAACGTCTGGCAGCCACGTGCCCCCCTGATGGATGGTCCTGACGAATTCAGGATTTCGCGTATCGCGATTTCCATGTTCCTGTGCAAATTGAAAGGGTTTTTAAACCTTGCGCATGTTTTTCATATCTGACGGTCACAAGGGTTCTCCTTTTCCCCGAACAGATCCTACGGCTCCAACACTTCTGGTGTGGAGTCCTCTCTCCCTGTGGACAAATGCCACCCCAGTTGTGGTTTCATAACACCGCTACACCTCCTGAGCTTGGTAACATGGTCAAGTAACTCCTTAACACTCACGAGAATTCAAACGTCCAAAATTGGTCCTCCAGACACAATTTCTCCTCAAACCCTCGATCCAAAGACCACTCAACTAGCCCATCTAGGCTCAGCGTCGAAACCTTGGCTCTTATACCAAACTCTAACGCCCTCGTGCCGGACCGTCATCCAACCCATTGATCGGGAAGACGTTACTTTGTGGAACAACATAATTTTATGCTTAATTAATAACATGCATTTAAAACAGGTTAAACACGTTTAAACTCAGAGTCAACAGAAAATTACTGCTGACATAAATAATCCATGGAATTAACATTAATTCATATGCACAACAGAATACATGATAAATATAAATAAACATACATGCAAAACATAATTAAAACATCATCTGGTGCTTATCTTTGAAATGGTGGTAATTCCACCAGCCATGCGCAGGCCTTCCATGAACCTCCCAGCCTTAGACCACGCTGCTCATCAAGCTCAGGAGTGGGTCACCCCCGAGCTAGGGCTAACCTCCACCCCAAGGTAAGGAATCCTAGGCTAGGCTAAGGTTACAGGGAAAACAACATAGAATGACTCAAAGGATTCTTCCTAGGATGCCATCATACGCCCACTACTCCCAGACTCTCATTCCCCACATGCTTGTTCTGCCCAGGAGTATACACCTTCACAAACACAGTCCATCGGTGCTACACCTCCCTCTCTATGTCTTGGCAACAGGCCGGATCAGGAAGTCTCAGAGCCCGAAGCTGGTGTTGGACACTCTCTGGAAGAAACCACTTCCCAGCAAACTCTCTCACCTGGAGAGAGTTGCTCACAGGCCTAACAACCTGCCTCTTCCAACAATAATCACCTCCCTCACCTGGAGAGAGATTACACACAGGATAAGCAAGAAATCACACTGTCCAGTAAGCCACGCACAGTCCAACACTACGCGGCCACAACAACTAATTGGGAAAACAGACATGGGCTTCCCAAAATAGGCTCAACAATCACGAAATAGACTCGCAAATTTGGTTTCGGAATTGCACAAGGTGTATAGAGATCCCACACACAGGCTCAAAATGTTTCGGCAAGGAATGTACCGGCTTCCTTAGGAATCAACACAGGCTTTTGGCTTTCAGAGATGCACGGTTTACAAGATGCACGAGGTCTCTTGCAGAGGTCAGACCAGTTCACGCTCAGACGGTCGCGTAGAATGGAGGACCCCCCCCGCCACCGCTCATCTTAGTCGTTTTATGTGCATGGACTTGGGTTGACACTTGTCACCCGTGAAACTTCATGCTTCCATCAACGTGCATTCCTCCCACCATTTGGAATTCACATGTCATTCCAAAAGAACTTAGGATAAAAAGCATATTACTCACATGGTCTTTTTGAAATAATATTAAAATATTATTCCCAAGGACTTAAGCCCCTAGGCTTAACCCCTAGGCCCAACACTTTATCCCCTCTTCCCACCTTCCAACTCCTAATCCCTTACCCACTTTGTGGAATCTTAGTCCCCCATCACTCATTCACCGTGGTCGGTCTTCACGCGGCGATGTTTATATTTAATTAATGTTCTGCATTGATACATGTACAAAATCAGGCTCTTGGCCTTCAACCCTTAGGCTCTTTGGCCTAACAATTACATAAGCCCACCAACTTATAAAAACTTGGCTCACCAGCCTATAAAACATATTTACAATTCATTTCATAACCAAGATTTACAACAGGGCTCGACCTTGGGGACATTACACAAAGAATGTCCATCGCCAAGCAACATAATTTAGGTAAGAAGTTATCATGGGTTAGCAAGATTTTATAGAAAGTTTATCAGAAATTTCAGTGGTATATGTGGACCCATGTTGGACACTGTGAAGAAGAAACACAAGTCCTTCAGTTGGACAGAGGAAGCTAAAAATGGTTTCAAAGTGTTGAAGGATAAGATCACAGAACAACCAATTCTCGTCTTGCCAGATTTTGGAAAAACATTTCAAGTGAGATGTTATGCAAGTGGGTTAGCTATTGGAGCGGTCTTGAGTTAGGATAATAGGCCAATTGCTTATTTCAGTGAGAAAATGAATGACACCAAGAAGAATTATTCCACATATGACAAATAATTTTATGCAGTGATTCAATCTTTGAAGAAGTGGAGACACTATCTAATTCCCAAAGAATTTTTCTTGTATAGTGATAATCAAGCTTTGCAATTTATTACTAGGCAAGAAAATTTGAATCAAAAACATGCAAAATGGGTAGAATTTATGCAAAATTTTACTTTTGTTATTAAGAATATTGTTGGAACTGCTAACAAAGTTGCAGATTCTTTGAGCAGGAGGAGTTTGGTTGTACAGGAATTCCAAGTGGAGACCTTAGGGTTTCAACACCTCAAAGATATGTATAAAGAAGATGCAGATTTTAAGGAAGCTTATGAGGCATGCAATAATCCTTTATTATGAGATTGAATCCCATGGATTGAATATTTGATACAAAATGGATTAGTATTCAAGGAAAGCCAATTATGCATTCCAAAATTCTCAATGAGAGATAATTTGTTGAAAGATAAACAAAGTGGAGGTTTAGCTAGACATTTTGGTCACGATAAGAGATTTGCACACTTGAGTAATTCATATTATTGGCCAAGCATGAGGGAAGAAGTGAAAAAGTTTGTGAACAAATGCAGAATTTGTCAATATGAAAAAGGAAGACAACATAACATTGGTTTGTATCAGCCATTACCAATTCCATAAAGGTCGTGGGATGCAATCAATATGGATTTTGTATTGGGATTGCCTGGAACTAAAAAAGGGAGCGATTCCATATTTGTTGTGGTGGACAGATTTTCAAAAATGGCACATTTCATACCATGCTAGAAGACAAACGATGCTACACACAGAGCTAATTTGTTTTTCAGAGAAGTGGTGAGATTACATGGATTTCTGAGGAGAATAGTCTTACACATGGACACCAAATTTGTAGGACACTTTTGGAGGACTCTATGGAAGAGGCTTGGGATGAACTTGTCCTTTAGTTTAGCATATCACCCTTAGACAGATGGACATACTAAAGTAGTAAAAAATAGTCTCGGAAACGTTTTAAGAATTTTATTCACTGGGCAAGGTCGACAATGGGATCAGATTCTGGCACAAGCTGAATTTGCATTCCACAATTCAGTGAACATGAGCACAGGAAAAAGTCCATTTGAAATTGTGTATGGTATACAATCAAGAGGGATTACAGAGTTGAGAGATTTGAATCAATATGAGTTCAGAAGTGCGCGAGCAAAGGATTTTGTAGGAGAAATGCAGAAACTCCATGACAAATTCATAGAACAGCTACAAAACATTAGCCAAAAATACAAGAGCAGAGTTGATTAAAAGAGGATAGAATTTCAATTCGAAGTTGGAGATGAATTTTTAGCTCATTTGAGAAAAGAAAGGTTTCCAAGGGGAATCTATAACAAGTTCAATATCAATAAGATAGGACCATGCAGGATTCTCAAAAAATTCGCAGCCAATGCTTATGAAATTGAGTTCCCAGACAATGTTGGGATATCACCGATATTCAATGTTGCAAACCTGTATCCTTACAGGAGAGATGAGGCAGGAGAATCACATAATCAGAAATAAATTCAGTGGAAAGAGCAATTGCCCACAGCAGAAAAACCTCAAATGGATAAAATCATTGAATAGAGGGATGAAAAGAAAACTAGGAGGAAGACATATCTTGAATATTTAGTGAAGTGGAAAGATCATTCAATGGAAGTTGCAAATTGGGTTACAGAACTTGATATTTTGAAGCATGGAAAAACAATGTAGGAGCTCATGGACAGGAGTCCATGAAAATTTTAACCAGAGGAGTATGATGCAGGAGCATCGCTTTCCAGGTAAATAACACACACATGGAGTTGAATGAATGACATCTCAACAGGACCGAGTTTCAAATAAAACATTTATTTCAGAAAAAAAATCAGTTGTTGGGATATTTTGTAAACAACATTTTAAATATGTAAATTATTTGTAAAGTCTTACAAACTATAAGAGATTGCAGATATGGAGTGTTGACTCTATCTAGTAATAAATGGTATTTATTGTAATAGTACATATTAGGTAACAACTTTGAATTGATAGAATAGATTTCAGACAGGACGAGAGAGCTAGTAGAGCCGGTCCTTAGATACTTTTTTCATTGTTGTATTGCAACAGATAGACATAATAGAGAGGATGAGATAGAGATCAAAGAGATCAATAGAACATAGTAGAGTAGAAGAAACACTATGTAAATTTGTTTTCATGAATGAATAGAAAAGAGAGAATTGCCCCAAATCTTTTGACTGTGTTCATTTGATGTATGATTGAATGACTGTGATATTTTGTGTTT
Organism: Picea glauca; assembly: GCA_000966675.3. Lineage (NCBI taxonomy): Eukaryota > Viridiplantae > Streptophyta > Pinopsida > Pinales > Pinaceae > Picea > Picea glauca. Next base: position 25,221 of record JZKD02S1843718.1, read on the forward strand.
GGCTATTTTCATTCTCGTTCATGTATGATTGTTCGAGAGATTGACTATATGAGTTTGTGACGAAACTGGATAAGTTTCAATTGTTTCTCTTCTGACACTCGTATGCAAGGTGTGCATATTGAATGCAAGGAGTGCGTCGACTGAGTCCCGGAGTGGCTTAGATAAGTTCATAGAGGAAAAGAGAAACTTATACTAGGTGCAAGGTGTGCACAACGTCAAGGAGCGACCAAGATTCGAAGAACCAACGTAGAGGAATGCCAGGTGGGCGAGAAGAATTTCTTTTCAAGAAATCCTTTGATCTGAGTTATTGAAATCTCGAGAACAAAAGGTGTGCGTGGGAAGTAGAAATCCTTTAAGGACAAAGATCACGAGGGATAACACTTTCCGTGAGTGTTGACCAGATCCCAGAGTTGGACTTGTAGGAGGAGTAAAGATTCAAATCCTTTGGAGACTGATAAATATTCTAAGTCGGAAGAAGATCAGAAGGTCAGGAAAGAAGAGCGACATTGGTCGTTAGATAATGAAACAAAGGATCAAAAGTCGTATGATCTGTGGAAGGTGCACGCGCCTTAACGCCTTGCATGCACATGAGGGAGAACCTATTAATGTTTGAGACTTGAAGTTTCTGGATCCCGAAGAGTCAGAAACCCAAAGTAGAACCTCAACCATCCGATCACAAGATAAGATCCGAGTCGTTAAATTGTTTGGGGTGAACTCTGAGGGTCGAATCATCCGAGAGGATCTGGACCATCAGATATTGTGAAGTTTAGGTTACTTAAGAAGAGAATTAGTCAGATATTGTGAAGTCTCAATGCCCCCTCAAAACATAGGATACTTAAGAAGAGAATTAGTCAAGATAATCCTAGTATTATAATGCTTCAAGAAACTAAATGCAGAAATGACTCAATGATCAAAATAGTTAGGAAAATCTGGAGAAAATGTGAGCCGGTAATCTTAGTAGATGAAAATGGAGCCTGGAGTGTTGGATAGGTGTTATATTCTTTGCATGACTAGAACTAGTGTCCATGTTGCGTCGGACATGTGGAGGGTTGCAAAGGGACAGAGCCCCCTGTCCAAGGGACTTGGAGGATTAAGAGAGACATAGTTTCTGCAAAATAAAAATAGACCGGAGAATGCTTATTAGTCCCTGTCGAAGGCCAAGGCAGGGACTATAGCATTCGCTTGGCACTCAACCATCGTTGACCGCCTATTAGTGTGTGCCTTTTGGTAAATGACATCCTATTATTAGGTGCATTTTGGTAAATAAATTGGTGCAGTAACTAAAGTTTTTGAAAAAAAAATTATTATTTAATTTTTTTAAATCATTTTTTTTTTAATTATTACAAATTTATATTATCATTTTCCTATTGGTCTATACAGGAGTGACAGGACTTAATACCTCTAGTGGTGATGTACTATTTTTAGATATTTGTGATAGTACAAAAATTAATTTTAACTAATTTAAAAAAAAAAAATCAAATATTTCAGAGTCCCCACCTTCCATGCATGCGATAACTTCATCAAAACCTTCCAATCATTCAAGAAGCTCATCAACCGAGGAAGTCTTCATGGATTCCGATTCTAAGGAGGGTGCATCAGTTAATCAAGGTTGCTAAAGACGTCACGGCCAAGGGTGCATAATGGAAGAAGAGTCCACTCCAGACGTCGCAGCCAAGGGCACGGAATGGAAAAAGAGGAGATGGTGGAGAGAGCTGAATAGCTTCCGAATACCTGCAAGTCCTCCCGCCGATGCGATATTCAATGCCACTCTGGTAAGTCACTCCATGAACGTTAATAAATAAAATATAAAGAAAATAAGTAGTACCATACCTCGACCTTTTATCGCTAGATATTTCTATTGTTAATGTGTTTAATTTGAATAGAATAATGTTGGGGGACTTTAACGATTTTGATGATGAGCCTGATATGCATTGCACTGCATATCATATCTTCTAGCTTGGCTAGAGCTAGACTTTCTCTCTCCCGGGAAGCTTAGATCAATAAGAAAGACAACATGCATCAATAAGCCTTATTGCTGAATTTCTACTACGAAATTACTCGTTGCTAAATTCCTATTGAAATCATTCCTCGTTGTTCCTGTGGGCAGTGCATCTCGTTGTTCCTATTGCCTAATTCCTATTGTGATTAGTCACTCGACCAATTAATCATATCGGAATTAATTCCATGATGCAAGGATAGGTCGTAGCCCCTGCTGCAAAACCCAAGAAGGTCAAACCTCGCACAAAGAAGAGGTTCGACAAGGCCCCAATGACAGAGCTCGAAGGCGGAATGGACAGGATCCGTCGCGGATGGACGAGATTGACTAGGATAAGCACTGATAGAGCTTTTACCACTACTTACAGGAGGGAAGTGGAGGCAGGCACATTGAACCAACAGAAGATGGATAGGGAGGCACGCAGAACTGGTACCACTGAACACGGATGGCTTTTAGGCGAGACGAAGAGACTACCCGTGACGCTACAACGTGCGGCTTGAAACTGACATGCAGTCTGCCAAGCATTGCCCTTCAGCCCAAAACTGTACATATGAAGCTCAATGACACTGCTCCCATTTGTATTGCAATCCACACGAGGCCACCCCATTCACATGGGTTACCAGAATTTGCATTCTTTCAGATGGGTTGATAAGTTAAATAGGGATTTCATGACCTGTATTTGTTGGTTGTCGAGACAAATTCCAGAATCCAAATATGAAAGAATGAACAGGAGACTGAGAAAGGAAGAATATGTCCAACAAGACCTTATTTTTAACAACAAAGAAATGAAGAATGCGCAATCCCTGCTTCAACCTATTTGTTGGGTATCCGTCTCTTTCAAAGATTTCGCCTCAGGCTTCTCCCCAGGCTCTGAAGTCAAATCGAACCCTTGACCTGGTGGGAACTTCGAAGAGGCGGTGGCAACCCTAACTCATGCTAACAAGCAGGTGGATGAAGTTTAGCGCAGTTGAAAAGGTGAACCATAATGTATGTTAACAAGCAGCTGGATGAAGTTTAGCGCATTTGAAATGTGGTGGATAATATGTTGTTTGGTTGGCTTGACACGTGTTTGATAAATCCCATAAAAATGATGATAAGTTTCATATCCATATGCGATATAAAATACACAGAATGGGTATGAATCATACCACTTACCTTTCAATGGAAGATTAGCCTGTATGTAATAGAAAATATACTTTTCAATTAATTATTTATTGAGGGTAATATTTTATTATTAGATACCTTTAAAGTTCAAAGGATATATTATATTTTTATGTATTCAATATTTTCGAACATACAGATATCCAATCAATGAAAAACAATGCCCCGATTCTGAAATTTCCACGTTATCTGAACGAGGATGACATACGATTACCAGATGAAATCAGCGTTGCGGTTGAGAACTGAAGGCAGCTGAGCAGGGGTTCGGATTGAATTTCTCCAAGAAATTTTGGGTTCGGGAGGTTCATTTATTTGGGTAAAGGAACAAACGACGAGCAACTATAAACTTTGTCTACGTCAGGAGGATGTAAGATGCCCACTATCATTAGAATTTTACGGACAGTATCTAGATTCATCAATTTTTAGCATTTTGTGGGGTCGGTGAATTGTGATCAGGGTTGACACCCATATTTTACTATAGATGCCCTACATGTTACGTTCATACAATTTTTTAGTTTCTTAAATTGTTTATCGCTAAATCTAAATTGCAGCTCTAATCTTATGGATTTAATTTTTTAACATAAAACATTTAAATTTGTTAGCCAGACGTATCATGCATTTATAACATAGTTAGCGTGTCTAAATACATTCAATGTCAACGATTTCTCCGAAGAAAAACCTGTACAAAGAATACAACATCGATTAGTCACTGTCCTGCAATCTGATCATGAAGAGGTAGAGCACAGTTTTGTATGCGAGCGAATTATTGACTCGACGACATTCAAAATGAACTCTTGAGGTAATGTGTCACGGCTTACAAAGAAAAAGAAAAATTCAAACAGATTGTAGGTCGGTGTGAAGAAAATTAACTCTGGAACATGTTATGACAGGCCATGTATCGCACTTTACAAAAAATAAGTTAACGTGTCAATGTTAAGACAGGCCATGTATCGCACTTTGTTGCTTGCTTTACTGTACCAATATTAGGCAAACCTTCTGGACATCAATCCTCTACAGGGACTAGCCCCTACGTGGCTATCTCACTTGTTTTTGTAGGAAAGGTGCTCAGCCTCCACCTACAATAAAAACAACCACCACACTGAGGAAATCTGAGGTAGAGAAAACACGCGGACAGTTGATTAAATCCCTGATAGCATGGAAACGTGGTATGTCTAATAAGTGTAATTTCAAAGAATGAAGTTGAAGGAGTGCCTGCTAAACTGGTAATCTCAAAGCTTAATTATTTAAACTTGGCAATCATATGATTTTACAGTAATTTCTTAATATGATTAGGTAAATGTTAAAAAGTAAACAGGTTAATTGATGCATTCATAAATGCAAGGAAGTTATCAACAATAAATCTGACTCGTTGATTTTGGAGGACGACATAAATGCAAGGAAGTTATCAACAATAAATCTGACTTGTTGATTTTGGAGGACCACTAAGAATATACCGATATCTTCAATGTGTAGCTATTGGATTATAATTTAAAATTAAAAGATCATTAATTGTGCCCATCACCAACAAGTATAAAAATTGGCAATTAGCATTCAATTGTATTTCCTTAGAAGTGTGTGTTTCATGTATGTGATAAGCATAGCACTGTGTTGTTCTGCATCAATAAATCATTCCATTAACTGTTTTATCACAACTTGCAGTAAGTCTAGTAGGTTTTCCATTCTACGTTAAGTCCTGAGTGTTCAATGGTGGAGTTTTGTGGCGTGCAATATTTGTAATTGCGTTGTGCACAGTTTATGGTATCAGAGCGATTTGATCAAGACCAATTTGATCAAGAGAAGGTTCTATTAGAACAAGTTCGAGAAACAATTCTGTTGAAATGTGAAATATGACTTCTACTTCAAATCTGCAACCTCCCACTTTTATAGGAAAGAATTATGAGATGTGTTCCTTGACCATGAAGGCATTGTTCTGGGGTCAAGATGTATGGGAGATAATTGAGAAAGGGTATGTGAAACCATCACATCAAGCAACGTATAATGCACTCACACAAGATGAGAAGGATATCTTGAAAGATCAAAGAAAGAAGGATGGAAAGGTGGTGTTTTACATACATCAATCCATGCATGAGAGCATACTCCCAAGAGTTGCATCAGCAAAGAAATCCAAGGAAGCATGGGACATATTACAAACCTCTTCTCAAGGTATGAACAAAGTCAAGAATTCTAAACTACAAATTCTTAGAAGAGATTTTGAAACTTTGTGAATGAAAGATACAGATTCAGTAGATTCATTTTACACCCATGTTATTAGCATGATAAATCAGATTAAGTCTCATGGTGAAACCATAGAAGACATAAAAAATTGTTGAAAAGGTAATTAGGAGTCTTCCTCCTAAGTTTTTTACCCTTGTTGTGACACTGGATGAAAACAAAGACTTGGGTCCCTTTAGTTTAGATGAATTGCAAGCTTCTCTCATTAATCATTAACACAGATTGAATAAGTCAAATATGTCATTAGAGAATGCATTTTCCATGCAGTCATCTATAATCCATGGAAGAGGAAGGGGGAGAGCTAACTCTAAATGCAGAGGAAGAAGTTATGTCAGAGGTGGACGCAGTAGCAGTCCTGGAAATACTGGTGGAAGAGGTCAAAACCCAAACACTAGTCATTCAGGTTGTCATAGAATTGACAAATCAAAGGTTCAGTTCCATTACTATAAAAATTATGGACATTATGCAAATGAGTGGAGGAAGAGACAGTATAATCAAAACAAGAAAGGTGAATATTACTCTCATAGTGCAAATAGTCCCTCCAGTCCTATGTTTATGGTGCACGCTGAAGCAATGCCTATAGTTTCCCTAGTTGAATGCAATGTTGGTCAATAATGTCCATGTGACATATGGTATTTAGATTCAGGGTGCAGTAACCACATGGCTTGAAACATAGAATTGTTATGTAGATTGGATAAGTTAGTCCCAACCAAGGTTACACTTGGAACATATATCCAAGTCACTATATTAGGAAAAGAAAGTCACAAACATTTTAATTAAGTAACAAAAATTTATGCATGATGTTTATTATGTTTCTAGTCTAAAACATAATCTTATGAGCACAGGACAATTGTTATAGAAAGGATATAGAACCTACATGGAATATAATCATTGTGTGGTTATGGATAGATGTCCAAGCAATCAACTTATTATAAGAATTCATATGACAAGTAGAATAATTTTCCCATTGACATTAAAGCCATCCCATAAGTGGAATACATCACAAGTTGTTGGTAAAGAAAAATATGTGTACTTAGACACTTCATTTACAACAGAAAGTGCACGCAGTTCAAATGAATAAAATAGTCTGTGCAGTATCAAGAAAGGAGAAAGTGACACAAAAATGAAGGAAACATTCTAATCTGAAGTGTAGGATGATTTTTGGTTATGGAATTTCCAATTTGGACATTTAAACTATGGAGGTATGAAGTTGTTACACACAAAGGACATTGCGAAAGGTTTTCAAATGATTGAAAAAACAGAAAGAATATGTGAAAGATGCATATTTGGAAAGCAACATAGAGAATCATTTCCAGTTGGAAAGTCAAATAGAGTAAAATATCCACTGGAAATTCTACATTCAGACATTTGTGAACCATTGCAAACTCCATTTATAGGAGGAAGTACATATTTTATAACATTCATTGATGATTTCTAAAGAAAGACATGGATTTATTTCTTAAAGCATAAAGATGACACATTGGGTTGTTTTCAATAGTGTAAATCACTCGTGGAGAAGAAATGTGGTTATAATATCAAGTTTCTAAGAACTGACATAGGAGGAGAATTCATTTCAAGGGAGTTTTAGAACTTTTGTAAAATTCATGGCATCTATAAGAAATTTACCGTGCGGTATACACCATAGAAAAATGGTGTCGCAGAAAGAAAGAATAGAACCATCATGGAGATTGTGCGCATTATGTTGGCAGCCAAATTTTTTATCAAATGAGTATTGGGTTGAGGCAACAATAATTGTAGTATACATCATGAACCAAGGTCAAACAAAGAGTGTGAATAACATAGTTCCTCAAGAATCCTGGACATGAATGAAGCATAATGTGGTGTACTTAATTTTTTTTTTTTGTGTAGCATACACACATGTTCCATATGAGCTCAGAAAGAAGTTGGACAGCAAAGGACATAAATGTATATTTTTTGGGTATTTTGAAGATACAAAAGCATACAAGTTGTATGATCCTATTACAAGAAAAGTTATAATCAGGCGTGATATTCAATTCATGGAGAATGAAGAATATGATGGAAGCACAACGAAAACAGTCATAATTATTGTTGAGATGGAGCATGATAACACAAAAGATGAAGTGGTTCTAGCACCAACCACAGGACAATGCGTAGTCCCTTCTAAACCTAGCACTAGGACAAAAAATACATCACAAAATACTCCTATAAGATCAATAAGTGCATAGTCTACACCTAGAGTGCAACAAACTCCAATAAGCAGTCAAGTAGTTATACGTCCCCATATCCAACTTTAGCAATTTTGTTACCAAGGAAGACAAGAAGTCTGCATGACATCTATAATGAAGACATAAAAATTTATTTTTTAGTTTTTACTCTGTTTTTACAAATAGATGATCCATTAAATTTTGAAGAAGATGTCAAAGATGATGTATGGGATCAAGCCATGGATGAAGAAATCAGATGCATAGAGAACAATCAAACATGGAAGTTGGTATATGTACCTGATGAAAAGGATGTGATAAGTGTGAAGGGGATTTATAAAACCAAGCAAGATGCAGAAGGAAATTTTCAGAAGCACAAGGCAAGGTTAGTTGGAAGAGGTTTTACACAACAACCTTGAATTGATTTCAATGAAACATTTGCACCAGTTTCTTCCATGGACATGGTAAGAATTGTGTTAGCCATTGCCATGTCGAACATAAGTCTAGTTTATCAAATGGATGTAAAGTCAGCATTTTTGAATGGACATTTAAAAGAAAAAGTGTATGTGGACCAGCCACAAGGTTATGATGCTCCAAGACAACAAGATAAGGTGTACATATTGAAGAAAGTACTGTATGTGTTAAAGTAAGCTCCCAGAGCTTGGTAATGTCAAATAAATTATTATCTCACTGATCCAAAATGGATCTCAAAAGGCCTAAAAATCAAAGTTCACAGAATCATACAAAACCAACTCCATTGCGTCGGGCTCCTCGCATTGATTCTGTCCATATAATTATTTCCACAAATGGACATCGTATGTGAAAGTTATCATGTTCTGATCGATTTCCCAAATAGACAAAAAATCAAACTGGTCAAAGTCAACATGACGTATTGCTGATGTTAGTAGTATGATAGGTGGCATCGGCATGACATCATGATGATGTTAGTAGGGACACATGGAAGCACCAGTATGGAAATTAGACATGGTATTGTAAGGATGTGACACATGGCAGTTTCTATGTGACGCGCCTCAATGACAGGCTCACATGTGGTAGTACGGACAACATGTGGTTGTACAGATGTTGACGTGGCAGTGTGACTAGGAAGGTGACTGGGTACTATATATGTTAACATGGAATGACACATGGTTGTACGACAATGACGTGAAAACTGACTATGCATGCTAACTGTGTGATGATTATGTGTTGACTTTATCGTACGGGCCAATCATAGGGTGACACGTGGCCCAATCAGAGGGCGCCATGTGGCACCTAATATTGGCTAGGTAAAAAAAAATGTTCCACCTTCGGCAGACTCGAACCCCTGACCTTTGGGCATGGTCAATGAACTAAGCACCATGCACTGGCCACATGGGTCTGTGTGGTTCTTATTTATACATATGGCTGAAGTTAAGTTTAAAATGCAATTTGGCACATTTTTAGGGTTAATCTTCGATCATAGGGGGTCAACGCGAGGCCACTTGGCACCCCACGCGACCGGGGGATAAGAACCAAGAACCAAGTCAGTTGTTGGAGGGTGCATGGGAGATAAGGCCATGGACACATGGAGCATGCGTACATGACCAGGACTAGAGGATAAGGGTCCAACGCACTGGAACTCATCCCAGGGCCATATGGCAGTGACCCATATGCCGAGGGACCCGGAGAAAGGGGTTGCATCCATATATTTTCCCAATTTGAGTTTTTCACTATATTATATGGGTTGTTTTGGGTTTTTATGCTGATTTTGGTAGATTTTGTCCATTTTTGGGGGATCTATAACCCGATTTGAGGCTAGATCTTGGGAGGAAGTTGGGATAGGATCACCAACTCAAATCTTATATAAATAATATATTTTTGACATACCAATAGGTTCATATTGATAGAGTGACTATGATTTTGTGAAGCTTGAATTCATTTTTATGCAGGGAAGCCATTAAGGAAGTGAGATTTGGAGGCCAATTTTGGGAGCTACGCTCAACCTTATTCAGTTTTGTCAGTTGTGTTGGATTCTTGAGGTCGTATAGAACACATCTAGACTAGTTTTTAATCATTTGATTCATTTCTTATGTACTTTTCAAGAATTGAAGAGAAATAAGAAAGCCTCACCCACTGAGGTAAAGGCCCAGAGACATAGGCAATCTTTTCGAACTTCGTTAACAAATTTCTTGTTATGGTTTGCTTTTCGTTCTGATCATATTATTATATGCATTTATTTATGATGGCTACTATAATATCTCATTAAGTTCTTCTTATTTACTTTATTCCTAATTTGTAATTGAACACATGCTTAAAACTTAACCAAGTATTTAAAGATCAATTATGGATCAAGTGGTATCAGAGTAGGTTGACAATTGGTTGTTTGAGTTTGAATAATTACTAGGGAAAATCTTATTCATGGTGAAGACAAGATTGTATAAGGGGATCCTGAGATTGCATAAAGGAAGAGGACTTCTCAAAGTGAGGAGAAGGCATCGGAAGAAGGAATGTCTCAGAACGAGATAGAGTTGAAAATGACTTTATTCGCCATGTCTGAGATGGTAAAGGTATTATATGAGGATTACTTGAAAGAAAATAGTCATTTCCAAGGGGAATCGTAAAAAAAATACAAAAGTGAAGAAGGATAGGATCCTCCTAAACCTCCTCCTTTTCCATCATCTTCTTCTTCTTCAATTACAAATTCAAAATCCACCACAAGAAAACATTTCAATAAACATAAACATGACATGCCTTTACCTAAGCTTGATGTGAAATTTGAATTGTCCATGTATGATGGCAAAGTGAATGTTGAGAGGCTTTATAACTGGGTCAAACAGATGGAATTTTATTGCACTATGCAACAAATCAAAGATGAGGCAACACAAATCAAGCTTGCATCACTTCGTCTTGCATGCACAACACTCATCTAGTGGCAGAGTAAGTTGCAAAATGGTACAAAGCAAGTTGGTAATGTATTCCCATCATGGCAAGATATTTTTTTTTTCACGTAGGAAACATTTTTATCCTTTGGATTATAAGGAGAAGGCTTTAATTGAATGGAAAAGTCTTAAACTAATAAAAGGACAAATGGGGCAACAATACACACATGAATTTCATACGATGGCATTAATGTTAAATATTCCATTACATACCCAAGAAACTCTTATCAAGTATATGGGAGGTTTGCCTACACATATTCATAACATTGTATTTATGTTTGGACCTGATAATATTGATGAGGTTTATGTTTCAAGAAACATACATTGAAGCAGGGAAAACATGAGTTGGTGTATTAGGGGAATCGTCTTCAAGGAAAGAGGAAAAAAAAAGGGGAATGGAAACAAAGAAAATTCAGCGACAAGAAAGGAAGAGAAGCTCTCTTGCAATCATTGCAAGAAAGAAGGGAAAAATGATGACCATTGATGGAAATTGCACCTAGAGAAGAGACCGAATTTGTTCAAAGAGAGGAAAGGGAGGAAAATATTTGCAACAACAACATGGCCAATAGACTCGGGATATGATTCAAGTGATGAGACTAAAACCACAACAATTGGTTTGACAGGTAAAATTGGTGATGGATATGATTCTAAAAGTAAGTTGTTTCACATAAGGGTCATAATGAAACATACTAAGATTGATACATTCATAAAAAATGGATCTCAATATAACTTGATTTCAGACGAAATGGTTAAACAATTGGGATTGAAAACTAAGATACATCATAAACCTTGCTCACTTAAATGGATAAGAAACAATCATAAATTGCACATAACAAAGCAATGCACTTTAAAGTTTGCAATTTCATCAAAGTTTGTGGATGAGGTAATGTGTGATGTGGTGCCACTCAATGAATGTGGAATGGTCTTAGGTAGCCCTTATTTGTATGATCACAAAGCAATCTTCTACACGGAACATAATCAATATCACTTAACTAAAGAAGGAAATGAATATGTTTTACATTATCATCACATAAAAGAAAATAAATGTCTTCAAATAATGGAACCATTAAGGAAGGAAGCTTATGCAAGCAACACACCTATAATTGTGACAAATAAAGAAGTTGATCTTAAGCATGAACATGATATGGTTTTAGAATGGAAATTCAATCATACTTTGCTTAAATTTAAGTAGTGATATTTTTTATGTTATATTAGCTTATTTGCAGTCATATTTTTTTTGTTATCGCTGCTAATATTTTCAACATGGATGGCAGTGGATTCAATAAGATTTGAAAGAGTACAAGTGGCTAACAATATGTTGTCACTTGTCATGGTTGTTTTTCAATTGATTATGATGATACTAGTGCACAAGACATAGTTTAAAGACAAAGGACAAATGGGGTGGCCTATCCCACACTTGATGACTGGTTAATACCATTTTGGAGGACGAAAAGGTCTTAGTGGGCAGGCATGATTCAAAATGGATCCAGGAAGGCCTAGAAATAAAAGTTCTCGGAATCGGATGAAACTGACACCATTTTGTTGGGCTCATCGCACTGATTCTGGGCATATAATATTTTCTACAAACGGACAATGTATGCCAAATTTATCATGTTCTGATTGATTTCCCAAACACGCAAAAAGTTAAACTGGTCAAATTTAGCAGGTCGTACTACTAGCGTCAACAGTATGATAGGTGACATCAGCATGTCGTCATGATGACATCATAAGGGACATGCAGAAACACAAGGAGGTGACACAAGTCACTTTTTTTTTTCATTTTAGGGATGAGTTGGACCATCACAAAAATGACACGTGACATTGTACATATGTGACATGTGGTAGTGCGTACATTACATGACCCAATGACAAGATGAAACATGGCAGTACTTACAACAAGTGGTTTTACGGATGTTGACGTGGCAGTGTGACTGGGCAGGTGACTTGGCGGTATGGATGCTGACATGGCACGAAATGTGGTTGTATGACAATGACGTGGAAGGTGACATGGCAGGTTAATATGCATGATGACAGTGGGTTGACTTTACTGTATGGGCCAATCACAGGTTGACACATGTCCCAATCAGAGGGCATCATGTGGCACCCCAAATTTTGTCAATATTGGCTGGGTAAAAAAGATTGTTCCACCTTTGGGGGAATCGAACCCTCGACCTCCGGGCATGGTCAATGGCCACATGGGTGTGTGTCGTTCTTATTGATACATATGGCTGAAGTTAAATTTAAAATGAAATGTGGCACATTTTTAGGTCTAAGCCTCGGTCGGAGGGGACCAACGCGAGGCCACTTTGCACCCTACACAACCAGGGGATAAGAACCAAGATCCAAGATAAATATTGGAGGGTGTGTGGGAGTTAAGGCCATGGCCACATGGAGCATTCACACATGACTAGGACTGAAGGATAAGGGGATAACGCGCTAGCACTCATCCCAGGGTCATATGGAAATGCCCCATATTCCCAAGGGCCCGGAGAAAGGGGGTTGCGCCCAAATATTTTCCCCATTTGGGTTTTTCACTATATTATATCGTTTTTGGGGGTTCTTATGCTAATTTTGGGATCTTTTGTCCATTTTTGGGGGATCTGGAGCCCGATTTGAGGCCAGATATTGGGAGGAAGTTGGGATGGTATCACCAACTCAAATCCTATATAAATCAGAGTATTTTGACATACCAAGAAGTTCATATTGACAGGATGATGATGATTTTGTGAAGGTTGAAGCCATTTTTATGTAGGGAAGCCATTGAGGAAGCAAACTTTGGAGGCCAATTCCAGGAGCTATGATCAACCTTTTTTAGTGCCGTCAGTTGTGCTGGATTCTTGACGTTGAGTAGAACACATAAAGATCAGTTTGTAATCCTTTTGATACATTTCTAATGTACTTTTGAAGCGTTGAAGAGAAATAAGAAATCCTCACCCATTGAGACAAAGACCTGGAGACGTAGACAATCTTGTCGAACTCCATTAACAACTTTTCTATTATGGTTTGTTGTTATTTGTGATTATATTCTGATATGCATTTCTGTATCATGGATTCTATAATATCTCATTAAGTTATTCTTATTTTCTTAATTCCTAATTGGTAATTGAACACATGCTTAAAACTTAACCAAGTCTTTAAATATCAATTACGAATCACTCACATAGAATGGATTTTAGAGAAGTTAATGTGAGACAACACTGTACATCAAAGAAAATTAGCAAGGCAACATGTTAATTGTTTTCTTATATGTGCATGATTTGATTTTTATGAATGATTTCGGCATAGAAGAATTTAAGTAAGTCATGAAGGATGAATTTGAAATCACTTATTTGGGGCTTATGAGATGTTTTCTAGGTATTGAAGTTCAACAGTCCAAAAGCGATATATTTATCTCACAGTCTCAGTCTGCACATGAAATACTGAAAATATTCAATATGATAAATTCCAAAGCATCCCCGAAACTTGTCATAACAGGATTGAAGTTAAGAATGGAAGATAAAGGGTCCAAGGTGGATCCCATACTCTTTAAAATACTGGTAGGAAGTATTATGTATCTAAAAGAAACAAGGAATGAGATTATGTATGGATTGAGATTAATTTCAAGGTTCATCTAAACTCCAAAAGAATCTAATTAGAAGGAAGGAAACAAAATTATGAGATATGTGAATGGAAAAAAATATTTTGGCATTAGATATTCTACTTAAGAATATTTCAAACTGATTGGATACAATGATAGTGATTGTGGAGGAAACATAGATGACAAAAAAAGTACCTTTGGGTACACATTTCATTTTGGAATAGATATGGTATCATGGCCATCAAGGAAGCATCACATAGTGACTCATTATTTAGTAGAAGCATAGTATGTCATAACTACAAGTGCATCTTGTCAAGAAATTTGGATGAGAAGAATGTTAAAATATTTCTTGTAGGAACAACAAGAACCAACAACAGTATTCCATGAAAACAATTCAACCATCATGTTATCAAATAATTATGTGTTTCACAATAAAAATAAGCACATTGATACAAGGTATCATTTTATGAGAGAATTAGTAAATAACAAAGAAATCTGTTTAGAATTTTGCAGGTCAAAAGAACAAGTCGCAAACATTTTTATAAAGGATTTAGAAAGAGATGCATTTCAGGATATGTGCAATAGTCTATGCAGTAATAAATGAGTGACGGTGAAATGTAAACTCAATTTTTGATGTAAATTTTTGTATTCCCATCTACTTATAATTAAGGGGGAGTGTTGGAAATAGTAATTACAAGTCAGTGAGCTTTACATCTCCATCAATTTTTTAGTCAATCAGTCAACCAAACTATCATTCAATATGAAAATACAAAGTCACATGTTTACAGAAGATCAGTTTTTATTAGTCGGAAAGCAGGGGAGTTAATTAATTGAGCCGATCTATATATTTCTTGAGTCCAGTTATGTAGATGAGGAGTGAGTCGAATTTATTTTTGTATTTAATGTTGAATCAGTCTTGCTTCTGTAAGAAGTCTCAATCATAGTATTTATAAGTCTGAGTCTATAGTTAATCAAGAAACAGATGCAAAAAGGTAGAGAAAACAATGTCATTACGGAGAAACAACAACAGTTGAGGAGTCAAACAAGAATTCTCAGATCACAAGCTCAGTGTCTGTAAAATCAATAGAAGTTGCTAGAGCAGAAGATCATCATAGTTTTATATTATGTAATTCAACATGTTGGGCCGAATTTATCAATATCAAGTATTTTGTGTGTTCATAATTTCATGTGTATTTATGATTTTAAGTGCTAAGCATAGCACTATGTTGTTATGCATCCATAAATCATTACATTAAGTTCTTTATCACAATGCCCAGTAAATCCAATAGGTTTTCCATTATACGATTAGTCTTAATTTCTTAGTGATAGATTTTTGTGGTGTGCAGTATTTGTAACTGCGTTGCACACAGTTTCCATGCATGTTGTAGATACTATATGTAGTACCAGAGCAGATTGATCAAGATAAATTTGATCAAGAGAAGGTTCTATTAGAACAAGTTCAAGAGCAACAATTCTGTTGAAAAGTGAAATATGGCTTCTACTTCAAATTTGCAACCCCCAACTTTTATAGGCAAGAATTATGAGATGTGTTTCTTGACTATGAAGACATTGTTCCAAGGTAAAGATATATGGGATATAGCTGAGAATGGCTATGCAAAACTAGTAGATCATGAAACGTATAATTCATTCTCACAAGTTGAGAAGGATGTCTTGAAAGATCAGAGAAAGGAGGATGGAAAAACAATGTTTTACATACATCAAGCCATGCATGAGAGAATACTCCCAATATTTGCATACAAAAATAAATCCAAGAACCATGGGACATATTAAAAACCTCTTCTCAAGGTGTGGACAAAGTCAAGACTTCTAAACTACAAATTCTTAGAAGATATTTTTAAAAATTGTCAATGAAAGATACAGATTCAGTAGATTCATTTTACACCCATGTTAATGGCATGATAAATTAGATTAAGTCTCATGGTGAAACCATAGAAGACAAAAAAAATGTTGAAAAGGTACTTAGGAGTCTTCCTCTTAAATTTGATACGGTTTTTGTGACACTGGAAGAAAGCAAAGACTTGAGGCCATTATGAATTGCAAGCTTCTCTCATTAATCATGAATACAGATTGAATAATCCAAATATGTCATTACAGAATGCATTTTCCATGCAGTCATCTATAATCCATGGAAGAGGAAGGGGGAGAGATAACTCTAAAGGCAGAGGAAGAAGTTATGTCATAGGTGAACATAGTAGCAGTCCTCGAAATATTGGTGGAAGAGTTCAAAACCCAAACACTAGTCAGTCAAGTTGTCACAGAACCGACAAATCAAAGATTCATTTCCATTTCTGTAAAAATTATGGACATTATGCATATGAGTGCAAGAAGAAATAGTATAATCAGAATAAGCAATGTCAAAATTACTCTCAAAGCACAAATAGTCCCTCCAACACTGTTTTTATGGTACGTGCTTAAGAAATGCCTATATTTTCCTCGGTTGAATGCAATGTTCCTCAATAAATTCCATGTGATATATGGTATTTAGATTCAGGCTGCAATAACTACATGACATAAAACATATAATTGTTTTGCATTTTGGATAAGTCAGTCCAAACAAAGATTAGTCTCGAAACATACATCCAAGTCACTGTCTTAGGCAAAGGAAATGATGTACCCACTAAGTACATAATAGCCTACCTAGGCCAATAACTCCCAAATGGAAGCCTAAACTACTAAAAGCTACACTACAAGTCTCAATATAAAAATTTTAACCCTTCACATGACTTCAAAATTCCATAAACGACCCTATAAAAGTTCATAGTATTTGAAGGATTATATATATCAGAGTTCATTGTTTTATAACTAGTCCACTAATATATCCCAAGTCCAACCCTCATTTCATTTCAACCAAACTTTATAATTCAACCAGTTCTATGACCAGCCCACCTCTCATTCATATTCACACGCAGGGTCTCCCCATACACAAGGCAAACAAGGACTAATGTCTGGATTATACACAAGGGTTAAAAAAAATGGCATAAAGTTAAGTTTAAAAAACTTAACCTATCACTCCATAATACACCGGATTGAACAATGTTAAGCCCTAAAAATCAAATCTTACCTCGACCGTGGTTCGGGACTATGAGCTAAACCATAACTCTGTAAACTAGATTTCAAATAACCCAAAACTTTTCTTTATAACTCTTTCGGTCCCGTCCAATGCTATGGCCCACCAAACTTTCTTCCCATCGCTGATGGATCTGCTGTCGTCCGATATAATATTCGGATCTCAAAACTGCATTATATAAAATGTATCGGTCCCGACTCCCTCGTTAAAAACCTTGCTATTTTCTGCACCGATGGGGTTAATCACCATAGATTTAAACCTTGGATAACGATCGATTGTTACCATTAAAAAATTTCCAATCCCTATCCTTTGACTCCATCGGGTTTTGATCTTTCCAATCGACGGTTATCATAAAATCCAGGTCTGAATCCGACGGTACTTGTATCTTACTTATCTGCATTCACGATTTTTCATTTAAATATCAATGGTTCTCTTTATAAATTCGATCAACAGACCTTGTGATCGACCTACCTTATGATCACTTGTAAACTTAGTATATATATGAAGATGTTCTTAATCTTTTATAAATCCGAGATCTGAAACCATAATTTCTATAGAGGTTTAACACGCCAATAACCATCATCTATAGCCAGATATCTACAAATTCAACTTCTACGGAGATTTCACATACACAATGCATAAATACCATATACATAAATAATGAATCTTCTTTCCATTAATAAAATGAACTGCATACGCATAGAAACAAAACCCTGATCTACATTTCTGAGATTTCAACTCAGCCATCTATGGCGTGATCTTCTCTACTTGGCCATCTCCCTTCTGCCTGTGGTCAATTCGACCAACCTGGACTCACTCTGTCTCTACCGATTCCCTTCTTTAAAAATTCCCATAGGATTATATACATAACAATAACTGATGAAACTTAAGGTGTTTCAGATCCTAATCTGATGCCCAATCAAACTCTTGGATCCTAAAATAACTCAGTCCACTCCTTTTTCGAATTCTTCCTTGATATGGAGATTCGATTTCATCAATGACTAATATAACAAGTGTCTTTGACTAACACCTCACAAATTAGAACCTTCTACACTAACTTTGCAACTTCTAAACAATGAAAATATTGAAACCTTTAAGGCAGATATCATGTAATGTCCCCAAGGCCGAGCCCAGTTGTAAATCTGATGTATGAAATGAACTGGAAATATGTGTTATAGGCTAGTGAGCCAAGTTTGTATAAGTCGGTGGGCTTATGTGATTGTTAGGCCAGAGAGCCTAAGGGTTGGAGGCCAAGGGCCTGATTTTGTACTTGTATATATGCAAAAACATTTAATAAAATTGTAAACACTATCAGGTGTAGACCGACCACGATGAATGAGTGAAGGGGGACTGAGTTTCCATAGAGAAGGCAAGGGATTAGGGGCTAGAAGGTGGGAAAATGGGCTAAGTGTTTAGCCAAGGGGGAGGGCTTAAGCCTAGGAATAATATTTTATTATTATTCCAAAAGAACATGTGCCATTTATATTTTTTATCCTAAGTTCCTGACCAAGGGAAGGTGATGCGTGCTGGTGGAATGCATGCAGTCTCCAGGGCGACAAGTGTCGACCGTGGTGCATGCGAATAAAACAGTTTGGGTGGACCGTGAGGGGGTTCACTCTCTCATTCGAGCAGACTGCCTGAGGGTGTATGGACTCTGAGCAGTACGACTGACCCGAGCTTTGCAGAAAAAACCTCGTACACCTTCTGAACTGAAAAAAGCGTGTATACCTCTGTACTGAACTAGAAGCCTGTGATCGATTCTGAAAGAGCTGGTTTCACCTCTGTTTGAATCGAAAAAGCACGTGTTGTGTCTGGAGAATCTGTGTGCATCCACTGCCCGAGATCGAGCCTGTGCGTGAGATCTCTGTCCCGAAGCCGTGACCCTGATCCATTTTTCCATTGCCGAGCATGTGGAAAAATCCGTGTCTGTTTTTCCGTTGGTTGTGTGGCCACGCAGTGCTGGACTACGTGGGAGGTTTTTTTACCTGTGATCGATTCTCTCCAGGCGAGAGAGTGCGCAGAGGAAGGAGAGAACTCCTGGAAGGAACCCTGTAGCTGCCACAGAGCCCGGAGACTTCCGGTCCAGTCTGTTGCTGTAACCCAAGGCAAGGGAGGTTAGCAGCCGAAGAACTGTCCAGGTGACAGAGAAGGTGTATACCCCTGGGGTGGAACAGGCATGTGGGGAATGAGGGTCTGTAGGCAGTGAGTGTGGGTGGTTCCTAGGAGAGAATCCCTTCGTGTGGCTGTGTGTTGTTTTCCCTGTAACCTCAGCTTAACCTAGGATTCCTTGTCTCAGGGTGGAGCTTAGTCCCAACTCGGGGGTGACCCACTGCTGAGCTGATGAGCAGTGTGGTCTAAGGCTGGGAGGTTCGTGGAAGGCCTGCATTTGGTTGGTGGATTCTACCACTGTTAAAAGATAAGCATGTGATTATGTTTTAATCATGTTTTGCATGACTCTATTGCTTATGTTATCATGATTTCCGTTGTGTATATGAATTAGTATGAAACGTTATTGCTTTGTTAATTATGGCAGTAATTCATATGAATACTCTGTGTAGAGTGTGTTTATTTGTTTAAATGCATGTGGATTATTTAATACCTGTATGAGTTATGTACCAAGTGGTGTTAAAGTTTCCTTTTAAGAGCGATTAAGCCATGGTAGCTGAAAAGGTGCACTACAGTTTGGTATCAGAGCCAAGGTTTTGACACTGAGCCTAGATGGGCCAGTGGAGCGGTCTTTGGACCGAGAATGCAAGGGGAAATTGGGTCTGGAAGGCCAATTTCGGACCCCGGTTTGCTCCAAAGTGTCAAGGAGTTACTTGACAAGTTTTTAAGCTCAGGAGGTATAGCGACGTTATGAAACTGCAGCCAGTGTGGTATAAGTACACAAGGAAAGAGGACTCCACACCAGAAGTGTTGGATCTTTAGGATCTGTTCAGGAGGGAAGGTGAACCCTCATGACTGTTAGATCTGGAAAGTGTGCACGGGGTTTAAAGCCCTTTGGAATTGCACAGGAGTGTGGAAATTGCGATACGCGAAATCCCGAATTAGTCAGGACCGTCCATCAAAAAGAATGTGTGGCGAGCGATCAACCTTTCGTTGACTCGTAACTTGAAATGGTCAAAGGGCGAGTTCGTGAGAATTCACAAAACGCGAATTCATGATTGGATCATAACCGTCGTTCTAAGAGAGATCTGGACCATTAATTGTGCAGGAAGAAATCGACGTTTTGGGAGATGGGAAGTGAGGAGAGGTGAACAACTCCGAAACCCAAAACCCCGAAATCCCAAAACAACCTACACCGTAGATCGTGGGGAGAATAACTTGACCGTTGGATCAAGTAGTTAAATAGATAGTGATTTCAGGATTTCGGCAAATGGAAGTTCAAGATGTGTGGATGCACGAACTTCCGATGCCCGAAACCCCGAAACGCCGAAAGGATTTGCGCCGTAGATCTGAGAAAGATCTGACCGTTGGATTTTACTAGGAATGGACATGGACACATGGAGATGTACCACGTACCTGTGGGTCGAGAAGAAAAGTGAGAGTGGTGGGACCCGATGACGTCATTAAAAGCGACGTGGACCCTCATGAACGTGCCACGTGCCACCGTGGTTGTGGGTGACCACTGTGCTACGTGGGCCCGGAGGGTAAAGTAAATCGGAATTTCGGAAGTCGGGGGTTGGAAAGGAAAGCAAGTTTGAAAACTTCGTGGACCGAAAACCTGAAGTCCTGAAGTCCCGAAATCTCCGAAGACAGAAGAATCGTAGCGGATTTTAAGGACGACAACTATGTTGTCGGCCCGGAGAATAAGGAAACTGATTTTTTGGAATTCGAGAATTGAAATGATAAAAAGTTGGGAGTCACTGCAAAATGAACTCACGGGTGCCAAAAAACCGAAGTCCCGGGTACCGAAAACCCGAACGCCCGAAAGTTCTGAAATGCCGAAAACGAAAGTTTCGAAGACCCGAAAATTGCAAAGCCGAATGAGAGCTCAGAAAACTTATTTTAATTGAAATGTCTTTTGTTCTTGTTCGTATTGGCGTATAAATGTTGTGGATTGTTAATGAAGTTTTAATGGCCTGACAAACTTCGAATTGAATTTCACAGTGCGTGTGCAGAGTTCAACGAGGGTCAGGACTCCAGTTAACCTACGCCGAGTATGGAATGGGAAAAGGTGCAGATTGCCTCCGAAACAGGAGACGAACAGGAAGGAAAGGATGTCAATGTGGAAATGGAAGGATCGAACTCCAATGGGCACAAAAAAGAAAAGGATAAGGAAGGACACATAATGAAAATCATTGAAGGATTGCAAAGAGAGGCCCAGGCTCACCGAGATGATAGCCGAAAGCTCATGAAAGTTAGGGATCGGTAGGGTGTATTAAACTTAAAAATTTTGAAGAGCCTAGAAAGAATAGAGAGGAAACTCGAGAAGGGAAGAGACTCAAGTAAGACAGAGAGTCGCAGAACCCTTGGGAGAAGAAGGATATCAAGAAGCATCAGGACTCCCGAGAGGAAAAGGAGGTCGAGGAGTGGTAGCCGACATCTTAGTCGCTCCCAAAGACATTCCAGTAGGGGAACACGCAGTAGCTCGAGCTCGTCTCCTACCAGAAAGCATCGAAAATCTGGAAGGGATAAATTGAAAGGGGAAATCAACAAGATTAAACCGCCTACATTCGATGGTGAACATAAGAAGGAAGAAGATGCCGAAATATGGTTGCTGGGTATAAAGAAATACTTCCAACTGCATAATTATTCTGCCCATGCAGAAGGAAGAATTGCAATGTACCAGCTAAAAGGAAAAGCATCCATGTGGTGGGATCAGTTGGTGCAGGTTCAACACATCAGAGGTATTTTGAGAAGAAATACCATACCAAAAGATACTATGACAGAAAGATCAAGGAGTTCTTTGAACTCAAGTTGGGAAATATGACCATTGATGAGTATGAACGAGTTTTCTGGAACTACTGAAGTATGTTCCATTCATCAAAGACGAGGCTGTTAAAATTCATAGGTATCTGAGTGGACTGCCACCTTCCATTGATGACAAGATTCAATATGATGATCCTAAGACTATGGAAGAAATAATAAGAAGGGTGAAATGCTTATACGAACAACAAAGATAAAAGCCTACCTTTCGGAAGGCTTGGGATGACCAAAAGAGGTTTAAGAAAGGATAGAGGAAGAAGGGAAACAAGCCACCCTTTTTCAAGAACATCCCTTGGGGACAGTCATCTTTTAGAGACCCCAGGAAAGTTGAAGGGAGTGAGCAGATGCCAAGGTCTCCACCTATGGAGTGTTGGGACTGTAAAGGGAATCATAGGTACAGAGACTACCCCCACAGAAAAGACAAAGCAAGAACTGTCCATACTGTTCGGCAAGCTAAAACAATGGAGGATATGGGAAGCAGAATGCCGAGGATCTACACAGCCCTAGACAACAAACAAGCAGAATTTCAATCGCACATGATTGAAGTGGAAGGTACGATCAACAACCGACCACTTGTTATTTTAATTGATTCAGGGGCTAGCCATAGTTATATAGATCCTAGAGTGGTGGAAAGTTTTCATTTAACAAGAAGCAAACATGAAAATTCTTTGTTAGTGAAGTTGACCATAGGGACCAAGAGGAAGGTCACTGAATTGGTTAAGTCCTTTTCAGTGGACATGAAAGGAATGAGCACTAAGGTTGAATTGAACATTTTTCCTTTAGGCTCATATGATTGCTTAATTGGAATGGACTGGTTGGCCCAACACCATGCCCTTCTGGATTTTCGTAAAAAGAGGTTTACCTGCCTGAATGAAGAGGGAAATCTGGTAATAGTCCAAGGAATTCCCAGAGCCATGGCTGTTAGGGAAATCTCAGCCATGCAGCTGATGAAATGTTACCAGAAAGGCTGTCAATTATATGTAGCTCGGGTGGAAGAAGCATCCCGAGATGTAGTCTCAAATCTGGAAGATCACGAGGTACTCAAAGAATTCAAGGATGTATTTCAGGAGGTACCTGGACTACCTCCGAAGAGGGACATTGATTTTTCTATAAATTTGATGCCTGGAGAAACTCTAGTTTCGAAGGCTCCTTATAGAATGAGTTCGCCAGAGCTGAAAGAGTTGCAATTGCATCTCGAAGAGATACTAAAGAAGGGATACATTCACCCCAGTGTGTCACCTTGGGGAGTCCCGGTCCTATTCGTGAAGAAGAAAGATGGGACATTGAGACTGTGCATTGATTTCCGACAGCTGAATAAAGTCACTATCAAGAACAAGTATCCTCTGCCAAGGATTGATGATATTTTTGATTAGTTGAAGGATGCGAAAACATTTTAAAAAATAGATCTCATATTTGAATATCACCAAGTGAGAATAAATGATGAGGACATTAGCAAGACCGCATTTAGAACAAGGTACGGTCATTATGAATTCACAGTGGTGCCATTTGGACTGACAAATGCACCTGTTGTTTTCATGTGCTTAATGAATGGAGTGTTCAGAGATTATTTGGAAAAGTTTGTCATAGTCTTCCTAGATGATATCTTGGTGTATTCCAAGATAGAGGAAGAACATTAACAACACCTGAGAATGGTGTTGCAGGTGTTGAGAGAACACCAGCTGTACGCAAAACTGAGAAATTGCTCATTTTACCAAAGGCAGATTCATTACTTGGGGCACATTATATCAAAGGAAGGGATCGTTGTGGATCTTGAAAAGGTTGAGGCCATTCAAGAATGGCCAGTGCTAAGGAATGTGGCGGAAGTTAGATCTTTTATGGGTCTGGCAGGCTACTACAGAAGGTTTATAGGCAGATTCTCAAAGATAGCTCACCCTATCACTTCCTTGCAAAGGAAGGAGAAGAAGTTCCAGTGGACTGAAGAATGTGAGAGAAGCTTCCAGCGATTGAAGCAGCTACTAACCAGTGCTCCAATCCTAAAGATTGCAGATCCAAATAAGGATTACGTAGTGTGCACAGATGTGTGTAAGGAGGGGCTGGGAGGAGTTCTCAGCCAAGAGGGATTTGTAATTTGTTATGAGTCCCGAAAGATGAAAGAGAATGAAAGGAATTATGCCACTCACGATTTAGAGCTAGCAGCAATCATCCACGCCTTGAGGAAATGGAGACATTACCTCATGGGAAGGAGATTCGAATTAAGAACAGAACACAATGGTCTGAAGTATTTATTTGATCAGCCGACTTTAAATGCAAAGCAAACTAGATGGTTGGAGTTTCTGTGCGAATATGACTTTGATATCAAGCATATCAAAGGGAAAGAAAATAAGGTGGTTGATGCACTCAGCAGAAAAGTGAACGAATTACATGCTACAGCCATTGGCATGTACAGGACTGAGATGAAAGACAGAATTTTGGAAGCTGCAAATATTGATTTGTAGTACAGAAGTCTTGTAGCAAAGCTACAGTAGCGCGAGAGACCAGAGACCAAGGAAAGTTACACATTGGGAACTAATGGTTTACTTCTGTATAAAAATAGAGTGAATGTACCCAATGTACGAGAATTGAAGCTGTAAATTCTAAAGGAGATGCATAACGTGGCTTATGCTGGACATCCTGGATATCAGAAGACTGTGGCAGCAGTCAAAATCCATTATTTTTGGCCGGGTATGAAGAAATAAATTGTTGAATACATCGCCAGATGTATGGAGTGCCAGAAGGTTAAGGCAGAGCATAGACACCTAGCAGGGTTGTTGCATCCTTTACCCATTCCTGAGTGGAAATGGAACGTGGTAACGATGGATTTTATCACCGGACTACCTAGAACCAACAAGCAGCATGATTCAATCATGGTGGTGGTGGACAAGATTACTAAAGCCGCCCATTTTATTCCACTAAAAACTACCCACAGGGCAGCTGATGTTGTTGATATCTTTTAAAAATAAGTTGGACGCTTGCACGAAATTCCTAAGACAATTGTGTCTGATAGGGACCCGAAATTCACCTCGAATTTCTGGAAAGGACTGTTCAAGGGATTCAGAACGAATCGAAACTTTAGTACAGCATATCATCCTGAGTCTGATGGTCAGACAGAGAGGGTGAACAGGGTAATAGAAGACATACTGATAATGTATGTGATGGACAAACCATCAAGGTGGGAAGACTACCTGTATTTGGTAGAATTCGCCTACAATAATGGGTATCATGCATCATTGAAGATGAGCCCATTTGAAGCACTTTATGGAAGAAAGTGCAACACTCCTATGAGCTGGGATAATCCAGCTGACAGAGCAGTAGTTGGGCCTGAGCTGCTCAAAGAGATGGAAGATCAAATGATAAAAATTAAATAGAATCTAAAAGCTACCCGGGATAGGCAGAAAAGTTACACTAACAGTAACAGAAACCATAGAGAATTCAAAGTGGGTGTTGTTCCTAAGTCTGTACTTAAGGCTTAAACGTACAGTTCCAAGGCATCCGAAAGTATGATAAAGGTTGTCAAAGGATTACACTAACCTTCGGTATAGGAAACTAATGAGGATTTCTACGTTCTCGCCGTCTAGCTTCCAACTGTTCCTGGATAGTAATATCCCGTTCAATGGCTGCCCATGATTATTCCAATTCGTCCCGGGTGACCGTAGTTTTAAGGATTGTGTCAAAGAGATTTAGAGCGATATGTATTTGATTAGATAGCCCGGGTTGAATGTTAGGTTGATTTGCTGCAGGGACAATCATTTAGGAATGATTCCAGTATGGAAATGGTTTTTTAAAAAAGAGAATTTATTGGCTTTTTTAATTCGGACGAAAATAAAGAAAAAACCTTTGCATGAACAAACGAAATAAGAATACAAATTGAAGGCCCTTTCCTGTAACTATGTTGTTTCCGATGAAAATAGCGAGAGATGGGAGAAAACATTAAGCTGTAGATGACGCGAAGTTCCTGTCAGTGGAAAACTCACGTATGCACAGAAGAAGCAATTGACATAAACATAATTGACCTAGTGTAAATAAACATAAAATTCTGTAAACGTAAATTGGTCTTACACGCGCTAACAGCTGGTGCAGAGGAAAGACAAGAGACGATTACAGAAAGAAAAATTGCAAACCTTTCACCATAGTAGTGGTCTTACTAAATTACAGTGATACACGTCAATTATGTAGAGCAAAATGAAAAGAAACAAAGAACATGACGAAACAAACTTGCAACACAGTCGTGACAGAATCGGGAATCTTCAAATTGCTTGTATTAACTCCCTTGATGCAAAAACTCTCTTACAGTTAGTCCACAAAAAGTCCAGCCTGGTGCTTGTTTTTGCTTAGATTTAATACATATGATACATTTGTCTAAAAATTGAAATACAATCTGTGAAGTCTTTACATTGACAGCTGGGGGGGACGAAATAAATCCATTTCATCTATTCTATTTTCAAGAATAGCTAGATGCTTGTCCTCGCATGGATGCAGTGTACATGATACACTTGTCTACAAATTGGGTCACAAGCTGTGAAGGCTCGGCTTGACAACTGACTTCAACAGAATAGCACTCTCGGTCCAGCTGTGGAAGTTTATCATCTATTTGTATATTGACGAGTTCAAGAGCATCGAGTTGTGCACTAGGCTGAATCAAATGTTTGTCGATTTGAGACGGGTCTACCCTGTCCATCCCGGAAATTTCTGTTGAATTCTTCTCATTTTTCTCTTTTATGTCGAGAGAAATCCGATCTGTATTCATTTGTCTCAGTGCCTCTGTGTCGCTTCCCATCTCCATTCCTAATTGCTCACCATTCATGGCATTGCAGGCTTCTGCTAACGAATTTGTCACTTTTTGAACCTACTCTTTGCTTAAAGCAATAATCTGTTCCCAATTCTTTAACAAGATATTGCCCCTAGTCTGTTCGGCCATGGTGAGCCCGGGAGGCCCTGAAAACCTGTTGTTAGTCGCTATAACTGCCTCTTGAAAAGAAATCCGAGCAGCTTCTGCGTTTCTTTCTTTGTTAATCATAGTCTCATAGATTCGATGTACTAACAAGCAGTCTTCTCGAATCTCTCCTGCTTTGTTAAGCAGACTCTGTTGAGCAAAGGAGATCCTGCTCCGAATATCAGTTGCTCGGGATTTAACGATATCGATGTCAATTTTCTTGCTTTCTGCGACCTTTAGCTGAGCCTGCAGCTGTGTAATCATATCCCTCTATTGGTCCGATTGTACCCGACCACTTCGGATTGTAGAATTTGCTTGTTCCAGCTTGGTCTTGAGGACTTCAATTTATTTCTTATCGGCCAATCGGGCCAGCTCTATTTCTCCGCTTGCTTGACTCTAAGCGTTTTCTTCTGCCGAGGCTATTCTAGCCTCAAGAGTCTTGATCAAACGATTCTTTGCTTTGAGCTGGTTCTTTAATGCCCCAACCGAGAATTGATTTTCCGGTGCGTACGCTCCCAGCGTCCATGCAATCTCCGTGGAAAATTCATATTTCCTTTTGTTCATCCCATCAGTCATTACTTTAAACCTTTTGACAGTTGATCCTTCCTCCCGGGAGGACTCCCTCTTTACAACTGCCTTCCTCTTTTTTTCAAAGAAGAATTCATTAGGAGGGAGTTCTTCTGCCCTTATAGGTCTCAGTTCTTCTCCGAAAATCCATCCCTCCTGTATGTTTCCTTGTGTTGACTGTAAAGGGGTGACAGAGGTGATAGGTTCCCCGATTTGCTTCGCAGCTTTCTCCGGTGTGGTGAGTGGACCTTTCTTGTTCAGGGGGTCAGGGGTCTTCGTCCCTGCCTCTGGATTCTGACTTTCTGGTGGACCTGTATCTTTTATTTCCTCCTCCAGATTTGGTTCCGTGGGAGGACCAGTAGTTTTCTCTCTTGTTTCGAGATTTCCCTCTCGTTCTGGATTCTTCTCCTGCTCAGGACTCTTCTCCCTTTCGGGATCCTTATCCGTTTTGGGATTCTTCTCCTGCTCCCCTTCCTGATGTTTTTTGGGGTTAGAGGTTTTCCCCTCAGAGATTTCGGCCTCCTTTCCTTTATTTTTGGAAAGTCCCAGGCCTCCTAGCACCACGGGAAGACCTTGTTTCCTATGCTCCTGAAATTTTAAAACCGAGGCCCTGTCTTCGGGTGCTAGGGATATGATTCGAAAATGCACCTCCGAATAGGACCTCGCCCCTCGGAAAACATCATCTGAGGGTGAACATTCATGCTCGAACCTCTTTAACCCACAATTCCCTAAATGAGTGCTCACAATTCCCTGAGGATCATGATTCTTGTACTCAATAGAGACTAAGCTTAAGTTTTCTATGGCTGCAGCTTCAGCCTTGGCATGTCCAAAATCTAATAAGGAGTAGGAATTTAGCCGAATAGGGAAAGACGGCCATACCTTCTTTGCTGACGCTTTGAGCTCTTTGCTCACTCCATCGGTTATTGTTTGCCGAGCGATCTCCCGACAAGCTAGCTTGTCGGGAATGAATAGTGGTAGTGCCAGAGGAGGAACAACAACTCCAAACACTCTCAAATAGGAGAATTCCTCTTCCACGTACCAGTCCGTGATATGGCTCAGATTCTGAACGATGCCATCTGATATGCGGGGTGGAAAAAGACCAAACATGGTGATGTGCAGGGGCACCATCACCCAGTTAAAAATATCATAAATAAATTGGTTCGCGTTATTTTCCCACAGCTTATCGTGGTACTCATGTACAGTCTTCTCATGGGTTGGACTCCAAGCCCAATTCATCAGAGGAAAAGGCGTCAGAGAGCATATAGCGTCCATGATATACGCGGACATGTAGAATCCGGATGGTTTGCCTGCTGCCTTTTTCTCCTGGTACTCTGTGATTCTGTTGGACAAACTATCGGAGAGCATTTTCGCCCAATTGAATGAGGAACCTTCTTCTACCCGAAAGATGAGGGGTACCCACTGGACGTAAAAATGAGCGGTATCCTCCGACCTGAAAAGCCGACAAGTCATCATCGCCACATACCTATAGTTTGGCTCCAACGAAGAAATCAAATACACACCCTCGTTGTTCACCCTGAATGTGGAGGAACGAGATACCCAATATTTTATCAAGCTTGGCATAGTTTTGTCAAATTCTTCGCACTCCTTCCTTTTGAAGTCTGCTAGGAATTCTTTGCCATATGTGTATTCAGAGGTCGCTGGGAGCTTATACATAGACTAGATATGTTCGGGCCTAAAAGTCCCAATCATGGCCTGTCAGTCATTTACAATAGTTCTGGAAGGCAGGTCGATGTGATCCAATGCCCATCGGATCATATCGTAATATGGGAGAAACCGAGGTCTGGCTGCAACCAGGTGCATTCTCGACTGAACAATTGACTTGTACCTAGTGTTCATGTAGTCCTTCACAATATCATAGTTATAGTCATCAGAGTCTGAACAGTTTACTAACTCGGATTGCAAGATGTCTGTAATAGAATACCAGGTAGATACTGAGTCGTCCGTCCGAGGCGAAGTATCTGAGACGTTGTCCGAACCTTGTGCTGCGACTTCGACATTTTCTTTAGCTGCTCTCCTTGGCGCCATAGCTGAAGCTGGTGTTTTTCGTTCTTCTGTGATAAACCTGCGTATACATGCGATATTGACCTTTTAACTCGCGATATTGCGAGGGCCGATTTTAATGTAACCAATGGGAATCGTGATTGGTGGGTCCTTAATGATATGATTAACTTAATTTCCATATCGCGACTCAGGAATTCGAAGACAACTTTTTAGGAGAATGATATGTCGAGTCGCGATGTGGCGATAATTAGGCTCAAATTAAGAGAAGGAAATATTACATTAGGAGACTAACTAATCTCGCTATAATTATGTCGCAACTTCTCATAGATCGTAGTTTTGGACACCTTAACTTATGAGAGAAAAATCCGAGTGGCGATGTGCCGAGAACCAAGTTTAACCGTGGTTAGTTTTTTAACCTTGGTTCTTGACTAAGGTTTATCAAAAAGGTTTATCGTGCTCTCGGCTCTCGGAGTTGTAAAAACAAAAACTTAGGGTCGACGAATGCCAAGAACGCGAAACCCCGATGATGTCTAATCAAGGGTTAAAGGTTTTATACTATTCTTTTCTTGGAAGAAAATTAGAAACGAGTTCGCATTGTCGCGACTCGGGACTTGTGAATTCAAGAAATAAGGTGTCCGACCCGTGACATCCTGAAATAAAACCAGAGATCAAACATACTTGCGAATAATGGATCTTTTTTTTGAACGTGAAAAAGCATTTCTATTCATGCGACCAGATTTGAGAGTTTTATGAGTTCGGAAAGAGAAGAAAAACGACCTTAGATCTTAAGTATCAAAACATTGAAAATTTGCGCGAGGTGAAAAACAAGGGCGGCTCCAACATAGGCTCCAACTAGGGATCCCGCTTCCCTGTGAGGTGGGAAGAACAGTAGACCAGGTGCTAAAATTGGGTAAATGGAGTCATAGGCTAAAATCAAGGAAAAAATCCAAAGAAAAAGATAGATAGGGGGAAAAAGCTTTCGCTTGGTAACCCATAAACTTTTCGAATTCAGATACTCTTTCCAAACACATCTGAAGTCACCTTCGCAATTTTCCCTTTCTCACTACTAAGTTTGGGGAACGCTTCAAGATAGTCGTAACTGTCCTAGGGTATTCAATAGGTCTTGTGATTCTCAACTTGCATTAAAGAATGATATTATATAATCTAAAAAGGGGAGTCCCGTCGGAACTTTGAGGAAATGATCAGGTTTTCAGAAAGCGTTGATTACCAGAGTTGATTGATGTTTATGTATAACAGCCTTACAGATCTCTCAGACATTGCTTCACTGCCAGCGAGCCTGTTCAGTACCTCGGTGAAGTTGTCTGACCCCTTTTTACTGACTTTCTTTTCACCACTTCGGAAAATATTTATGCGTTTAAACGCTAAGACGAGGGCAATCATTTCTGAATTTCCTTTCACCACCTGTCTCAGTATTTTATTTTTTTTTAAAACACGAAGATGGGAGCAATTAGTTTATATCAGGGCTGAGATACGCGTAATATATATATATATATATATATATATTTGGAGGTTTGTCAACTTATTTTGATTACTCGGTATCAACCTTCCTTTGACCCTCACAAGACCTTTAGTTCTTAGGGAGACAGGGGAGAATAAAATTTTTAATGAACATCCTGTTCGAGCAAGCTTCGGTTTTTCGGACGCTATTGAAAAACCTAGGAAAGTTAGGATCGCTATAGGTGTTCCTTAGCTTAACAGAGGATCAAGTAGTTGTGAAGACCAGCTTTCTTATTAAGATCTGCTTTGAAATCCCTGGGGTTTGAAACGAAAAACCCTTTATCCCTTCCCAAAGGCTTGGAAAGATAGTGACTCACTAAAGTTAGGCCTGGAAGATAAACATAAAACAAGGCAGCAATCAAATGGCGTAATATCAAAAAAGGTCACAACAGTTCTGGACTAGTCTTCAAATGCATTTGGGAATGAAAATTATGACTGACTGCATTTGGATTTAACATATCATTCAAATTTAGTATGAATACCATCGAGCCAAAAATAGTCCTGTTATCTAACCTTTTACATTTCGATTTGAAAAATATTACCTCAGATTTCTTTAAACAGCCTTTCATGATCTATGTATCGAGAAAACTCACCTCTGTCTTTCGATTTCCTCATGGAATATGAATTATCTTATGTATCACCTGATTTAAGTTGTTCTATTGTCCACACCGATCCGCACTTTGTTTTTTCTGTTAGCTTCGTCTGAGGCTGGAAACCTGCAAAAATGAATACAAGTCTTATTTGAAAATGTGTTGAAAATTTAAGAAGGAAAACCAAAAATTTGAAAATAAACATTTGAACAAAAACATCAATATGTATAAAAACCCATAATGAACTTTATTTATTTACATATATATATATATATATATATATACAATTTTATTTTCCTTTCTACCCAACCATGATTACGTCATATAGTGTTTTAGATATCGCTCGTTCATAGGGGCGCTTAGAACTTCCCCATCAATATTTTCCAGAAGAAAGGAATTTTTTCCTTCTGGAGCCGAGATCCTGAATGGTCCATACCAAAGGTGGTCAAATTTGCCATGCTTCCCGG
>JZKD02S1843718.1:82630-107148 GCA_000966675.3 Picea glauca
ATGCAGGAATCTCCTGGCCTAAGTAGAGAGACAATTGAAACTCATTCTCTCAGGTTATGAACCTGATATGCAATCACGTATGCAGCATATAACAGATAAGCATAAAAGGAAGAAAACATGCACAAGCACAATATCAACAACACACAGAGCTCAAAAACATCCATGGAATTGAATCAGGGCTCTTCCTATTAATTCAATAACTGTACATGGAAGTTCTTCACTAGCTCTCTGCTCTGCTCTCTCTTCTACCTTCTAATGCTTAAGATGTATGAATCCCTCAAAATAATACAAGGGAGGGTGTCTATACTCCGTTTTCCCTCTCGAAAGCTAAACTGTCTAATCTGCAGTTAATTATTCTATCTACTTGCATTAACTCTCAGTAAATGCCTCAGCTACCTAAGGACGAGAGCTTATCCGCTCAAGATCCGTTACATCTACAAAGTGCGCTTCATCACATCAAACATTTAATGTTTGGCGCAGCCATATTACAATGTTCCCCAAAATTTGAATGCTGGCGCTGTCCAGCTGTTCCTTTGCCTCCTCGCGCTGGCTCGCTTGATTGAGTGAGCGATGCTCCTGCATCATAGGGAAGGAGTCGGGGCACATTGGGACTCGGCTCATCGGAGAATCGGAGCTTCCGGAGCCAAGAGTCTTGCACTTGAAATCGCGATTAGCGATTTCCCAAGAAGATCAGAGCCGTTGATCTCAGCGGGGATATGTGGCGCGAGATCCCGGAGAATCGGGGTTCAACATTTCAGGGTTCTCTCATACAAAGAAATCGCTGCATTTGAAATCGCAATCTCGCGATACCCGATAACGCAGGAGGAAGTGGTGACGTGGAAGGGCTAATCCTCACATGCATCGGATATCGGACTTTCGTGATTTTCGGTGTCGTGAGAATCGTTGCAGCAAGAGTTCCGAAACATCGAAACGCGATAACCACGCAGCCATAGTGATGAGTGGAGAACAGGTGGCATCGGCATATCATGAGCTCGGATGTTCACGTGTTGGGAGCACAAAGATTTGCGTCAAGATTTACGAGGTCGCGAGAGGCGATATCTCCGTAACCATTGGTTAGCGTGTGGGCCTCAGAGCGCAGTAAAGGGGGACAAGTGGCATCGGAGATTGGGGATCGGAGATCCCAGAGGTGTGAATTCTTCGCATCGCAAATTCACGAACTCCGATGTTCCAATAGATAAAAGGGGCTTGGTCCCATGGCCGACAGGTCGTGTGGAAAAGGGAGTTAGTGAAAGGAGTAAAGAAGTCGTGGGTGAGAGACCATCGGGATTCAAGGATTGGTGAGACCCGATTCCATTGTTTTAAGGACTCGCGATCTAGCGAGGCCCGATTTCCCAATAGACGTAAGGGGAGATTATCAGGAGAGCATCCTGTGGGTGCGTAGAAGTCCCGATAAGGGATAAGAGAGTATTTTAGCTCTTCGGGCCCGTGAAGAAGAAGGTCCTAGTGAGAGCAGACGTGTTCCTAGTGGCATCTGCATCAACTGGTATCAGAGGGGGATTAACTCTTTGTTTTCTGCGACAGAGAGAGAGGAAAAATTCACCATGCCGCCCAGAAGAGAAAGACAATCCCCTGATCCAGAGGACAGGGATGTTCGAAGAAGAGGTAGGCCGGCATGGAATCCAGAGATGGAGAGGCAGATAAGTGATCTCAAAGCGAGATTGGAAGACATGGAAGCAGCGCAGAGACGCATAGCCAATGCTGGAGATCTAAGTGACTCTGAAGGTGAAGCTGAAGCTGAACAACAAGGAGAAGTTGCAGCTGAATATGCAACCAATGAGCGGTTGATTAAGGCTATCGCTCGGATGAGTTCAAAGATCAAAATGGACATTCCAGTCTATGAAGGATGTCTGGATGCAGAAGAGTTGTTGGACTGGATTAGAGATCTTGACACCTACTTTGATTATGAGGATATCGAAGAGGACAAAAAGGTAAGGCATGCTGTCACGAAATTGAAAGGACATGCAACATTATGGTGGGACGAGCTTCAGGCAGATAGACGTTCCAAAGGAAAAGAAAAGATCAAAAGATGGGATCGAATGATTGCAAAGATGAAGGAAAAGTTCATCCCAAGGGATTATCAGATCACACTGTTCAGGAGAATGCAGAACCTGAGACAGAAGTTGATGACGTTAAAGGAGTATATCGAAGAATTTTACAAGATCAATATCAGAGCAGGTCATCAGGAGAGTGATGATGAAAAAGTAGCCAGATATATGAATGGCTTAAGATACGATATCCAGGACGAGATGAGTATGAAAACCATCAGAATAGTGGAGGATGCGTATCAGATGGAATTGAAGGTAGAAGAGAAGCTAAGCCGAAAGCCAGCACAGCGAGGCCGAGGCTAGAGCCAACTGAGAGGAAAATCAGTTGCCCAAGATAGGTTCCAGAAATCTAAGGATGACTGGAAGAAGCCTCAGACCAGAATGGAAAGAGGTGGAAGTTCTCAGCGAGGCCAGCACGCTGAACAATGAATGTAGCAGACGGAACAGAGTGGAGGATACGCCGATGTTAATACTTTTCCTCGTACCAGAGGTAGAGGAAGAGGCAGAGGAGGAATCATCACATGCTACACATGTGGGAAGAATGGGCACAAAGCAGTTGACTGTCCAAACAGGAAGAAATATGGAGGAGAAGCTCACATCGTCGAGGCACAAAGGCGAGATGCTGAACTAGAAGACACAGAAGACAGAAGGTCATTAATGATGCGTAAAGTTCTCGTAACACCCGAGAAGGAGGTGGAGGACACATCTCAGAGAAGCAGACTGTTCAAAACCGCATGTAAGACCAAGGACAGGAAATGCAAAGTGATTGTGGACAGTGGAAGCACCGAAAATCTCGTTTCAACTGAGATGGTGGAGAAACTAGAGCTGGAAACAACTGATCACCCGAGTCCATATAAAGTTTCATGGCTACAAAAGGGACATCAGGTGAGTGTCACTAAACAATGCTTAGTGGACATCAAAATCAGAGGATATAATGATAAAATTCTCTGTGATGTTATTCCTATGGATGTATGTCATTTATTGCTAGGAAGACCATGGAAATATGACAGAAACGTAGTTCATGATGGGAAAATGAATACGTACACTTTGGAGAAGAATGGGAGAACACACATGCTACTTCCGATAAAAGATAAGGAGGTAAAACCGGAAGTGAACAACAGGATACTTCTCATGAGTGGGAAGGAACTTCTGGCAGAAGTAAAGAAGAAGGATGATCCACAATTCTTTGTGGTCAGAAAACCGAAATTTGTTTTGACCAGCACAAGAGTGGATGATCTGCCGGAGGAAATTCAGGAACTGTTGGAAGAGTTCGCTGATATAGTGGTAGATGAATTACCCCATTCGTTTCCGCCGATGAGGATTGTGAGCCATCATATAGACCTCATACCAGGAGCTAGTTTGCTGAAGAAAGTAGTGTACAGGTTGACGCCGCAGGAGAATGAGGAGGTCAAAAGGCAGGTACAGAAACTGCTGGATAAAGGACTGATTAGAGAGAGTTTAAGTCTGTGTGCCGTTCCAATGGTACTCAGCCCAAAGAAAGATGGAGGCTGGAGAATGTGCACCGATTCCAGAGCCATTAACAAGATAACCATCAGGTATAGGTTTCCATTGCCACAGATGGATGACTTGATGGACTATTTAAGTGGAGCCAAATTTTTTTCAAAAGTCGATTTGAAAAGCGGATACCATCAAATTCGCATGAGGGAAGGTGATAAGTGGAAGACATCCTTCAAGACCAATGAAGGATTGTATGAATGGCTAGTCATGCCATTTGGTTTAACGAATGCACCGAGTACATTCATGAGACTGATGAATGAAGTGCTGAAAGAATTCATTGGTAAGTTTGTCATTGTTTATTTAGATGACATATTGATTTTCAGCAAATCAAGAGAGGAACATTTGAAGCATTTAGCTACAGTAATGAGGAAGCTACAACAAGAGAAGTTGTCGGTCAACATGAGGAAGTTTTCATTTATGAAGAAATAACTCATTTACTTGGGATTTGTCGTCTCGGAAAATGAATTAAATATGGATCCAAGTAAAGTTGAGGTGATTAAAAATTGGCCATCACCAAGAAATGTTTTCGAGGTGAGAATTTTTCACGGACTGGCTAGTTTCTACAGAAAATTCATTAGGAACTTCAGTGGGATTAGCGCAGAAATGATGGACACAGTCAAGAAGAGACATAAGTCTTTTCATTGGACTGAAGAGGTAGAGAAGAGCTTCAATCTGTTGAAGCGAAAGATCACCGAACAACCGGTTTTGGTGTTGCCGGATTTTCAGAAATTTTTCCAGGTAAAGTGTGATGCGAGTGGCTTTTCCATAGGAGCGGTCTTGAGTCAGGAGGACAGACCAATTTCATATTTCAGCGAGAATCTGGATGAGGCAATGGTGAAATACTCCACGTATGATAAGGAATTTTATGCCATTATACAAGCGTTAAAGAAGTGGAGGCATTACTTGATCCCAAAAGAATTTGTATTGTATAGTGATAATCATGCATTATAGTTTGTGACTCAGCAGGAGAAGCTGAACCAAAAACATGCAAAATGGGTAGAGTATATGAAGAATTTTACATTTGTAATTAAACACATTTCAGGGACTGCTAACAAAGTGGCTGATGCTTTGAGCAGGAAGTGTTTGTTGCTGCAGGATTTCCGAGTCAAGACATCGGGTTTTGAAAACCTTGAAGACATGTATGCAGGTGATGTAGATTTTGCAGAGGCATACGAGGCAGCTGCGAATCCAGTTCTCAGAGACAGAAGCCTATGGATGGATTACATGATTTAGAATGGACTGTTGTTCAGAGGAAACCAGTTATGCATTCTGAATTTCTCCATGAGGGAGAATCTGCTAAAAGAAAAACACAGTGGTGGATTAGCAGGGCATTTTGGCCATGACAAGACATTTGTGAAGCTGAGGGAAGCAAATTTTTGGCCAAAGATGCGACCAAATGTCAGGAAGTTTGTTGACAGCTGCAGAATTTGTCAGCATTCGAAGGGCAGAAAGCACAATGCGGGATTCTACCAATCGTTTCCCATACCTGAGAGGCCATGGGATGAAATCAGCATGGATTTTGTATTAGGATTACCGAGGACGCAAAGAGGACATGATTCAATCTTTGTGGTGGTTGACATGTTTTCAAAGATGGCACATTTTATTCCGTGTTAGAAGACCAGCGATGCGACTCACATCGCAAATTTATTTTTCAGGGAGGTTGTTAGACTTCATGGTTTACCCAGAAGCATTGTATCGGACAGGGATACAAAGTTCATTGGACATTTCTGGAGGGCACTCTATAAGAAGATGGGAACTGAATTGATGTTTATTTCAGCCTATCATCCTCATACGGATGGGCAAACGGAGTTTGTAAATAAAAGTCTGGGAGACTTACTCAGAAGCCTAGTGACAGAGCACCACAACAGCTGGGAAAATGTGTTTCCACAGGCAGAGTTTTCTTACAATGATTCAGTGAACAAAAGCACAGGTAAAAGTCTGTTTGAGATAGTATATGATAGACAACCAAGAGGAGTATCTGAGATGAGGGATTCAAAGTAGATAATGACAAAGAGCGCGAGCGCTGAAGAATTCGCAGAGGCGATGAAGAACTTCATAGCAGAGTGAAGCAGCGATTGCTGGAGTCGAACCAGAAATATAAACGCAGAGCGGATCAACATCGGAGACAACTTCAATTCAACATTGGCGATCTAGTTCTGGCACACCTAAGGAAAGAAAGGTTCCCAAGGGGAACATACAACAAGCTGAAAATGAAGAAAATTGGTCCATGCAGAGTCCTGAAAAAATTAGGAGAAAACGCTTATGAAATTGAATTGCCGGATGAAATCGGAATATCTCCGACATTCAATGTATCAGACTTATATCCATATAAGGATGAGAAAGCAGAAGCTGGAGGTGATGGACAGCCAGAAGTCTAGTGGCAGAAGAAGATGCCAACTGTAGAAAGGCCACAGATGGAGCATATACTTGATAAAAGGGTGAGAAAAAAGACCAGACGGAAGCAATATTTTGAGTATCTGGTCAAATGGAAGAATCATCCAGTGGAGGATGCCAGCTGGGAGACAGAAGCAATAATTCAAAAGCATGGACAGACCGTGCAGGAGCTCATGGACATGAGCCCATGAAAGTTTTCAAGACGAGGAGTATGATGCAGGAGCATCGCCAACTCAGCAAGCGAGCCAGCACATCAAGCGAAAGTTCAGCTGGATAAACAAACCCAAACTTTTGAAAATGCTTTGGGATTGTAGCGCAAGTCTTAAATGAATCCTTTATGAAGGAGAGCCTTTCGTATGCTGTATCATACCTTGAGCCTTACGCTCTTTTGTGAAGTAGATAGGAGGCATTTAATAGATGTAATGCAGGTAGATAGGATTTTTATTTCCAGATTAGACAGTTTTAGAGTTCGAGAGGGAAAACGGATATAGACACCCTCCTTTGTATCTTTGTAAAAAAATCAAGCATTCAGAAGAGAGGAGTGAGTAGAGAATTGTATGAAGAACACCCATGTACAGATTTGAATTAATAGAAGAGAGTCTTTGATTCAAATTCATGTCTAGTGTTGTTTCTCTGTGTATGTGGTTTATGTGCTCATGAATGTTTGTTTCTGGTTATGCATTTGCTTTGTATATGCATTGCATGTGATTTCAGGGATTCAATCTAAAGTCTGAATGTGAGAGAGAATAAGTTTCAATTGTTTCTCCATCTGAACTAGGAGATTCCTGCAAAGAGTGCAGTTGAATTCATCTGCAAAGAGTGCGTCGATGAAGGTTCAGTAGTTGAACTTTTGTTCTTAGTTGCCCAGAAGTGGAAGTGGATCATTGCAACCATGCAAGGAGTGTGCAGGTTGAAGGAAGGAGAAGTCTCAGTTGTTAATATGAGAAAAGGAAGCTAAAGACTGCTGCTCCAGGAGTTGCACAGATTCTGAAGTATTCAACACTTGAGGTGGCAGAATATCAAGTGCAAGGGGTCTGTGCAGGTTTCTCTGAAATATCAGAGTTGAAAAGCTCAGGAGGTGTAGCACCTTCTTGGTTTCTTCAAAGGGAAGCACTGGGAGTTGTGCATGGACGTTTCAAGGATGAGTTCCAACCGGAGGCGTTGAAAGGTAAAGC
The DNA here is from genome assembly GCA_000966675.3 of Picea glauca. NCBI lineage: Eukaryota > Viridiplantae > Streptophyta > Pinopsida > Pinales > Pinaceae > Picea > Picea glauca. The sequence continues at coordinate 89,784 of JZKD02S1843718.1, forward strand.
ACGAGAAGGAACACTTGGCCATTCCAGAGAAATCCTCGAGTAGGAGGAACCGACGATTAGTATTAGCAGGGAAAATTAACGAAGTCCCGACAACTGTCAGATCTAGGGGAATATGCGTACAGGTTAAGCCTTAGCATGCAGGGAAGGAGTTGGGGCACATCGAGACTCGACTCATCGAAGAATCGGAGCTTCTGGAGCCAAGAGTATTGCACTTGAAATCACGATTAGCGATTTACCAAGAAGATCAAAGCCGTTGATATCAGCAGGGATACGTGGCGCGAGATCCCGAAGAATCGAGGTTCAACATTTCGGGGTTCTCGCACACAAATAAATCGCTGCATTTGAAATCGCGATCTCGTGATACCCGACAACGCGAGAGGAAGTGGTGACGTGGAAGGGATAATCCTCACGTGCATCGGAGATCGGACTTTCGAGATTCTCGGTGTCGTGAGAATCGTTGCAGCAAGAGTTCCGAAACTTTGAAACATGATAACCACGCAGCCACAGTACTGAGTGGAGAACAGGTGGCATCGGCATATCGTGAACTCGGAGGTTCGCGTGTTGGGAGCGCAAAGATTTGCGTCAATATTTACGAGGTCACGAGAGGCGATATCTCTGTAACCATTGGTTAGCATGTGGGCCCCAGAGCGCAGTAAAGGGGGACAAGTGGCATCAGAGATCGTGGATCGGAGATCCTAGGGGTGTGAATTCTTCGCATCGCAAATTCACGAAATCCGAAGTTCCGATAGAGAAAAGGGGCTTGGTCTCGTGGCCGACAGGTCATGTGGAAAGGGGAGTTAGCGGAAGGAGTAAAGAAGCCGTCGGTGAGAGACCATCGGGATTCGAGGATTGGTGAGACCCGATTCCGTTGTTTTAAGGACTCGTGATCCAGCGAGGCCCGATTTCCCGATAGACGCATGGGGAGATTGTCAGGAGAGCATCCTGTGGGTGCGGAGAAGTCCCGATAAGGGATAAGAGAGTATTTTAGCTCTTCGGGCCCGTGAAGAAGAAGGTCCTGGTGAGAGCGGACGTGTGCCTGGTGGCATCTACATCAGTTTTCATCTTCATTTTCCTTCTGTCCAACCCTAATGTTTAGTCTATAAAATTCTTCAGTGTACTCCTTCACTGATAAACCTTTCTGTCTCAGGTTTTGAAAATATTTGTTAAGATTAATTTGGTAATCCTTAGGGATAAATTTGGATTTCAACTTAGTTACCATCCTATCCCAATTTTTAATTTTTTGCTTACCATTTCTCCTGTGTTCGACGTGCAGTTCATCCCACCATAGCGCTGCATGACCTTTTATTCTTTTCATTTCATGCTTCACCATATTCTCTTCTTCGATATCTTCATAATCTAAGTATTTATCCATAGCGTGTATCCAATCTAACAATTATTTAACTTCTAAATTTCCTTCATACATCGGTACCTATATTCTCGCTCTCGCTCCTATTTTTGAAACAAATTTTATTAAGCGATCTTGTGCAACATCCTCTGCTACATTTTGTTCATCCTCTATTTCTTCACTCTCATCTTCACTGATATCTCTAGTGTCTGGTGCTCTTCTCTGCATTGTTTCCATGGCGTCTAGTCTCATTCAGAGTCACCTCATTTCTTCTTCCATTTCTGCATTCTCTCTATGCCTTCTGGGTGGCATGATTTCACTGTGTCACCTACAAACAAAAATCAAATTCTTGATACCACAAATGATATCAACTTACCTCATTTCTCCTTTCGTCTGCTTTCTTCAAATAAATTCAATATCATATATGATACTACCTGATGTAGCCCCCCTACTCCCCATAGGGCTGTGCGACAACCCATTCAAAGGATCTTTGATTCTTGAGTCTGATGACTCTCTAAAACCTTAATGGTTTCCTTCTGTATCAAGACACATCCCATTTCGGCTTGTTGGTGCAGGTCCAATAGAACCCGCAACCTTTCCTTTCACTTTGCTGCGAAATCTCAGAGTGCTGAGTGATAGCTCCTTTTTAGATAATCCCTCTCTTGAATGTGACCTTAGGCTATGACCACGCGATTGCGGGCGCACCCACAAGTGATTTGGAGTTAGACTACTTTTGGGCCAACAATTATCCTCAAGCTTCCACGTGTCCTCCTGACGAAACCATGGTTTGAATTGCGGCCCACCCTCAATATTTTAAACTCGATGCAACTCCTATTCCCACAATGCTACGAAATCTTCGATCTCCCGATCTTGACGATAACGTCTCAATCGATGGTTCAGATCTGCGCCCCCTTCAATCAACGATTGCAATCATTTTTGCAACTTCCGACTTCGAGCTTTTGAAATATCAAACCCAACTCTCTTCCATACTCAAATCTTCCGGAACTCACGATCTGTTGACACTTGTCCTGCTTGATCAATAGTTCTGCTCCCACTTCAAATGTTTGACCTTTCTACTCAGATCAATGGTCCTGTGAGCCTCTTCTCTATCAACGATCGAGATCTCCTTCGGGTCTCTAGACTTCTGAGATGTCAAATATCAAACTTCCTTTCCCCCAATGGCTCTTACCCAGAGTCTATGATCCACTGACGTGTGTCCTCCTGATCCAATGATCGAGGATTTCTTCTGGACTTTACCCAAAATGCATGGATATATGCCATGTCCCTCTTAGATCTGGCGTCTACAAATCGCTTTGGGACTGTACTCGGAGTTCATGGATTCACGCCACGTCTCCCTTAGATATCATAGTTCATATCTTACTTCGGGTCTTCGGGTCTTCTCACTCCGACGATATCAGTTCTCAAACTGAAAAAATTGACTTCAACTTTCCCAGAGCTCGAGATATGCTGCCAAGTGTCTCCTCACAGATTGATGACTCTCATCCCTTCGAGTATTCGGGCTTTATATGTTTCAACACTTCAACCTCTGCCTCCCTCTAGATCCTCCGGCCTATTGACACGTAACCTCCTGGATCAATGATCCAGATTCACTTCGGCCCTTCGACTCTCCGCCCTTCGGGTGTTTCTAGTTTCAAACTTGCTTCCTCCCAGACTTCACAATAATTGACGGTATAGATCCTCTTTGACGATCCAACGCTCAGAGTTCACCCCGAACAATCTGATGACTGAGGTTCTACTTCGAGTTTCTGGCTCTTCGGACTCTAGAAACATCGAATCTCAAACCTTAATAGGTTCTCCCTCCTATGCGTGCAAGGTGTTAAGGCACATGCACCTTCCATAGATCAGATGATTATTTATCCTTTGTTGCATGATCTAACGACCATTGTCGCTCTTCTCTCCCAGTAAGTTTTTGATCTTCTTCCGACTTAGAATATTTATTAGTCTCCAAAGGTTTCGAACCTTTAATCCTCCGACAAGTTCGACTTTGGGATCTCGTCAACACTCGCGAAAAGTGTTATCCCTCTTGATTTTTTTCCTTAAATTATTTCAAATTCCCACGCACACCTTGCATTCTCGGGATTTTGATAACTCAGATCGAAGGATTTCTTGAAAATAAATTCTTCTCTCCCACCTCACATTCCTCTGCCTTGATTCTTTGAAGCTTGGTCACTCCTTGATGTTGTGCACACCTTGCGCCTGGTATAAGTTTCTCTTGTCCTCTATGAACTTATCTGAGCCACTCCGGGACTCAGTCGACGTACTCCTTGTGTTTGAGATGCACACCTTGCATAAGAGTTTCAGAAGAGAAACAATTGAAACTCATCCAGTTTCATCACGAACTCATACAGTCAATCTCTCGAACAATCATACATGAACGAAAATGAAAATAACCAAACACACAGAATATCACAGTCGATCAATCATACATCAAATGAACACAGTCCAAAGATTTTGGGCAATTCTGTCTGTTCTATTCATACATGAAAACAAATTTACATAGTGTTTCTTCTACTCTACTATGTTCTATTGATCTCCCTGATCTCTATCTCATCCTCTCTATCCTGTCTATCTGTTGCAATACAACAAAGAAAAAAATATCGAAGGACCGGCTCTACGAGCTCTCTCGTCCTATCTGAAATCTATCCCATCAATTCAAAGTTGTTACCTAATCTTTCTTATTACAATAACTACCAGTTATTGTCAGATAGAGTCAACACTCCATATCTGCAATCTCTTACAGTCCGTAAGACATTACAAAGAATTTAAATATTTAAAATGTTGTTTACAAAATATCCCAACAACCGATTTATTTCTGAAATAAATGTTTGATTTGAAACTCGGTGTTGCTGAGATGTCATTCGTTTGCCTCCACACGTGCGTTGTTGACTTGGAAGGTGATACTCCTACATCATCTTCTCTACTTGGCCATATCTCGTCTTCCTGTCATCAATTCAACCAACCTGGCCTCACTCTGTCTCTACTGATTCGCTTCTTTACAAATTCCCATAGGATTATATACATAACAATAATTGATGAAAATTAAGTTGTTTCAGATCCTAATTTGATGCCCAATCAAACTCCAGGATCCTAAAATAACTCAGTCAAATCCTATTTCAAATTATTCCTTGGTATGGAGATTCAATTTCATCAATGACTAATCTAACAAGTGTCTTTGAATAAAACCTCACAAATTAGAACCTTTTACATTAACTTTGCAACTTCTAAACAATGAAAATATTGAAACCTCTAGGGAAGATATCAAACCCTAAGGTCTAAATCAACAAATTGATTTTGACAGCTTATCCTCCTGCATCAAACTCTCAAAGTAGAAAGGATTCATATACTCTTGTCTATGAGGTTTATCACTTTTCTGTAACAATAAGACAATCACAAGTCTTGATGGCTTGAACCCTCCAGGATCCCAAATCTTGTGTTGCAACCTTCCATTTTCCTTGCCTTCAAAATATTTCTCAGTCAAAGAACTCAAGTAACTGACTGTCATTTTCTCCTTGTAGTACATTCTCTTGGAATGTTTCCTCATGAGTTTCCATAACTCCTCTATTTCATTATCCAATTCATCCTTCATCTCACAAGTACTGTCTCTCTGTGACAAGATTTTCTCCTATATGAGAGCATCATAACTTTTGCTCCAATATTCCCTCTTATACATCTTCCAAAAGACATGGAAATGCATTCTCCACTGGTAACCTTCAGAAATTATGTTTTCATCTTTACTATTCTTCATAACCCTTTATGTTGAATCCATATTTGATCTCAACAATATTATGTTGCTTGAGATTTTCTGCCTCATATACTCCAAATATATCTTCAATTTCATAATTGGTTTGAAAACTAAAACCGTTTTTTTGGTTTTCAGGTACTTGAACCATTTCCTTTCTTGACCATCCATTCAATAGCTTGATCTGTTCTTCTTTCATGGATATGAAGACATTTCTTTCTTCTGTATTTCTTTGTTGTCCCTGAAATTCATCACCATCCTTGAGAAATGAAATATACTCTTCATCTTTGACTGAAATGTTATGTCCAACTGCTCCTTTCTCTATATCAACAAATACATCATTAGTATAAAAATTATACCATGCTTATGTGTCTTTCAAAGTTTGAGCCACTTTCTCTCTCTGTGGTATTTCTGAACATTCAACTTTACTTTCAGATTCCTCAAGTAAACATTTCAACGATGTCTTCTCTTGACATCCTTTAAGAACTTCATCAAAATGTTGAGTACCATATTCTCCTTTCATAACAGCCTTCAATAGATATCCTCCTTTGTTATTAATGTAATTAGAGACATTATTCTTTTCTGAACTTTCATTCTCACTCCTTTCTTCATCAACATCCTCGTACTTCTACTTCATAACAGCCTGTCTGGCATCATTGTCTTTTGAGACAACCTTCACCTCTTCATTCCCTATATCTGCACATGATTGGTTATAAAAAATATTCAATTTACCAACCATAAAACTCTTACCTTTTTCACCATGTATTACATCCTTTTGATCATTTTCAATCATTAAAACTCCATCTTTCTCCCATTCCATTTGTACATCTTGAATGAGCTTTAGCTGATTACTCAACCTCATTTCCAGAACCATCATCTCTTTACAAAAACTAACCAATTATCTTGGAATTGTCTCTGGAAAGTCCACGCATTCCTCATTGTCCTCATATTTCAACTCTATACAACCTTCCTCATCCTATATAACAACTTTAAACAATTTTTCTTTCTCCGAATTGGTTTCATGGTCAACAGTCATCAGTAATCGTCCATTAGTTACAAAATTTTCCACAACAATTATTAGTAATTGTTCCTTTTCAGTCCTTTGAAGAGATAAAAATTCACTTTCCTTCTTTTCTATGAAAACCATGGATTGTTGTCCCTCTTCATTTCAACTGGCATTCACATATAAAAGTTAGTGTTAAAACCACAAGACTCCAAATTCTTGTTCGTTGATTCAATCACCAAAACTTCTTGATGACTTCCAGTGTTGAGACACTCTAAGAGATTCTCAATCAACCTCTACTCAAGCTTAGCTTTCTTGAGCTATTTAATTTTCCTGTCAACTGTATTTTGTCTTTTCTTCTGCTGTAAAGTATACCATTTCACTTTTTTCTTTCTCAATGTCCATCCATAAAATTGATCCTCATTGTTTCCTTGCATTAGTCTTTCTACCTTACTGATTTATTCTATAACCTCATCAATTACTTTGTCCAGTTCCTCTTGATTTTTCCTCTTGATGACATGTTTTCTCATTTCACCTTCACTCTCTTCTAAGCTTTCTGTATGACTGTAATTGGTCATATTATTCTCTGTTTGTGTGACAGTTTTAATGACTGACTGTCATCTTCCATGTTTGAACAAACTGCGAACACACACCAATCATTAGTTTTAAAATCATAAGGCCTTGTAGCCTCTTCTGATGTTTCAGACATCAATTCTCTCAGTTGATCTTCACCCTTCCAATGATCCATGAGATCATTAGTCAGCATCATATCTTCATCATCATCACTAGCCTCTCCTAGGATATATCCCTGTTCAAGTTCACAAATGACTTCATCTTCAACAATTCTCCCTTACTCTAACTCATCTCCTTTGAGTTCTTATCTCCTCTTTATCCTCCATCTCATTTTATTCTGCAACAAATTCCACTTCATCTTTCTCTTCTATAGATTCCATTCACATCTTTGGTCTTCTTCATTTCTTTGTAGCAACTGTTCCATCACTTCTAGCTATACTTCTATTTCAACTAGTCTCTTATAAAATCTGTCTTGACTTGATATTTCATGGCTTCCTTTTGAACCTTCACTATGATCCTCAGTAATCATAGTATTACTTCTTTCATGATCTTTTCCTGGCCCATTCTGAGTTGCAAACAATCCATTTTTACAAGATGACTCTATCACCTATCTTCAAATACCACACTAAGCTCTTTCATGCTTAGTCTTCCACTGATATTTCGGCTGACTCCCTCCCCGGGAATATTCATTTGAGCATCTTTTGTTTCTCTGGCTTCTGCATTAAACTTACTCACCATCTCCTTCTATTCCAACCTTCAGCTGGATAGGTCCATTTCCATTTTCCTTACTCTCTCTTACTGCTACCTATAATCAGTTATCATTACAGATTAACTGAAAACAAAAGACCATTACCTTGTTGTCCAAATCTCCTTTGAATATATGTTACTATTGTAACTTCTTCTATTGGTTCTACTTTCATTGTTGTAATCTTCAATGTCCTTTCAGTCATCATAAAAATTTTCCATTCTACTTCCTCGCAAAGAAGATTTCTTTCCATGACTTGTCTTCTACCTGCAGGACTCTCCTTCTTTTGCTACTACCTACATAATTATGAAGACCAATTTTACTTACCAAACCTCAACATGTTTGTACCTCCTTATGCATTCTCCTATGCATACTATCTTATCAGATTTCAAATCTGAATTCTACTTTCATAAGTTGTCTCTACAAATAAAATTTAAGAGCATGAATCTTGCTCTGAGTTTCTTTCTCCCAAAGAGATTTTACGTGCCCTGATACCACTTGATGTACCCACCAGGTACATAATAGCCTAATCCCAAATGGCAACCTAAAATACTAAACGCTGCACTACAAATCTCAAAATAAATATTTTAACCCTTCAAATGACTTCAAAATTCCATAAACGGCCCTATAACAATTCTCAGTATTTGAAGGATTATATGTATCAGAGTTCCTTTCGTTGTTTTATAACTAGTCCACTAATATATCCCTAGTCCGACCCTCATTTCATTTCAACCAAACTTTATAATTCAACCAGTTGTATGACCAATCCACTTCTCATTCATATTCACATGCAGGGTCTCCCCATACACAATGCAACCAAGGACTAAGGTTTGTATTATACATAAGGGTTAAACAAAATGACATAAAGTTATGTTTTAAAAACTTAACCTATCACTCCATAATAGATCGGATTAAACAACGTCAAGCCCTTAAAATCTTATCTTACCTCCATACGACTGTGGTTCGAGACTATGAGCTAAACCATAAGTCCGCAGCCTGGATTTCAAATAACCCAAAACTTCGCTTTATAACCCTTTCGGTCCCATCCAATTCTATGGCCCACCAACCTTTTTTCCCGTTGTCGATGGATCTGCTGCCTTCCAATATCAGATTCCGATCTCAAAACTGCATTATATAAAATGTATCGGTCCCGACTCCCTCGTTAATCACCTTACTATTTTATGCACCGATGGGGTTTATCACCATAGATTTAAATATTGGATAACGATCGATGTTTACCACCAAAGCTTTGCCAATCCCCATCCTTTGACTCCATCGGGGTTTGATCTATCCAATCGACTGTTATTATAAAACCCAGGTCCGAATCCGACTGTACTTGTAGCTTACTTATCTGCATTCACGATTTTGCATTTAAATATTAATGGTTCTCTTTATAAATTTGATCAACGGACCCTATGATCGACCTCCCTTATGATCACTTGTAAACCTAGTATATATATGCAGATGTTCTCAATCTTTTATAAACCCGAGATCTGAAACAATAATTTCTATAGAGGTTTAACACGCCAATAACCATCATCTATAGCCAGAGATCTGCAAATTCAACATATATAGAGATTTCAGATACACAATATGCATAAATACCATATACATAAGTAATGAATCTTCTTTCCATTAATAAAATGAACTGCACACGCATAGAAACAAAACCCTGATCTAGATTTGTGATATTTCAACTCAACCATTTATGGCATGATCTTCTCTACTTGGCCATCTCACTTCTGCCTATGGTCAATTCGACCAACCTATCCTCACTCTGTCTCTACTGATTCCCTTCTTTACAGATTCCCATAGGCTTATATACATAACAATAATTGATGTAACTGAAGTTGTTTCAGATCCTAATCTAATGCCCAATCAAACTCCTGGATCCTAAAATAACTCAGTCAACTCCTATTTTGAATTCTTTCTTGATATGGAGATTCGATTTCATCAATGACTAATCTAAAAAGTGTCTTTGACTAACACCTCACAAATTCGAACCTTCTACACTAACTTTGCAGCTTCTAAACAATGAAAATATTGAAACCTCTAGGGAAGATATCAAACCCTAAGCTCTAAATCAACAAATTGAGTTCGAGAGCTTATGCTCCTGCATGAAATCACAAACATTTTAACTAAGCAAGGAGAATATTATGTTTCTAGTCTGGAACATAATCTGATGAGCACGGGACAATTGTTACAGAAAGGATATAGAATCTACATGGAATATAATCATTGTGTGATTATGGACAGATGTCTAAGAAATCAACTTATTGGAAGAATTCATATGAAAAGCAACATAATGTTGCCATTTCCATTAAATCCATCCAAAAAGTGGAATGTTGCGCTAGCTGTTGGTAAAGAAAAAGATATGTAGTTAGACACTGCATTTACAGTAGAAAGTGCACATAGTTCAAGTGAAGAAAATAGTGTGTGCAATATCAAGAAAGCCGAAAGTGACTCAAAAATGAAGGAAACATTCCAATGTGAAGTGTAGGATGATTCCTGGTTATGTAATTTTAGATTTGGACATTTGAACTTTTGGAGGTCTGAAGTTTTTACACACAAAGGACATGGTGAAAGGTTTTCCATTGATTGAAAAACCAAAAACAATATGTGAAGGTTGCATATTTGGAAATAAACTTAGAGAATATTTTCCAGTTGGCAAGTCAAATAGAGAAAATATCCACTGGAAAATGTACATTCAGACATTTGTGAACCAATGCAAACTCCATCTATAGGAGGCCGTACATATTTTCTAACATTCATTGATAATTTCTCAAGAAAGACATGGATTTATTTCTTAAAGCATAAATACGACTCATTGGGTTTTTTCAATAGTTTAAATCACTTGTGGAAAAGTAATGTGGTTATTACATCAAGTGTCTAAGAACTGACATAGGAGGATAATACGTTTCAACAGATTTTCAGAACTTTTGTAAAATTCATGGAATCTATAAGAAATTTACCACGGGGTATACACCATAGAATAATGGTGTCGTAGAAAGAAATAACATAACCACCATGGAGATGGCACAGAGTATGTTGGCAGACAAACATTTATCAAATGAGTATTGGTCTGAGGCATAGACAACTATAGTATACATCATGAATGAGTGTATGACAAAGAGTGTGAAGAACAAATTTCCTCAAGTAGCCTAGACATGAATGAAGCATAATTTAGCACACTTAATTTTTTTTGGTTGTGTCACATACGCACATGTTCCATATGAGCTAAGAAAGAAGTTGGACACCAAATGTCATAAATGTATATTTTTTGGGTATTCTGAAGATACAAAAACATACAAGTTATATGATCCTATTACAAGAAAGGTCATAATCAAGCACGATGTTTAGTTCGTGGAGAATGAAGCATGGGATTGAAGCACAATAAAGACAATCCGAATTATTGATGAAATGAAGCATTATTATATAGAAGATCAAGTGGTTCTAGCACCAACCACAAGACAATGCACAATCCCTTCGACACCTGGCACTGTGACACAAATTACAATGCAAAATACTCATGTAAGATCAACAGGTGGGCAGTCTACACCTAGAGTGCAACAAACTCCAACAAGTAGTCCAAGTATTTCTATATACCTAGATCCAACTTTAGCAATTTTGTTACCAAGGAAGACAAGAATTCAACACGACATTTATAATGAAGACACAAAATTTATTTTTTAATTTTTTCTTTGTTTTTACAAATAGATGATCCATTAACTTTTGAATAAGTTGTCAAAGATGTTGTATGGGATCAATCCATGGATGAAGAAATCATATGGATAGAGAACAATCAAACATGGAAGTTGGTAGATGTACCTAATGCCAAGGATGTGATAAGTGTGAAGTGGATTTATAAAACCAAGAAAGATGCAAAAGGAAATGTGCAGAAGCACAATGTAAGGTCAGTTGCAAGAGGTTTTACAAAACAACCTGGAATTGATTTCAATGAAACATTTACAGTAGTTGCACGCATGGACATAGTCAGAATTATGTTAGCCATTTCCATGTAGAACATATGACTAGTTTATCAAATCGATGTAATGTCAACATTTTTGAATGGATATTTAGAAGAAAAAGTATATGTTGAACAACCACAAGGATATGATGTTCGAGGACAAGAAGGCAAGGTGTACAGATTGAAGAAAACACTATATGTGTTAAAGAAATATCCTAGAGCTTGGTACAGTCGGGTAGATTCCTATCTCACACAAAATGGATTTCAAATAAGTGAATGTGAGACAACATTGTACATCAAAGAAAATCAGCAAGGTAACATGTTAATTGTTTTCTTATATATAGATGATTTGATATTTACAGATGATTTTGGCATAGAAGAATTTAATTTAGTCATGAAGGATGAATTTGAAATCACTGATTTGGGGCTTATGAGATATTTTATAGGTATTGAAGTTCACCAATCCAAAACTCATATATTTATCTCACAATCTAAGTATGCACATGCAATCTTGAAAATATTCAATATGATAAATTCCAAAGCAGCCTTAACACCTGTCATAACAAGATTGATGTTAATCAAGGAAGATAAAGGGTCAAAGCTGGATCCCACACTGTTTAAAACACTGGTAGGAAGTCTTATGTATCGAATAAGAAAAAGGCCTGATATTATGTATGGAGTGAGCCTAATTTCAAGGTTCATTGAAACTCTAAAAGAATCAAATTAAAAGGCAGGAAAGATAATTCTGATATATGTGAATGGAACAAAAGATTGCGACATTAGATATTATACTTAAGAAGATTTCAAAATGACTGGATACACTAACAATGATTGTGGAGGTGACGTAGATGACAAAAAAAGTACCTTTTGGTACACATTTCATTTTGGGATAGGTATGGTATCATGGGAATCAAGGAAACAGTCCATAGTGACTCTTTCTTCGATAGAAGCAGAGTACATCATAGCTACAAGTGAAACTTGTCAAGCAGTTTGGATGAGAAGAATGTTAAAATATTTCTTGCAAGAACAACAAGAACAAAAAGCAGTATTCTGTGACAACCATTCAACGATCATGTTATCAAAGAATCATCTGTTTCACAAGAAAACTAAGCACATTGATACAGGGTATCATTTTATCAGAGAATTAGTAAATAACAAAGAAATATGTTTATAATTTTGTAGGTCAAAAGAACAAGCCATAGATATTTTTAGAAAGGATTTAGCAAGAGATGCATCTCATGATATGCACAATAGTATGGGAGTGTGCATAGTAACAGATGAGTGACGATAAAATGTAAACCCATTTTTTTATTTCATTTTTTTTAGTCCCACCTACTTATAATTAAAGGGGAGTGTTGGAAATAATAATTACAAGTTGGCGAGCTTTACGTCTCCGCCAATTTGTTAGTCAGTCAGTCAATCAAATTGTTAGTTAATCTGCAAATATAAAGCAACACGAATACGCAAGATCAATTTTTATTAGTCGACAAGCAGGGGAGTTAAATAATCGAGCCGATCTTTATCTTTCTCGAGTCCAGTTAAGTAGATGAAGAGTGAGTCGAATTTATTGTCAACTTTAATGTTGAGTCAGTATTTCTTCTGTAAGAAGTCTTAGTCACAGTGTTTATAAGTTCGAGTGTATAGTTAGTCAATACATATATGCATAAAGGTAGATAGAACAATCTCATGAAGGAGAAACAACATTAGTTGAGGAGTCGAACACAAAGTCTAAGACCAAAAGCTCAATGTCTGTAAAATCAATAGAAGTTGTTGGACCATAAGCTCATCATAGTTGTATATTTTGTAATTCAGCGCGTTGCGCTGAATTTATCAATATCAAGTATTTTGTGTGTTCATAATTTCATGTGTATTTTAGAGTTTATGTGCTAAGAATAGTATTTTGTTCTGCATCGATAAATCATTCCATTAAGTGTTTTATCACAGTGCACAGTAAATCCAATAGGTTTCCCATTGCGCGGTAAGTCCTAAGTTTTTAGTGACAAAGTTTTTTGGCGAGTAGTATTTGTAACTGCGTTGCACATATTTTCCCAGCGCAATGTAGATCCTAGAATACAGAGAGTAACAATCGAAATTGCAGATATTATATATTGTGGAATAAACAACACTTAAATCACTTGTTTTTTGGATTAAATTTGGTCTTAAATTTCCTTGGAACTATATCATAAATCATAATTCCTTTATATTTCTATGCAACTTTTCCTCTAAAATCTTTGGCCAAATTTAAGACCTAGATTGTCCAATTCTGAGACCCAAATAGTTTATTTCTGGACAATTTAGGTGACTAAGTGCCTCATAGTTGACATCCATATCATACAATCCATTAATTTCAACTCTTTTTTTGGCAATTAATTCCATTAATGTTTCCTAGTACTCCTCCATGATGAATTGACTTCAAGTACATCAATGATTACAAAATAAAGAAAGTAATAAAGGAAATAGTATGAGTATGTAGGTTTTTGTCATAACTTTTTTTTGAGCATAATGGAAATAAAATGTGTATAATGCAACATTTAGAGTGAACATTCCACCTTTCATTAGCGACAACTTTCATTAGCGACAAATAATATTGAATTAATAATAAAAAAAAGTGTTTGGGTGGTTATTTATAGGGTTAAAAATTAAGGTTACCATTTGAAAAAAAAAAAATCCTTGAAAATAATATTAAAATTAAAATTGAAAGAAAACATTAAAGAAATTAAATTTTAAGAAATATAATTTGTTAAATTTGTATGGGTGAGGAAGGAAAAAAATGGATAAAATAAAAAAAATCAAAGAAAAAAATTTAAAAGAAAGAAAAAAGTAAATAATAATAAATAATTAAAGGTCATGTGGGTTAGGTGGGTTAGAGGAGTAATAAAGTTGTGAAAGTAACAAAAAATCTCCCATAATTTTAATTAAATGACTACAAACTTAATCAATCTTGGAAACCCACTATACATATACATATTAGATAATTAACCATTCTTTTAAAAAAAAATTTATTTTATTTATTTATTGTTATTATTATTACTTGACTTATTCTTTCTTTTCTATTTCTAGATTGATTTTTTATCTTTTATCCACCACTTTAATATTATTCTTCATTTTTAACATTGTTTACTTTTTAAAGATCTCATTGTTTCTAGTCATATTTTTCAAAACTTGGAAATACAAACTTAATAAATTGTATATCTTAGACTTTATTTTCTTTTTCTTTTCTTTATGCAATTTCATAAAAAATTAAAATATAGTTTAATAATATATCTCATTATATAATTATCTTTTATAATATGTGTTCATTATATGTTTGCATCTAAAAATTATATGTTTGCATCTAAAAATACATATTTATTATATTAGAAAATATATGTTTATTATATTCATATCCTAACTACATTAATTTTATTTTCTTTTATTATGTAAAGTTGTTTGGTATTTTGTTGCTAGTATTTCTAATTACAATTTATTCCATGTTGTTCTACATAATTAGCATAATGTTATCTATATTAAACAAATGTAATAGTCCATTTGACTCCGTGGGCTTCGCCACGGGGCTGCTCCAGGGCGGCCACACTCCCGGGGCTTGGCCACAGGGCTGCTCCAGTGAGGCCAAGTCACGACCAGAGACAGTGACATGGTTGTGGGGTGGCTGGCCCGGATGTCCACCAATACTTGGGGTATATAAATATGGATATTTACATGGAAGGAGTTATATATCTTTCTCATATTTAATAACAAACTTTACAAATGTTTCAATTATAATTTTTTTATTTTTTATTTTCAATTATTTTAAATATATATATATATATATATATATATATATATATATATTAAAATGAAAATATTAATAACTATTATTATTATCATTATAATATTTAATATTAAAATATATGAAACTGATAATAATGTTTAATATTGAATCATATGTGGCTGATAATAGAAAAAGGACATGTTGATGATACCTAAAGTGCAATTGTATATTACGTGAAGAATAACGCACTATTGTCTGACACGAGTTCATAGATAAAATTATATCTAGAAAAATGGTATTTATGTAATATAATTTCAAAATTTTCAACAAAGTTTATATGAATCTATTTGCATAAATTAAAACCATCAACACATGTATACTTATGCTAATTAATATAACATGTAACAACAACCAAATCAAAATATATGTATTTGTAAAATAAAGGAGAACCAAAATAATACATGTGATACGAGTGAAATATTCGTAGCATTTAAAATGTTTTATCCAATGTTATTCGATATTTTTAAAATTTTATTTGACGTTGTCCAATCTTAAAGGATGTGGGGTTCGACCTTTATAAATGTTTGGATGTGCACTCAAACTTTCCTGTATACAGTCACTTGAGCAACTACTATCAATGAAGCAATGGTACAGGCACTCGTATTTATTTTTTCAGACATTTTGAATTAAAAATATTTTTGACGAGTCAAGTTATATGTTATGTAATTTAATTGAATTCTGTAAGGAAAAAATATTTTAGCCGCATTGTTTGTAAACTATGATGGGCAAGTATGGATGTCTTTTTGTCTTTTATATTTGTTTAGATATATTGCAATATTTTAGGATAACTATGGGGAAGAAGCTTACTTATATAATACTTTATATTTAACATTTATTATAAATTAAATTGAGTTTTGGTATTTAAAAAAATAAATAAAATTGTATTATTTGCTATGGTTGAAAAGGTTAGAGGTGTAGTATTTTTAAAAAGTCTTGAAGTAAAATTGAATAAATTTGTTTTATAACACGGTAATCTCATAATTAAAATCAATACAATTTTATTTATTTATTTTAAAAATTGATTTTTTTAATTATGTAAAATAAAGATATCATAAATATATATAAGTTTATTAATATGAAGAAATGTAAAATTTTTATAGTAAGTTTAAACATTACTAAAAACTACTTTAAACTAAAGAGAGGGTGGACTAAAAATGTTAATTTTTAGATCCATTATAAAGAGTAGTAGAAGATGATCTTTAGAATATCAACTCCATTAATAGAATGTATATATTAATTAAATAAAAAATATATAGTATTACAATAATGTTGAGAATAAGAAAAAATTGCTTACCTATAAAGAGGGCATTTATTCTAAATTATAAAATTATCTTTTTATTGTTATTAGATAAAAAAGAAAATTGTTTTGAAAAAAATATGAACAAACTCCTATAAAAACTAAAACACTTTGGTGAAAAAAAAGTATGAAAAAATTTCAATCCTAACAAAACAAAAGACAAAAAACATTTTTTAGTGGACCATATTTATAATGTGTTAAACTGTTTATTATTAAAAAAATTTTAGAAAATTGCAGTTTTATTATTGGGTTGAAAAATGCTTCTACAATCTAATTTAGTATGGTGGAAATGTTATGACATGGATAATACAAGAAAAAATAAAAAAGATATAAACAAAAAGATTTACAGTGTATACATAATATAAACATTATTATATAAAAAAAATAAAAAATAAATAGCAGATTTAGACTAAATAAAAATATATTTATATAAATTTATATAAAAATATATAAACAATAATAGCAAGTATAACAATTATAAATTTATATGTTAACATTATCCTAATTTATCAATTTTTAGTTGAATAAAATTAAAATTAACCTAAATATATTTTAAATGATGAAAAAAAATGCAATTCCTTTTTATATTTTTCATATTTCAAAATCAAAATAACCCTACAACCATATTTTACAAATTACAAAACAATTGATATACATTACAACTATTAAAAACACCTTAACTACTTCAACATAATCCAATCAAACAAGATCCAAAACTTTTGTACAGCGTTTGAATTTAATTTCTCTCCAATCCTCTTTGGATAAATATAATTGAATCCTTATAGGATTTATTGTTTTGTGAGCCAAACTTAATTTGAAGTTATAAATAGAATAGAGGAGAAATATTTGATGAGATTTTAACAT
>JZKD02S1843718.1:113757-171343 GCA_000966675.3 Picea glauca
TAGGTCTTCTTACATCCACCTTATTCTATTTTATTGAAAGGTCTTATTAATATTGACCTTTATTACATCCGAATACATTGATCTACCTATGTGCGGGTTAGGACCTTAACACACTCAATAGGGGAGAGGCTAGTTTCTACGAGGAGGATGGGATAGGGCATATTTCCTTTAATTTTGAGATTATAGGTTATGAAATTCTTTTGTATTTTCTCTATCTTTCTCCAGGATTCACGAGAGATACTACAGCCCCAGACTTCACATCCATAAAGAATAACAGGTGTAACAAGAGTCTCAAAGAGGAGTTTCTTCTTATCCCAACTCCAAAGTTCAACTAATTTACAATTGTTTTAAAACCCATAATAAGCTTTTCATCCCCAAATAATCATTTTCTCAATGCTATAATTCCAATTAAGCTTGTGGTGAATATAAATATTGTTTGTAGGTTTGGTAATTTAAGAGATATTTTTTCATCATCTATACTATTTGTGTTATAAAGTTTTTGTTTAGCGTCAAAGTTTTTTTAGGGTTTCATCCAACTTTATGTAAGAGTATGAACCTGATGGGAATTTATTTTGTCATTGGGATGGAAACAATCTAAAAATATTTTTTGTTTTTTAGTATAGAGTTAATGATTTCCTTTTAGTAATTCAAATTTCTTTTATTCATAGTCAATGTATGGATTCATGTTCTCATTTTAAATTGAATTATGATAGTGATTAAGAATGTATATACCTTGAACGACATTCTCCTTACTTTTTCCCTAATTGTTTAACCAAGATATTGCATGTCTATTTCATCGTGTTTTGACTATTGACTTGATTTTTACTATGTTCAAATAAATGATACAATACCTCTCGTTATTCATATTAATTATCTTATTCTTGTACATTATCAGCCTTGATCTCAATTGGTGGAAGTCCATCTTGTAAATTTTGGATATGAGAAGGAGTATTACACTTAAATTTATTCTTATTTATTTATCTTCTAGGTTTACCAAGAACCTCAAACACTAGTATATAAAGGTTTCCTAAGAGGAAATTATTATTTGGAGAATCAAAATTATGTAGTGTTATGATTTTTCTAAAAACCAAAGTAAGATTTCCAAACTATTAATTATTTTTTCAACTCTATAGTTCTAGTTTAGTGTAAGTACAGTCATAGATAATCCTAAAACAATGTACTTCCAAGTTGATATTATTATAAGAAAAAATGGGGTATGCGATTCATTTAGATTTAGTGATCATAATATTGATTTTATTTGTACTATAGGCATCCAAACAAAGATAATTGTAAGGATGTAAATTTATATTAAAATGTAGAAATATGGGGTAATCTCACTAGTCTTTAATATGCAAAAACTAAAATGGTTAGCAATAGTTTTGTAAAAATATTCAAATTTCTAAGGATTTAATATAGTTTCTATAAAATTTTGGGGATTCTTAAGCTGAAATAATGTTATTCTATAGAATTTGGGCGAATTTTTTTTTAGAAAAAATGGAAATTGTCTAATCTTTTTTTGCAAAAAAAAAATGGAAAACTAGCCCATTTTCGAAATTTAGCCCCTAAAATCGTGTGTGCATCCAAAAGTTAATACATAAATATTTGAAAATTCAAATTGCTTAAGAAAGTCATGGGACAAACTCCAAGAAGAAAATTGTCAACTTCATATACAAGGAGGATGATGATCAATCATGTCAATGCCCTTCCTACACAACCTACTTTCTCTAAGAAATCCTCTAAGTTGTGAATATAAATAAAAAAAATAGTAGTTGGTATGGAAATATTTTATTAACCATGCACTACAATTGATTTTGAGTAAATGTGGTTATTTATAAACTATGCAATGAATCTCTCGTAAGGAATTATCAATTCAATTATATTCCAAAAGTGATCCCAATATGTTTAATCCTTTTTTGAAAGTTATTTTTAACAAATTTTATATCAAAATATTTATATTTCTTAAATCCATAGAACAAGAGATTAACCTTGTTGTTCCAACGAAATCATTAGTGAAACAAGGGTCTATAAGAGGATATCAATTTTATCTCGAACTAAAAATAAGGAAGTTTACAATTATTGTCAACACCAAAGTAAAGTAAGTTTTTGAACATCCATCCACCTTACTTTGAATTTAACTTATCATTAAAAAGTATTATGAGATACTTTTATAACTAATCTTATTCTAATATTATAAACAATATAAATGTATGTCATTTATTTCCATTTAATTATCAATAACTTGATTTTATTTATATTTACATCTAGAGCTAGTAAAAGAATTTTTGATGATATCATGTTGTTTATCAAGTTCATAAGGACTCGTACTACAAGGACAATCTCATCTTCGTATGTAAGGAGGATGATGATTAATGATGTCAATTTCCTTCATCCACAACCTAATTTTCTAAGACAATCCTCTAATGTGTTGTAACATCCCACTCTGGCACGCACTGAGTGAACTTATTCTTTGAGGACACTTGCTTGCATGTGATCCATATTATTATACTATTGGACGCCTGATTATGATTATGAGGCTGATTATGATTATGAGGCATTATGGATGTAATGACATGTTATTTTGTTGTTTTGACATAGACATGTGCTATTGATTGGGTTCTCCTGAGTGTGCAGGACTATGGACCTCGAGGATGCAGAGGCATCGATGAAACCCCTTGGACTCCAGATCGAGTCAAGGAGTTGATTGTTGGGTTTTTATTATTGTTGATATGACATATGCACATCTGATTAGATGTTATGATGATTGATTTTATTTTTGACATGATTCATTGATGATGCATGTTGACGATAGCTTGTCGACCAGACTCGCATGTGGAGTAGACGGGTCACGCACAACAACCAAAGACATTGAGGGAGAGGTGTGGACAAAAACCCTGCCACAAACTACTAGCACTCTCGTCGTGGCTCGAACTATAGGTTAACAATTACCTAGTTCATGAAGACCCACGATGTCGTGAGGGCAGACTGCGACAGTCTCTCACGATGATTATAAGGGGCGCGCAATAAGGCAATGGCCTTATTCATTAGAGGCCCTTAGTCTCCCACAAGATCACCTAGAAGAGTATTGACTCCAGGGGTTATTGATGTCTACTAAGTTAGTCAAGAGGCGAGTGGCACCCTTAGAGCACGTAGTTCATCTTGAAGGGAACGTCGTGCAAGAAAAATGGAAAGAGGTGAGTGGCACCCTTGGAGCCCGTAGTGTGTCCTAAAGGGCAGGTTGTGCAAGAGAAACAGAATGAGGTGAGTGGCACTCTTGGAGCACCTAGTGCATCCTGAAGGGCACGTCGTGTTGTTAACTAATAAGTGAATAAACCTAGATGGCCTTAGAACAATGATGTGATAAGAAATATTTAAAAACAATCTCCCTAATAAAAATGTTGCATGGCCTAGGAAAATAAAATCTAGGTCTAAATGATACTTACGGTAAAAAAAAAAGATAATAATAATAATCATCATTAAACATGTGACGAGAAGGGGGTAAGAAATTCAATTAATTTGTTAAAATTAAATTACTTTGGGGGATTAAATTTTCATAAAAGGGGAATGATTGTTTGTTACTTATGTTAATTAAAGTTTTTAATTAAAAAAAAAAGGGGGAAAAAGGTAATTTTCTACACTTGCTAATTTGAGTTTTAGATAAAAGGGGAAAAGAGGGAAACTTAAAAGAATATGGAAACTAAGGGGAAAAGGTGGAAACATAAAGAAAAGGGAAACATAAGGAAAAAACAGAATCACTAACTTAGTAAGGAATCTTGCCTTTAAGAACTTTCTATATTTAACTCAACTAGGAATTTAGTAAGGGCGTAAGTCATTAAAAGGTGTAAGGGAATACGGGGACACCTAGGAGCGATTCTAGGAATGCTTTTAGGTGGGTGAGGGAAATAAGAGTAATCAAATAATTAATGAAATTAATTTTTGGTGCAACGAAGTGGATGGATGAAATGTGTATGGGGGAGGATTTTTCTGAATTAAATTATTGAACAATAAATTAAATGGGAATTGAGGAAAGAAATCACTTTTAAACTCTATATAAAGGAGGGAGGAGGAGGTGGATGGATAGCTTATTTTTTATGCATAACGTTACACTACATAATTTTTGACTTGAATGACTTATCTTGTGGGAGTTGGGATACCCAGCTTAGGTACGAGTGGTAGCTCGACCTTTCGAGGTGAGATGGTTGCTAGTTGTTCCTTGGTTTAGAGTGTCTGGCCCCTTTGCAGCTCGTGGGGATAAGGAGGGAGAAGAGTACGGCTAGGATTAGCTAGGAGGTACCGGTGAAGTCTCATTGGTCGACAAGTGGGAGGTGCACGGAGCGTGCGGGACAACGAATCCGAGCTGTCACCTTAGGATATGGTACGCGTGCTTTTATTTTGCATGGTAGATTACTATGTATCTTGTGCTTTCATTTCTGTGCTTTTAATGTGTAAAGAAAAGTGTTTTACTTAGAATTGTTTTAATTGAGAACTTAAAATCATCATATCTTTATGCTCACTGCATTGATTTGATCTCCTTGGCCACTAATCATTGATTTCTATGACTATTCTATTTGTTTTATTGACTAGTTGAAGATTTTGTGCTTTATATTTTGTCCTCATCCCTAGATCATCAGTCCATGCCTGAGCAGTCGTCTAGGAGCCGAATCGATGACCATCACTTAGGTACATAGGGACCTATAGATTCTAATTCCCTACTTTTCTGTGCATGGATAATGAGCGAAGGATAGTTTTCCCAGCTGTCCACCCCTGTTGATTGTTCCTGGTTGAGTCATTTTCTTGCACCTTGTTGCGATTGAATACCTCTGTGGTTGTTTTTCCTTTTCCGTAGGGAACCGCTTATGAACCTCTATGTTGATCTTTGCGTTTGATGCATTTCCTGGTGAACTGACACTGCATTTTTAATACCCTTCCTGGAAATTATTTAAGTCTGTGTTTGATACATTTCCTGGCGAATTTACTGTGTGTTTTTATATACATGGGGTCTTCCTTTTAACTATGTGATTTATTACTTTGGATGGAAAATTTACCATTTACTTAGACAACGATTATCATTGATTGTTATGTCGTAGTTTTAATCAACCACGGATTTACCAAGATTTCTCCACTAGTTGTCATGCCTATTTTTTTTTAACCACTAATTGCTAGTGAATTCCATTTTGGTACCCTACGTTTTCTTTTACATTTACATGACAAAGAAATTATGTTATCCTTAACAACGATTTCTCCTCAGAAAATTATTTCTTTTCATTGGAAAATTTACACAGCGTTTTTTCGTCCACAGATTATTTATGTAAGTTAGATCAATAAATTTGATAGCGTGCTTCCCACAACGTAGTTACACATTTACTTGAATGCGTTTTAATTCTTTTTCTCTGCATTTTTGAATTGTATTTTATACCTGCATTTTCATTTATCCACGATTTTACCCATGATTCCATTAAATTACTGTATCTTTTATAGTAGAACCTTGCTAGCGATTTCAATCTATTACCCTGCATTTTTTTTTAACATTTAACCGATAATCAATTAATGCTATTAATGGCAGCGAATATTATCTGATTGCATTTGATACCCGACTGAGTATTTTGATACCAGTCTGTGTTTCCACCTGGAGGGATGAGTCTGCATTTTTTTTTCTTTATATATTGCATTTCCTATCAATGTATTCCAGTCATTTATTTGCTATCACGGTGAGATTTTTGTCATCTCAGTGAATTTGTTCTTTGATGTGTCTTAGAGATTCTACTATGTTAACATAGTGAGGGTATTTAATAATGGATTCCACATGCATCCTTACAATAACTAGTTATCATTATTATTATTCTACTCTACACAGATTTCACATAGCCTTATTGTACTCTGTAGCGATTCCCATGGCATCACTTGATATCATTTTGCTTTTGTTAGCGTCAAAAGTCACTCCTAGATTGCAATAGGAGAAGATATCGATGCCCATCGGTTTTATGTCATGAATAATTTAATGGGGGGGTGGTCGAATGGATAGAGACCCAGAAAAGTATGGCTTTAACGCAAGAAACCAAGTCTGGTATGTAGAAAACAAGGGAGGTCTTGATCCAACTTTCGTTAGTAAGTTGAGTATAAGGTGGATAGATGGAATACTTGTTGAGAAGAGTGTGAAAGAATACATCAGGCATCAGGCCTTCGACAACTTGAGGAGGAAAAACTCAGAAAACAAGATCCTCTTGGTCCAGAGTTTCAAGGAACTGAGAGGTGACTAGACTGGATCCTCCAATTCCGAGTCATTTCAGCGTAGAGAAAACACAAGAACTGATTAGAAGCATTGAAACTATTACAGTGATCAAACCTACATCATCCTATAACAACGCAACTCGACTGGTGATCCAGGGGATCAAATTTTGCTCAAAAATTCAAAGTGCCTGAAATCACTTCAAATTGAACGGAAATATAGGCCTCATCATTACGAACCCAACACAACTTGTTTGGGTTCAAACGAACATCCGGAGAGAGAGATATCGCGTTCTGTTCAAAACGACAAACAGGCAAAAAAAAGGGATGTTGACTGTACAGTCCGTATGGATGCCGACGTGGCATGTCCGTAGGACACGTGGCAGAGCTGAATTGGCAGGACCATACGACACGTGGAATCTTTTGGTTGGTTGTACGGTGCCACATGGCCCAGTCATGGGCTTCCACGTGGCACCCTGTTATTGGTTGGTTGTATAAAATTTATTTGGAGTCCACCGGATTCGACCCCGTGACCTCCACCCACATGAAAAGCCTTTGCAAAGTCCATGCTGCCAATGTGCCACCATAGTAGTTCTTACTATGTAATAGTTTTAAGTTTATTTGAATTTGTATATGTGGATGGTTGGGGCGCGTCTGGGCTGGGGCTTAGCCCCAGCCCCCGGTCGTATATACCATACCATATGACCCTTGGTCATACCATTGGCATGCGCGCGGATTTGTATTGTGGTTCAAACGGTTATACAACCAACGCCCGCCACTTGTCCATTATCTATTCTCTTTTGAAACGGAGCCCATTTTGCATTTGCGCATGGTCACATGACCCTTATGACCACAACCTTGGCAGTTAGGGGCTAGGTGCGCCCATAATCGTCCTACAATTCACACCACTTGTGTGGTTGCGCCCAGTGCTATGTTTTTCCACATAAATGCGGGTGGGGGCTAGGTTGAGGAAACAAGGGTGCATTTTGGCGATCCAAAGACAACAAGTTTGAAGGGGAACTTCCAGGAAGCCTATCTTCTTCAATTTTTGGCCAAACGAGGTGCTGAAAAAGACCAGCTAGGGGTTTTTGGACGTTCTGGAGCCATTGGAGACATCTATTTGAAATTTTGAGTATTGTAAAGCACATATTTGAGCACTTTGAGAAAATAATACAAAATATCCATTGGAAGCTGGACCAGGAGATGTAGCCCAAGAGAGGGGTGAACTCCTTTATCATTTGTTGTGTTATGTGTTTTCTATTCACTGTTTATTGATGCTGTTTATATGCATCTTGAATGAGTAAATTCTATTAAATTTGTGTTGAAAATTTGATCCATTTGCATTTGAACACATGAATTAAATCTTGCAAATAATTTCAAGAATACAAGTCTTCTTCATTTTTAGATCAATTGGATCCTCCAATTCCGAGTTGTTCTAACACAGTGTAAATAGAGATATGGAAAGAGGCTGACATCCATAAAGTAAGAAATATCAAATGCCAATACATAACTAGAGTGACCAACGCTTCATCAAAACATTCAAATCGGAGCCTAGCTCAACCATCGACCCTTACAAAATGGCAAAAATCCCTACATATAGCCAAAACAAAACACAACAGTGAAAACGAGAAACTGCATTAAAAACATTGTGTCTGCATGTCTTCTGGCAGTCTGCACATGCAGACTCTGGAGGATCGTGAACTTATGACAGACGCAATCAGACTCCTGACTGTCCTGCAGTGGTTTGACAGACGCAAGCTCTATCAGGATGGACTATCAGTCTGTCTCTACGCTTGTCCTTTCTTGGCCTTCTATTTATGGAAGAAGACGACGTTCAACCACCTTCAACTGCCATAATAACTGCTTCCTTGGGATTTTGAACAACCTCAGTCAACTCTGTACTCGGGCTACGTGGCGACCTTTCTTTGGATCCTGCTTCGTTGGATTGCTGCGAGGGGACCCCTATGGTGGACGTGGATGAGGGTCTGACGGGGGTGATGGCACCAAAACTGTGAGGGTGAGATGAGAGGTGATGAGGTGTGGGATATGTGATAGGGGAAGACATATGGAGGAAGGCGGTAAGCGGAGGGAGTAGGAGATGGGATATAATGGTAATGGGGGGCACATTATTTATGGGAGGCTGACGTGGAAGGGAGAGGGACACATGGCAGGTGATGAGTGGATGATGAGATGAGGAGGGACCACATGGACGGAGAGAGGGGAGCTGTGGGATCGACTGTCAAGGACGAGGAGGAGCGAAAGGAAATGAGCCCTGTCGTGCGGTTAAGTGGAGAATAGGTGGTAGGGGAGAAGACGACATAGAAAGCGACACGACAGGAGGGGGCCCCATGTTAATACCACACCATTCCGGACCCCCTCCCCCCTTTTTTAAAGGCAGAATGGAAGAGGGGGGCCGGAATCACCTGAGCGCCATTGATCTAGGCACCTCAATCTCGGTCGTTTGAGAGATGCACGCCCGATTCTGGAACCCCCCCCACTATTAAAGGCAGAAAGGAAAGGGGGGTCCGAAACCGCTTGAGCGTTGTCGATCTGGGTGCCTAAATCTCGGTCATTTGAGAGATGCGCACCTGATTCTGGACCCCCCGTTAAAGGAAGAATGGCGAGGGGGATCCAAAATCCAACCTTGACCATAGATCTGAGCGCCCCAATCCTGGTCGTTGAAAGATGCGCGACCAATTATCCAAATGCGCATTTGCACCCCAACTTAGGGTAAGTGGGTTTTTACCCTGCTTCTTCACATTTTTCCCCCAAAGGGGCTTATCTTTCAAGAAGACACCCCTTGTACAAGAAATGTTGCTAACATTAGGCTCCACGGGGGACAGAACGCCCCCTGCACACTGCCGAGGACTCTTTGCAGCTTCAGTGCCTCGATGTTGGGCTATGGAGTCAAGCTCAAAAACCTCTCTGCTAAAAATATAGGCTGAAAAGAAAAAAGAAAATAAAGATACATGCTCAAAGGAGCTTATTTATGTACAGTCCTAAACTAATAAAATACTTTACATGGGGCTAGGTGAAAGCAAACTTCCACCATAGCCATTCAAGCATCTTTCTGAATAGAAGCTCCTTCCTTCTGTCAATGATGGATAACAGACGATGTAACTAGGACATCAGAATGGTTACATCCTTTAATTCATCTTCAAGGGTTGTCATGAAGATGAAGGTGGGAAGCTCCAAGGCATAAAGGAAATGCCACTCCATGTATTCGCTGACAGGGTCATAGAATGAGTGGCGAATTCTAGAAAATGGGCGACAGACAGCCTCCTCTGCTACACAGTTGTTCACCTGTGGCTGAATATTTCTGATAAACATAGGTGGGTGAACAACTGACGTAGGCTCACTGATCTCAAGCAATGGTTTCTCTCTGATTGGCTCTACGCATTCTGTACACTGCATCTTCAAATCCTCCTCCTCTTCTCGGCTCTCTCCAGGGTCAGATTCATAATGGCCATAGACAAGACTCATGGGAAATATTTTCGCTTCCTTGTGCACTCCCCCATCTTGTAAAAAGGGAACGGTCTCCCGATCCTTCTTTTCAATCCAAAATGTAAATACATCATGGGAAATATCGTGAAGGAAGAAAGAACAATCCTCTTCCACAATGGATTTTTCGTTTAAATATGAGACAACAGGCTCCTCGGGGGTAGATGCCAATGCATTTAATAAATCTTTGATAATCTCTTCAAAAGAGCTGCCTAGAAAATCTACCTTGAAGACTGAAACATCCTCTCCATTGTCTTCAGATTTCAACTTTTCTAATTGGGCAGAGAGATATTTCACCTACTCCATCAGCTCACTCAAGTTGTCTTCTTCCTCCCTGGGATATTCATTACTTTCATAACCTTCCTCTAATGCAGACGAATGGGAAGGAGAGAGGACTGATTTCTGATCCAGGTCATCAGGATCCTCCTCACAGCCTACGTCGGAAGCAACTTTATATTGTATATAGTTGTGGTATCCCTCACAATAGTTATGAAAAATTAACTCAGAGGGATACAGATTCTGACCATAGGTGGTGAATGCTGCATGGAATTCATTGAGTGAAGAAATGTTAGCAGGGGGTAAAGAATGATACCATTTACGTGGATCCCCTGCTAATGAGAACATGAACATCTTCAATAATACATCCTCATGATGTATCTCCCACTGATGGATGAGTTCATGAAACTTACTGAGGTGCTGAGAAGGGTTGTCCTCTTCATGCTCTCTAAATATGGGCAAATAATCACTCCATTCATTGAGTGAAGGGACAACATTAGGAAAACCAGGAATAGCAGAAAAATTAAAAGGAGAAAACCTTCGAGCTAGGATTTTCTCCATTCCGAACCAGTGGAGTCACCAATTGATCCTTGAATCATGGAGTCTTCAGGTGAAAGATGCGCAAATTTGAATGTGCCTGGTCCTTTTTCACCATCAAAGGCCAGATATTACATTGTTGTTACCCCAAGAAGCTTCTCAGGCTGAGAAAGAAGCTACTGAAACCTTCTTGAGAAAGCTCCTTTGGGTCAGCTTCCAGGTGTGCTAAAGTAGCCACAACTGAAATAGTGATGTGGAAACCTTGGAGTCACCACAGTGGAGTCGCCAGGTGCACAATAGCAATATTTAAGGGCTCTGATGCCTGATGCACCTTCAGAATTAGAGGCTCAATGTCATTCTACCTAGGGAAAATCTTCAACATCATCCCCGACAACGGCGCCAAAAATGTTAGCGTCAGAAGTCACTCCTGGATTGCAGCAGGAGTAGAACCCGATGCCCATCAGTTTTATGTCACGAATAATTTAATGGGGGGGGTGATCGAATGGATAGAGACCCATAAAAGTATGGCTTTAATGCAAGAAACCAGGTCTGGTATGTAGAAAACAAGGGAGGTCTTGATCCAACTTTCGTTAGTAAGTTGAGTATAAGGTGGATAGATGGAGGACTTGGTGAGAAGAGTGAGAAATACTACCTCGGGCATCAGGCCTTCGACATCCTGAGAAGGAAAAACTCAGAAAACAAGATACTCTTGGTCTAGAGTTTCAAGGAACTGAGAGGTGACTCGACTGAATCCTCCAATTCTGAGCCATTTCAGCGTAGAGAAAACACAAGAACTGATTAGAAGCATTGAAACTATTACATTGATCAAACCTACATCATCCTATAACAACGCAACTCGACTGGATCCTCCAATTCCAAGATGTTATAACACAGTGTAAACAGAGATATGGAAAGAGGTTGACATCCATAAAGTAAGAAATCTCAAATGCCAATACATAACCAGAGCAACCAACACTTCATCAAAACATTACAATCGGGAGCCTAGCTCAACAATCGACCCTTACAAAATGGAAAAAATGCCTACATATAACCAAAACAAAACACAACAGTGAAAACGAGAAACTACATTAAAAACATTGCGTTTGCATGTCTTCTGGCAGTCTGCACATGCAGACTCTGGACGATCGTGCACTTATGACAGACGCAATCGGAATCCTGACTGTCTTGTAGTGGTTTGACAGACACAAGCTCTATCAGGATGGACTGTCAGTTTGTCTCTATACTTGTCCTTTCCTGGCCTTCTATTTATGGAAGAAGATGACATTCAACCACCTTCAACTGCCATAATAACTGCTTCCTTGGGATTGGGAACAACCTCGGTCAACTCTGTACTCGGGGGACCTGGTGACCTTTCTTTGGATGCTACTTCATTGGACTGCTGTGAGGGGACCCCTATGGTGGACGTGGATGAGGGTCTGACGGGGGTGATGGTGCCAAAACTGTGAGGTTGAGATGAGAGGTGATGAGGTGTGGGAGATGTGACAGGGGAAGACACATGGCAGAAGGCAGTAAGCGGAGGGAGTAGGAGATGGGATATAATGGTAACGGGGGGAAAATTATTTATGGGAGGATCACGTGGAAGGGAGTGGGACACATGGCATGTAATGAGTGGATGATGAGATGAGGAGGGACCATATGGACAGAGAGAGGGGAGCTGTGGGACCGACTGTTGAGGACGAGGAGGAGTGAAAGGAAACGAGCCTTGTCGTGCGGTTAAGTGGAGAACATGTGGCAGGGGAGAAGACGACAAAGAAGGTGACATGACAGGAGGGGGCCCCACGTTAATACCACACCATTCTGGAACCCCCCCCCCCTTATTAAAGGCAGAATGGCAGAGGGGGGCCGGAATCGCCTGAGTGCCATTGATCTAGGTGCCTCAATCTCGGTCGTTCGAGAGATGCGCGCCAGATTCTGGACCCCCCCACCCCTATTAAAGGCAGAAAGGCATGGGGGGTCTGGAATCGCTTGAGAGCCATCGATCTGGGTGCCTCAATCTCGATCGTTTGAGAGATGCATGCCTGATTCCGGACCCCCGGTTAAAGGCAAAATGATGAGGGGGCTCCAGAATCCAACCTTGACCGTAGATCTGAGCACCCCGATCTAGGCCATTGAAAGATGCGCGACCAATTATCCAAATGCGCATTTGCACCCCAACTTAGGGTAAGTGAGTTTTTACCCCGCTTCTTCACATTTTTCCCCCAAATGGGCTTATCTTTAAGGAAAACACCCCTTGTACAGGAAATGTTGCTAACAACTTCTATTCACTCTGTGTGTACACATACAGGGATAACATTTTAATACCCAACATTTTAATATAGCGATCTAAAACATATTACTTTATTATGGCGTTTTATATAGCTATTAATGCATTTGGGTCAGCGATTTATTGAAGAGATATTTACGATATCATGGTTATCTAATATATGTCAGACGTACACTTGCAGAATTCTATTAATATAAATGTATGGCACACAGGGATATATGAAGAGATGTTTATAATATCATGAATATTATTTATGTGCCAGAGGTTTACTAAAGTTAGGAACAACGATTTACTCATACTGGTACCGGCATCCTTGACATTTTTAAAATGTCGATAGTTTGAATGTTTTGACTGCATTGACAAAAGTCTTGATTAAATGAATATGTTTGGTAGCATTCACAATGAACAGCTGTTTCTGATTGATTTATTCATGATGAGCGTATTTTATCCCTTATAGCTACCAGCGAATGTATTTATGATTTAGTGGATATGTTTGGTTAGCTAACACACACCTTAATTACAACGATTGTGTTGTATTACTATCTGCAATTCCATAGAATGAAATTGTATTAGATTGTTTTCAGTTTAAAAAGGTCTTCATTATATGGAAAAGTTATTTTACTTATTACCTAGATTATACTTGTTCCCTAGATTATAAATTGTAATTGTTCTTAGTTAGCAATTTATACCCTTAGTACTTACATTGATTGGACAGTGAATGATATCGACAATGATAAGAATGATAGG
Source organism: Picea glauca (assembly GCA_000966675.3). Classification (NCBI taxonomy): domain Eukaryota; kingdom Viridiplantae; phylum Streptophyta; class Pinopsida; order Pinales; family Pinaceae; genus Picea; species Picea glauca. The sequence goes on from JZKD02S1843718.1 coordinate 127,325, forward strand.
GTTGGAGGAGTTAACTTAGGCTTACCAGAAGTCATAGTCTAGGGTTGACAATTACAATGAGCCCTTTGTAATAAGATCTTATTTAATTAATAATTGACTATAGAAGCGAGAGAGCGGATTTTATTGCGTCATGTTATTGTAGAATGGATTCTTGGGAATATTGTTAAGATGGCATTTCACGTATTTTAATTGATGTATTTTTTCATTAGACCTTGTGCGCTAAGATTTTAGCGTGTGGTACGATTGTTATGGTCATCGGTTTGTCGTGTGTCTTGTTGACTTGTCATTTGCTCGCTTGGGTTGTCTTTCATCTTATGGTTGACAGTTATTTCGATCTTCTAGCACGTTTAATCTTCATGGATTTGGTCTAGTATGTCGTGTTGCCCCTGGGTTACTGTTACGCCTATTGTCGTGTCACGACATGATTCCTGATGAGGGGATCATTGTGTGCCTTAATGAATAGAGGTGAATGATAACTTGGACGATGTTTGTGTTACCCGTTGCAGGGATTTGATCATTGTAGTTGTTGTTGGTATTTGGGATGCAATGCCTTCATGCGCTGGGTTGCGCGCTATAGGGGTTCTAGTTACTGGTCGTCGGGACCATTGTTTCAGGATGGTGGATGTTTTCCTTAGCTTGTAAGTGTTGTCGTCTTGTGTGTGTCGGGTGGGTAGTTCATTTCCTTCTTGATTTACGCATGTTTCACCCAGTTGATCTTATGCTAGGGTGTAGATTCATACTTGTCTGTTTCCTGATCTGTGAACTTGTGTTCGTCGTCAGGTAGTGTGGTTCCACTGTTTTTCGTCGTTGCCTTCCTTCTTAAAAAAAAAAAAAATCACTTTCTGCTTCGCTGGTAGTCATAACGAATGGAGTCATTACATATGGTATTAGAGGGGGTTCAACCTGCAACTTGGCAAAACTTCAACTTTCGTTGATATGATATTTGATTACAATTTTGCTAATTAAGTTGACTTGTATTCATGCAGGTAATCATGGTTAGAGGGCATCGTGGAGGTAGACGACGAGGTGCTAGGGGAGGAGGCGCAATGCCTCTAGTAGCATCCCCGCCTGAGGGGTCTAACCCCCAGAGAGATTAACAGGTAGTCGGGCATGAGAAGATAGAGGTGGGTGATGTGGATGGGCTGATGAGTTCCTTTCAGTGCATGTTTAAGACACTGATCAGCCGTTTGGACATAGATGAGTCTGAGGCTACGACACCCCGTGAGGGTCCACCACGCACTCTGATTGGTACTAGTAGCATTCACCGCAATATTGAGAAGGTCAAATTTCCCGAGTTCTTTGGTGCCCTGGATGGTGCAGCCGCCAAAGCATGGTTGGAGAATATGGCAATGTGCTTTTCACTTCGCAACTATACCTCCAACATGAAGGCCTGCATTGTGGTCTTTCAAATGAAGGGGAGCACTCTTCAATGGTGTATGACGCTCCTGCCATAATTGAACATGGTCGTCGAAGACGTTTCATGGGAATTGTTCGAGGAACAGTTCTGAGAGAGGTACCTATCAGAGGAATTCATTGAGCATCAACTCAACGAGTTCAACACCTTACGACAAGGAAGTCGTATGGTCCCCGAGTACGAGGCCCATTTTATGGAGTTGCTTCGGTATGCTCCACACGTTAATACTGAGAAACTTAAGGTCAATGGGTTCTTGTTTGGACATAATGTCAGCATATGTGCAAAGGTTAGGATTCTGATGCCTCAGACCTTGCATGATGCCATCCAGAAGGCCCTCATAACAGAGGAGGAGATTATTAGTGGGGCTCAGAGCATGACTCCAACGAGACCCGCAGGGAAGGTGTCATATGGTGCGCAATAGAATCAAGCACCATCTAGATAGATGCCAAGATATCGTGGCTTCCAGAGAGGATCCAATTTTACTACACCTAGACAACCCACACCATAGCAGCATACTCCTTACTTAGGACCACAACATCAACCACAACATCGACCACAACAACAACAATTTAGGCCTGTTCAATAGAACAAACTAGGATTCTAGGCAGGTGGGCTGTCAGCTTCTACTTCGGGTATGATGAGTACTGGACAAAAGAAGGGGTGTTGGACTTGTGGGAAGCCACACTACCAACGCGACTGCCTAGTAGAGAGGACTAGAGCATCTGGATCAACCGGACATACTACCGTGGGAGATTTGGGCAAGGCCCATCAGATTCATGTAGTAGTGAATAATCGCTAGGAAGAGCACCAGTCGACTGTTCTCGAGACATCAGATACCGTCGATGGCCATACCCTTAGTATTTTGATACATCCTGATGCTACCGAGAGTTTCATTTATGGTGCATCACTAAAACTTATTAAGGTAAAGGAAATTGAATAGGATGAGTTTAGATTTGTAGAGATGGCTTCGGGAGCCAAAAAAAAGGTTGGAGGAAAGGTTACAGGTTGTACCCTTAATCTGGGAGAGTTTGTCACTAGGGCCAACCTATACATCACGATCTTAGTATCTTATGACGTCGTGATTGGTATGGACTGGTTGGAATCGCAGGAGGCGATACTCAACTATAAGAAGAAATGGTTGAACGTGGTCGATGATCAGGGAAAAAGACAAGTGATTGTTGGTCGGAACCAGGGATTTTCCCTAAGGTTTATCTCTTCCTTGCAGTTAGGGAAGAGCATGAGCAAGGGATGTAAGATTTATGCGATCCTTGCGTTAAACAAGAAGGGAGTAGCAGAAGGTCTAGAACACCTTCCTGTGGTGAGAGAGTTTGCATAAGTCTTCTTGAATGAGTTACTTGGGATGCCACTAGAGAGGGAATTGGAATTTACCATAGACCTAAAACTGGGGACTGAACCAATAGCAAGAATGCCTTATCGTATGTCAACCCTAGAGTTACAGGAGTTGAGAATGAAACTAAAGGAGTTGTTGGATGTGGGACTTATACGTCCAAGTGTGTCACCGTGGAGTGTGCCTATTATTTTCATACGAAATAAGAATGGTTCATGTAGACTCTACATTCACTACCGTCAATTGAACAAGGAAACGATCAAGAATCAATATCCATTGTCAAGGATTGATGATATGTTCGATCAGATGAAGGGTGCAACAGTTTTTTCAAAGATCAATTTGTGATCAGGGTATCACCAGTTACAAATCAAGGAGGATGAAATCCCTAAGACCACCTTTAAGATGAGGTTTGGACATTATGAGTTTACTATTTTACCGTTTGGGCTGACAAACACCCCAGGGGTATTTATGATTTTAATGAACAGGGTGTTCCACAAGTACTCGAACAAGTTCGTCGAAGTATTCATTGACGATATTTTTATTTACTCTCAGACAATGAAGAAGCATGAAGACCACTTGCACTTGGTACTAGAGTGTATGCAAGAAAATCAATTGTATGGGTAATTTTCGAAATTCTCATTTTATCAATTGAAGATTCACTACTTAGGGCATGTTATCTCCGGCGAAGGTATCGTCGTGGATCCAGCAAAGGTCGAGGCTATTATGGAATGGCCTGCACCGAAGAATGTTGCAAAAGTGCGTAGCTTCATGGTTTTCGCAGGATACTATCGATGGTTCATCGAGGGATTTTTGAAGATAGAAAATCCGATCATGGAATTGCAGAAGAAGAACAAGAAATTTGTTTGGACTGAGAAATGCACGGAAGAATTTCGGAGACTCAAAGAGATGTTGACAACAAAACCGATACTAAAGGTCCTTGACATGGACGCAGACTTCTTGGTATGCACTGATGCATCCAAGGAAGTCTTAAGAGGAGTCTTGATGCAATATGGTCGAGTGATCGTGTACATATCGAGGAAGTTGAGAAGGCATTCAAGGAGAACTATGCAACGCATGATTTGGAGTTGTTAGAAATTGTATATTCCTCAAAGGTTTGGAGACACTACCTTGTTGGATGGAAATTTGAAATAAAAAGGGACCTCTGTGAACTACAACACATCTTTACGCAAAGCGACCTAAATGCGCGACAATGACGTTGGTCAAAATTGCTTAGTGAGTACGACTTCGAGATTACTTACATAAAAGGAACAATGAATGGAGTGGCAGAAGCATTGAGTCGAAGACCACACATATTTTTGTTGTTGCCACTTTATACGAACCTAAGTGAAAGTATTCTAACTTTACAGCGCAACGATGACTGGTACAAAGAGATCAAGGATTTTATTGGAGAAAGCACAATGATGGTACCAAGATTTGAAGCATTTACATTTGATGACAATGGATTATTGAGGTTTATAAATCGGATTTCTGTACCACTGAATGACGATTTGAGGAGTTTGATCCTAAATGAGGCTCACAGATCAATGTATATGGCCCACCCAGGGGTCACGAAGATGAGGGAAAACCTTAAACCCTTATTCTTCTGGAAGGGAATGAAGGTAGACATAGTCAACTATGTGGCCAAATGTCTACAATGTCCATAGGTAAAGGCTGAGCATAGACATCCAGAGGATTAATACAACCACACATTATTCCAGAATCAAAATGGGAGGTCATTTCAATGGATTTCATTGTTGGTTTTCCACTGACGGCAAGCAGACATGACTCATTTTTTGTGGTAGTCAACACTCTGACGAATAGTGCTCATTTTATTCCCATGCATACGACGTATCATGCACCTAACATAGCTAGAGTTTTCATTATTGAGATTGTGAGGCTGCATGGCATGCCTAAGAGGATTATATTTGATCGAGGATCGGTGTTTACTAGATGATTTTGGACTAGTTTCCAAGAGGCATTGGGAATCTAACTTAGATTCAGTACTACGTATCACCCAAAGACAGCTGGACAGACCAAACGAAAAAACAAAATACTTGAAGACATGTTGCAAATGTATGTGATGGACCAACAGAAGCATTGGGAATAATTCTTGCCACTAGTAGAATTCACATATAACAACAGTTACCAAAAGACCATTAAGATGGCGCTTTTCGAGTTTATTTATGGGTGACCGTGTCAGATGCCCATAAATTGGGATCAGCTTGAGGATAGGGTCCTGGTGGGACCAAAAGTGATCCAAGAAATGGAAGATCAAATGCAAACAATATGACAAAGTATCAAAGAAGCACAAGATCGACAAAAGAGTTATGTCGATGCGCTTTGGGTCGACCGTAGTTACAAATTTGGCGATCGAGTGTTCTTGCGGGTAAAACCGCATAAGAGTTCAATCAAGACTGGAAAGGGAGATAAAGTCTCTCCTAGGTTCATGATACCTTTTGAGATTCTGGAGAGAGAGGGGCTCGTGGCCTATCGACTAGCCTTGCCTGATTCTTTGAGGCGTATGCACGATGTTTTTCACGTATCTATTTTGAGACATTATATTAGTGATCCTACACATGTTATTGACATGAGTTCCTTACAAGTATCGGATGAGGGGGCACTCATGGCTAAGCTGATCCACATCCTAGATCATCGCATTCGACAATTATGATGTCGAATAGTAGATCAGGTCAAGGTCCAGAGAGATAACTAGAGTCCACACTTAGCGACCCAGGAGGATGCATATGATATGCGCCAGGAATTTGCATTTTTTTTTTATAGATAGACTTATGATACTGTGATATACATTATTTCAACACTTATATACTGTGAAACTTCAGGACAAAGTTTAGACCAAGAGCAGGTGTATGTAACATCCCACTCTTCTGCACACTAAGCGAACTTATTCTTTGAGGACACTTGCTTGCAAGTGATCTAGATTATTATACTATTGGGCATTTTATTATGATTATGAGGCATTGTGGATATGATGACATGTTATTTTATTTTTTTGACATAGACATGTGCTATTTACTGGGTTCTCCTGAGTGTGCAGGATATTGGACCTCGAGGATGTAGAGGCATCGATGAAATCCCTTGGAATCTGGATCGAGTCAGGTAGTGGAATGTTGGGTTTTTATTATTGTTGATATGACATATGTAGATCTGATTAGATGCTATGATGATTGATTTTATTTCTAACATGATTCATTGATGATGCAGGTTGACTATAAATTTCCGAACAAACTCACATGTGGATTAGAGGGGTCATGCACAACAACCAAATACATTGAGGGAGAGGTGTGGACAACATCCCTGCCACAACCTACTAGCACTCCCACCCTGGCTCGAATTGTAGGTTAATGATTACCTCGTTTGAGAAGACCCACGATGTTGTGAGGGAAGACTGCGAAATTCACTCACGATGATTCTAAGGAGCACGCAATAAGGCAGAGGCATTATTCCTTAGAGGCCCTTAGTCTCCCACAAGATCACCTGGTGGAATATTGAATTCAGGGGTTTTTTATGTCTACCAAGTCAATCAATAGGTGAGTGGCATCCTTGGAGCACGTAGTGTGTCCTGAAGGGCAGGTCATGCAAGAGAAACCGAATGAGGCGAGTGTAAACCTTGGAGCACCTAGTGCATCTTGAAGGGCACGTTGCGTTGTTAACTAATAAGTGAATAAAACCATATGGCCTTAGAGCGATGATGTGATAAGAAATATTTAAAAACAATCTCCCTAATAAAAATGTCGCCCAGCCTAGGAAAATAAAATCTAGGTCTAAATGATACTTATGGTAAAAAAAATAAAAATGAAGAAGAAGATAATAATAATAATCATCATTAAACATGTGACGAGAAGGGGGTAAGAAATTAAATTATTTTTTTTAAATCAAATTACTTTGGGGGATTAAATTTTCATAAAAGGGGAATGATTGTTTGTTACTTATGCTAATTAAAATTTTTAATTAAAAAGAAAAAGAGGAAAAAGGTAATTTTCTACACTTGCTAATTTGAGTTTTAGATAAAAGTGGAAAAGAGGGAAACTTAAAAGAATTAGGAAACTAAGGGGAAAAGGAGGAAACAGAAATAAAAGGGAAACATAAGGAAAAAGAAGAATGACTATCTTAGTAAGGAATCTTGCCTTTAAGAACTTTATAAATTGAATTCAACTAGGAATTTAGTAGGGGCGTAAGTCATTAAAAGGTGTAAGGGAATATGGGGACACCTAGGAGCGATTATAGGAATGTTTTTAGGTGGGTGAGGGAAATAGGAGTAATTAGATAATTAATGAAATTAATTTCTGGTGCAACGAAGAGGATGGGTGACATGTGTACAGGGGAGGTTTTTTCTGAATTAAATTATTAAACAATAAATTAAATGGGAATTTGGGAAATAAATCATTTAGAAAATCTATATAAAGGAGGAAGGAGGAGGTGGATGGATCTATTATTTTTTATGCATAACATTATGCTGCAATTTTTTTGACTTGACTGACTTATCTTGTGGGAGTTGGGATACCCAACTCAGGTACGAGTGGTAGCTCGACCTTTTGAGGCGAGATGGTTTCTTATTGTTCCTTGGTTTAGAGTGTGTGGCCCCTTTGTGGCTCGAGGGGATAAGGGGGAAGAAGAGTACCCCTAGCGTTGGCTGGAAGGTACCGGTGAAGTCTCATCGGTCGACAAGCGGGAGCTATATGGGGCATGTAGGACAACCACTCGAAGTTGTCACCTTGGGCTATGGTACACATGCTTTTATTTTTCATGGTAGATTACTATTGATCTTGGGCTTTCATTTCTATACTTTTATTGTGTAAAGAAAATTGTTTTACTTAGCATTTTTTTAATTGAGAACTTAAAATCATCATAGCTTTATGCTCACTGCATCAATTTGATCTCCTTGGCCATCGATCCTTGATTTCTATGACTGTTCTATTTGTTTTATTGACTATTTGAAGAGTTTGTTATATATCTTTCGTCATCATCCCTAGATCATCAATCCACACCTGAGCAGTCATCCAAGAGCCGAATCGACGGTCGTCACTTTGATGCATAGCGACCTATAGATTCTAATGCTCTTCTTTTATGTGCATCGATGATGAGTGAATGATATTTTTCCCAACTATCCACCCATGTTGATTGTTCCTGGTTGAGTGATTGTCTTATGCCTTGTTGCGATTTCTTACCTATGTGGTTGCTTTTCCTTTCCCGCAGCGAATTGATTATGACCCTCTACGTTGATCTCTGTGTTTGATGTGTTTCCTGGCAATGTAAATCCGCATTTTTAATACCCTTCCTCACAATTATTTAAGTCTGCATTTGATACATTTCCTGTCGAATTTACTGTGTGTTTTTATATACATTGAGTTTGCCTTTTAACTCTGTGATTTATTACTTTGGATGGTCAATTTACCATTTACTTGGACAATGATTATCATTGACTATCTTTTTGTCATTTTAATCAACCATGAATTTGCCAAGTGTTCTCCACTGGTTGTCGTGCCTATTTTTTTTAACCACTAACTGCTAGCGAATTCCATTTTGGTACTGTGCGTTTTCATTTACATTTACATGACAATGAAATTATGTTATCCTTAACAACGTTTTCTCCTCAACAAATTATTTCTTTTCGTTTGCAAATTTATATGGCGTTTGTTCCTCCATGAATTGTTTATCTGAGTTAATTCAATAAATTTAACAACGCGCTTCCCACAACGTAGTTCCACTTTTACTTGACTGTGTTTTAGTTCTTTTTCTCTACATTTCTGAATTGTATTTTGTACTTTCGTTTTCATTTATCCACGATTTTACCTACGATTCCATTAAATTACCGTATCTTTTATAGTAGAACCTTTCTAGCGATTTCATTTTGTTACCTTGCATTTTTTTTAATATTTAACTAACAGTCAATTCATGATATCAATGGCAGCGAACATTATATGATTGCGTTTGATAATCGACTGAGTATTTTGATACCCATCTGCCTTTCCACTTGTATGGATGAGTTTGCATTTTTTTTTCTTTATATATTGCATTTCCTATCAATGTATTCCAACCATTTATTTGTTATCACAGTGAGATTTTTGTTATCTCAGTGAATTTGTTCTCTGATGTGTCTTAGCGTTATACTATGTTAACACAGTGAGGTTATTTAATAATGGATTCCACACACAACCTTACAATAACTGGCTATCATTATTATTATTCTACTCTGCACAGATTTCACATAGCCTTATTACACTCTGCAGTGATTCCCATGGCATCACTTGACAACATTCTCCTTTTATTCACTCTGCGTGTACACGTACAGGGATAGCCTTTTAATACCCAACATTTCAATATAGCATTTTAATATAGCGTTCTAAAACATAGAACTTTATTATGGCATTTTATATATATGTTAGTGCATTTGGGTCAGCGATTTCCTGCAGAGATATTTATGATAGCATGGTTATTTAATTTGTGTAAGACGTACACTTGCAGAATTCTAGTAATAGCAATGTATGGTGCAGAGAGATATATGCAGAGATATTTATAATAGCATGATTATTATTTATGTTCCAAAGATTTACTAAAGTTAGGAACAATGATATACTCATACTGGTACTGGGAGCCTTGACAGTTTTAAAATGTCAACAGTTTAAATATTTTGACCGCATTGACAAAAGTATTGATTAAATGAATAACTTTGGTAGCATTCACAATGAACAGTTGTTTGTGAGCGATTTATTCATGATGAGTGTATTTTATCCCTTATAGCTGCCAATGAATGTATTTATGATTTAGTGGATATGTTTGGTTATCTAACACACACCTTAATTACAACGACTGTGTTGTATTACTATCTGTTGTTCCATAGAATGAAATTGTATTAGATTTTTTTCCAATTTAAAAAGGTCTTCATTATATGGAAAAGTTATTTTACTTATTACCTATATTATACTTGTTCCCTAGATTATAAATTGTAATTGTTCTTAGTTAGCGATTTATACCCTTAGTACTTACATTGATTGGACAATGAATGATATCGACACCGATAAGAATGATAGGGTTGGAGGAGTTAACTTAGGCTTACCATGAGTCATAGGTTAGGGTTGAAGATTGCAGTGAGACCTTGGTAATAAGATCTTATTTAATTAATAATTGACTAGAGAAGTGAGAGAGAGAGGATATTATTGTAGAATATATTCCTAGGAATATTCTTAAGATGGCGTTTTACGTATTTTAATTGATGTATTTTTTCATTACACCGTGTGCGCTGGGATTTTAGCATGTGGTGCGATTGATATGGTCATCCGTTTCCCTTGCATATTGTTGACTTGTCATTTGGTTTCTTGGGTTGTTTTTCGTCTTATGATTGACAGTTATTTCGATCTTCTAGTGTGTTTAATCTTCGTGGATTTGGTCTAGTATGTTGTGTTACCCCTGGGTTACTATTATGCCCATCGTTGTTTGATGACATGATTCCTGATGAGGGGATCATTGTGAGCCTTAATGATTAGAGGAGAACGATAACTTGGTCGGAGTCTATGCTACCTGTTGCAAACATTTGCTCGTTGTAGTTCTTGTTGGCATTTGGTATGAAACGCCTTCATGCATTGGTTGGATGCTATAGGGGTTCTAGTTACTGGTCGTTGGGACCATTGTGTCAGGATGGTGGATGTTGTCCTTAGCTTGTAAGCATTGTCGTGTTGTGTGTGTCGGGATGGTAGTTCGTTTCCTTCTTGATTTACGCATGTTTCGCCCAGTTTCTCTTTTGCTAGGGCATGGAGTCATAGTTGTCTATTGCCTAATCAACGAACTTGTGTTTGTCGTCAAGTAGTGTGGTTCCACTGTTTGTTGTCGTTGCCTTCCTGCCTAAAAAAAATAAAAAAAATGCACTTTCTTCTTTGCTGGTAGTCGTAACGTCCGGGGTCGTTACATGTGTCCATATAAATACAATATGCTAGGAAATATATGAAATATTTTATTAATCTCTATAGTGAAAATGATTTCCTTTAAAAACCCCTCATTATTTTTTAACTTTGCAATAATCCTCTCATTAAGACCTATCACCACAACCATCATCCCAAATAAAACCACATATATCTTGTAGCCTATTTCAGAATCTATTTCTAACTCAACCACCATCCCAAATAAAACCACAATATCTTGCATCCTCTTTCAAAGGCTATTTTTAACCATTGTTTCAAAAACATATCTGAAATAAAAAAAAATTAAAACAAAGAAATAGAAAATAGAAGAAATTAACCTTGTTTTGATGAAAAGTTTAGGCTATAAAGAGTAGTTAGGAACATTAAATTTGAGTAACTAGGAACTCTAAAGTTGAATGATATATTTGAAAACTATTCGGTGTTAGATATTTTTTCATCACCTTCAAAAGATATCTTTGTAACATCCCTCTCTTGTGCACTGAGCGAACTTATTATTTGAGGAAACTTGCTCACAAGTGATCTGGATTATTATGCTATTAAAACATTGATTTTGATTATGAGGCGTTATGGGTTGATGTCATGTTGTTTTGCTGCATTGACATAGACAAGTGCTATTGACTTGGTTTTACTAAGTGTGCAGGATTTTGGACCTCGAGGATGCAGAGGCATCGATGGAACCCCATGGACTCTAGATCAAGTCTAGGAGTGAACCATTGGGGTTTGATTGTTTTATATGTGATATTAGTGCATCTGATTAGATGATATGATATGGATATATTTATGACATGATTCATTGATGATGCAGGTTGACGATAGCTTGCCGACCAAACTCATATGTGGAGTAGAGGGGTCACGCTTGACTACTAGAGATGTTGAGGGAGAGGTGTGGAAAACAACCCTACCACAGCCTACTAGCATTCCCACCGTGGCTCGAACTGTAGGTTAACGTTTACCTAGTTTTAGAGGACCCAAGATACTATGAGGGCAGACTACGACAGTCGCTCACGATGATTCTAAGGGACGTACAATAAGGCAGGGGACTTATTCCTTAGAGGCCCTTAGTCTCCCACAAGTTCACCTGACAGAGTATTGACTCCACTTGTTTTTGATGTCTACCAAGTCAGTCAAGAGGCGAGTGGCACCCTTGGAGCATGTGGTGCATCCTGGAGGGCACGCCGCACAAGAAAAATGGAAAGAGGCAAGTGAAACCCTTGGAGCACGTAGTGCATCCTGAACGGTATGCCGCACAAGGGAAACAAATGAGGCGAGTGGCACCCTTCAAGCACCTAGTGCGTCCTGAAGGGAATGTCGCGTTGTTAATGATAAATGAATGAACCTAGATGACCTTAGGATGAATAACGTGATAATAAATTTTTAAAACAATTTCCCTAATAAATTGTCCCCCAGCACGAAAATTAAAGTCTATGTCTAAATTATACTGGTGGGAATTTTTTTCTGTCCTTATATATATATATATATATAAATAATGATGATAATCTTCATTAATCTTGTAACAAGAAGGGAGTAGGCAATTTATTTGATTCATAAAAATCTGTTGGGATAAAATAAGGGGGGGGGGAATTAATTGTTTTATTATATTATGATAATTTAAAATTATTAATTAAAAAGAGAAAAGGGAAAAAGTTAATTTGTACACCTACCAAATTGAGTTCTAACTGAAAAGGGGAAAGAGGGAAATCTAAAATAATTAGGAAACTAGGAAAAGAGGGAAACATAAAAAGAAAAGGGAAACACAAGGGAAAAAGAAGAAAGTCAAGCTTAGTAAGGTATTTAGCATTTAAGAACTTTCTAATTTAAACTAAACTAGCAAATTAATAATGGGGAAAGTCATTAAAACCTGTAACGGAATTTGGAGACACCTAGGAGCGATTCTAGGAGTGAGTCTAGGTGGGTGAGGGAAATAAGGGTAATTAATTAATTAAAGAATTTAATTTATGGGGGAATGAAGAGGATGAGTGACACTTGTATGGGGAGGATTTTAATGGAATTAATTTATTAAAAATTAATTGAAATGGGATTTTGGGAAGGTAAAGGAGTTCGAAACTCTATATAATGGAGGGAGGAGAAGGAGGAAAGATATCTTATGTTTGCGCAACGTTACGCTAGAAAAATCTATACTTGACTAACTTAGCTTGTGGGAGTTGGGATACCCAGCTCGGTGAGGAGTAGTAGCTCGACCTTGCAAGGTGAGCTGGGGGATAGCTGAATCTCTGGACAATGTTCATGGCCCCTTTGCGGCCCGGGGGGATAAGGGGGAAGAAGATTATCCCTAGCGTAGGTTGGGAGGTATCGGTGAAGTCTCATCAGTCATCAAGTGGGAGTTGCACAGTGCACGCGGGACATCAAGCAACGATATGCTTTCTTCATTTTTTTCATGGTAGATTGTAGTATGATTTATGCTTTGGATCTGCATGTTTATTTGGGTAAGGAAATTGATTGCGTTAGCATTCTAGTTGGTGACTGAATCTTTCCATAGCCTTTATCTCGATGAGTGATTGATTCCCATGGCCTTCGATTCCTGGCATGTCTTGACCGCCCTGTGGTGTATTGATTTGTGAAGATTGTGGTTGTTGGCCTTTCATCCCTAGCTCATCAATCCTCGTCTGAGCTGTTGGCTAGGAGCCTGATCTACGATCGTCGCTTTAGCATTAATAGACCCATGGATCTCAACGCCCTTCTTTTGTGTGGATGGATGATGAGCGAAGGATGTTCCTGTCAGCCGTCTACCTTCGTTGTTTTCCTTGGATGATTGCTTGACTTGCGCCTTCTAGCCAAGAACTCTACGTAGGGATTATCTTGTGTCCTTGTTGGTTTTTCTATGCACCTTGATTGATAGAATCCATGTGATCATTCAATGAATTTTCCCAATAGATCCTTGTGGTTCTCTTACTATCGTCCGCATTTGTATTGGTATTCTAGCAATGGAAAAACGATTTGATTCATGTATGCATTTTTATATTGGTATTCTGGCAATGGAAAATGAGTTGATTCATGTCTGCATTTTTGTATTGGTATTCGGGCAACGGAAAAATGAATTGATTCATGTCTGCATTTTTTCATTGGTATTTTGGAAATGGAAAAACAATTAAATTCTATGTCTGCATTTTACATTTGGTACCCTGGTATGAAAGACAAAAACGTTTTTGTTTTTCTATATGTGTTGGCATTGGCATACTGGCAGTGAAAAAGGGAAACCTCAGTTTATTCATCCTTCTCTGCTTTGCATCTCGTTTTTACCTTTGGGGCAAATTTCCCCTTGAAGAAGACTGTGTCTTGCACTTAAGAATTTATGTTTTGATTACCTTTGTTGCCTGACAATTTCACCCCTCTGAGGTTTGCATTTCATTTTTACTTTTGGGGCGATTTTCCCCTTGAAGAAGACTGCGTTTTGCAAAAAAAATTACTGCTAATTGATGCCTTGTTGCCTAGTGATTTTCCAATTAAATGTGACTGTGTTTACTTCCTTAAAGACTTTGATTTTCCATTAAAATGGTAGCTTGCATTTTTTCGATATGTAGCACAAGGATTTGCCATTGAAAAATGTGAGTGAGTTGTTGTAATTACCCATGGTTTTTTTCCTTTAGAATGTTGCCGGAGCTTGCTGTAATTACCCATGATTTTTGCCTTTAGAATGTTGCCAGAGCTTGTTGTAATTAACCATGATTTTTTCCTTTAGAATGTTGACTGAGCTTGCTGGAATGACCACGAATTTACCAGAACAATTGCTACAGTTAATTTCCTTGTTAATTGCAATGTTAAATGTTATATTATTTGCCTTATTAATTTCCAGAACAATTGCTACAACATTGTGAATGGTCAGCAGATTCCTACTTATTGATTTAATGCCACAACGAGTTAAATGGTTAACAGTTATGTAGATCGCCTTGTTATTGTGCGATTAATTGTTATGTAACTGCTATGTTAATTGCCTTGTTAAATTTCTACAACGATGTTAATAGTTAGCAATTTCCTTCTCAATGACAGTAGACAGCTAGCGTTGTTAGTTCGGTCAATATAGCTAGACTACATGTTGAGATTTAATTGTTCATAAGTGTTATATGGGTAGCATTCTACATTAAGAATGTTAATATTGTTATTTAAGTTAATGTCTAGTTGGATGGAGATTTTGGATTATTATAGCATTGTCCATTTAGGTTGTAATAATGACTAAAATTAGATTGGGGAGTAAAGTCTAGATTGCCAATTTGAGACCTACTTACAATTGAGGTTAGATTGTATTTATAATTATAGTTCTAGTATTGATTACTTAGACTTGCTAGATTAATTGTATTAACATTAATTTAGCGGGCAGATTAATGACTAATTGTAATTTAGATGTGCCCCGTTAGAATGGTAACATATGTTAAAATAGATTGTAATCGTTAACCAGTTTAGAATGGGTGATTCGTTGGGTAATGGACGAAGTCGTGTCTTGGCTCGTGTCTTCCCTGGTAGTCATCTTCTTGTGTCTCGTCAACCTTTTGTGTGGGGTGTGGGTATAGTCTCCCTGTTAGTATTCGACTCCTAGTGCATCAATGTTTTATAGAGTCCTTGGTCCACATAGGATGTGTTGCGCCAAGTTCATTGACGCGTCTATCACCTCAGGATGACATGATTCCTGATGAGGGGATTATGGCACGCCCGATTTGGATAGCGGAAAATGATAACTTGGCCGGAGTCGATGTCTTCTGTATGATTGTTGTCGAGCGTTGTAAGTTTGTTTTTGCGCATGGGTTGAATAACTTCATGCGTTTGGTTCGTGTGCCTTGAGGTTATACTCTTTGTTCGTCAACATCATTGTGTTGGGAGGGGGATGTTGTCCCTTGGCTTGTAGGCATGGTCCTATTTTGTCGGGCGGGTAGTCGTTTCTCCTTGTCTTAACGCATGTTTTGCCCCGTTTCTACTGTGCTAGTGCATTGAGTCATAGTTTCCTATTGCCTAGACTGCATGCTTACGTTCGTCTTCAGTGGTGAGGTAAGTTGTTGTCGTCGTCGCCTTCTTTCCCGAAACACAAAAAGAATAAAAAAAAATTGCACCTTTGCTTCGCTTGTAGTCGTAATGAAGGCGACATATCTTGATGTTGTCCTCTAATGCTAATCCATACCACTTAGCCCAAAAATTATTATTGGAAAAGTATTTTTTTTATTCTATCTTGATCCTCTAAGACTGGAAAAAATGGAGGATTCATCTTGTAGGTCCATTTTAGTGGTAGTTCCTAGTTTGGAAAATTGGGGTTTGGAACCATTCAAAGTCATTTTGAGGAATTAAATGATTTTTTGGGGGTTTATAGTGTCCATATATTGTTCTGACCCCTTTATGGTGTTCTACACTCCATGATATTTCCAATGGTGTAGAGCGCAAGGATGATTTTAGGGGTTAAATTTCGCTCATGGGCTAATTTTCCATGGTTTTTCTGAAAAAAAGATTTGTTATTCTAAAAATGATTCGCCCAAATTCTATAGGATAAAATTATTTTAACTTAAAAAATGCCAAAATTTTATAAAAACTATAAAAAATCCTTATAAATTTGAATACTTTTACAAAAATGTCACCAAATATTTATAGTTGGCATATGAAGGATTAGTAATATTCTCCAAGGTTTCTACATTTTAAAATAAATTTCCATCCTTAAAATAACCCCTGGTAGAGCGTGCACCAATTGAAGTCTGTATACAAAATTATTCCTCCCTCAAGTTTAGCCACCATGTTGATTGAAATGGTATAAGAGGATGCCACATCATCCCCTGTTACCTAAACATATTGGGATAGAAATGTATATAATTTAAATAAGATTATAGAAGTTCCATAACCCTATCACGATTGAGGGTTGAGGAGGTCATAAACATACCCACATATGTCTATCGGTCTATGTTAAATACCAGGACACTAGGAGGAGAAGTGGTTGCATTGTTTTGCATAATATCTTGTTCCATAGCTTAGCAAAAGATATGAGAGTGGTATTTTGTGAGAATAACAGAGGAGGAGACATTTTTTAGCATCCATATAGACCAGAGGTAAAAGGAAACCCATAGTGAGTGACTTTTTCTTTGTAATTGCATCATTTCTATACCATAGAAAAGAGAACAGTGTTGGTGTGAAATTGGAAATCGATGTTCTCATAGCTTACCAACAAAGGTACCATTGTAGTCTAGTTGTGATAGCATAATAAACCTTCCACAAGGAAAGGAGGTCTCACTCGAAGCACACTCGAGACTTTATGTGATAAAGCGAGTTATAGAGGGAACATCATTAGATATAGCACATCATAGTAGAGTTCCATACTTATATGTAAAGAGATCATAACATCAAAACCCTTAGATTGATAAATATAGTGAACAATCTATGTTGTGCAAAGTTAACACAAACACATACATTACAGAAGTTGCTAAAACAATAATGCAATTAGTAAATACATAGCACATGACAAATTATGCAAGAAAGAGACAATATATTCATCCTCATATTCACAAATTTTAACTTTCTGACTAATCCATCATATATTCATACACAAGACAATCATACACAGAGTTGTTCTTCATATCAAGAGTTATACAATCAGATCGGTAATGAGATATCTGATCTAGACTCTCACATTCTATGTAATTGTAGTTCTTTCTTAGTAATGCTCAATAACAACAAATTTCAAAACCTCACAACAACAGAGAAACCAACACAAAACCAATGGAAAACCAAGACAATAAACTTAGAATAAAATAGAATACAAAAGAACTGAATCGAACCCCAAACCATTAGATAACTCCATGATTTATAACTTTTTCACAGGGATTATTGGATTATTGATTCTTCTGTTATGATTTATTGTTTCTGCATCCTTCTCGAATGTGCTCAAACGTTGCATATCTTTCTGCTTATTCCTCTAGCTGGGGCATCACTTTTTTTCCTTGCTAGTGCACTAGTAGTTAACTTTCTTCCACTTGGAGTTCTCTTTTCTATGTTCTATTGTTCCACAAAACTTTTATAAATCCAAAAAGCTTGTTCTTCAAAATGAAGTGCCCAATAGGACCCGACCACAACCTTTGAATCGTCCTGATTCAAAGTTATTCTAGTTTTTTTTGGTCACCTTCAAATGAAGGGCGCAACTCTAGTATAATCTACAGTGCTTGTTTTTGAACACTATCATATTTCTTGTATCTGTCCTTCAATTTACTTGCTAAAATTGGCATGCACGTAAAAAAATCATGTGTAGTGTTGACATCAGGTACCTCAGGCTTGGTAGAAAACAAATCATTCCACTATGTATCAGCAAGTGCATCCAAGTGCTCCAATGGAATGTATTCTGCTTGTGCTATAGGTCACAACTATCAAAGTGTTTTCTTCACAGATCTGTGAACTTCATCCATGGCATCAAGATTATCATCCTCTGCTTGGATATCTCCAAACTTATCTGAATTATTTATAGGATAAACAATGGTTAGGTATTCTAAATGCATATTTTTAATCCCAATGCATAACTCTTTGACATGCTTACTGGGTTGGTCCAACAACCCAACCTAGTATGTGACCATATCAAATATTTGAATACATTCCTCGGCCCAGGCATGCAACGAGGATTTAACATTGGTACCTTATTCAAGTGCATATGTAAGCTTCTGGATGAGACTTTTGAGTTTCTCTTTTTCCTTTAACTTGAATATTGCTACCTACTATTGAAGAGTAACTATTTTGGTATCCAAAAATAAGGTCAACTCAGTTAGGTGGTACAAATAGTGTGATATCTTCTTGAATTTCAAGAATAACATGTCGTAAAGGTGTCCACACTTGAGAAAACTTGTCAGCAATGGCTGGAACAATGGACTCGATCTATATCTGCAAGTTTTGGTCAACTGCTTTGGAAATATTGGCTTCGGTGATAGCCTCATGCAAGGATTTTGTTTGATGTGTGAGGGATTGATTGTGCTATTCAACTCTTATGATCCTCTATTCCAATTGATAAATTGAGGCCTAGATAAAGTATAGAATCTGTGGTGTATCCCATGTGGAAAATTCTCCACTGATGGAATGGAATTTGAAGGTGGCCACGAAGAAAACGACATACCACTTTTGATAGAGTGCTATGAAAATATCGGGGTACCAACACCCTATGGTGTAAGTGAGTGTGCTCTAACACTTTGCACAAGTTGATCATTTACCTATAGCAGAAGTTTTTTCAACATCTCTATTTTCTATAAGTAGAGCTCCAAGATAGATCATCATTGTTGAGGATCGTTCCATAAAGGTACAATTTGTTCCTTGATAAGAGTATTGCTCTATGTTGAATCAATATCATGATGGGTGTCAAATGAGTCCTGTGGAGGGTCCTCATCCTTTAGAACATGAGTTTCATGCCCTTCCTTGGGTTGTAGTTGATTGACCATATCAAGAGTCGAGTGTCGGGTGACTAAAAGTTCCAAGATCCAGGGACAAGTGGAAGGGAGTGGACCAACAGTTGTAGTGGGTTCAGAAATAGGGTCGGGTGTAAGTGTATGAAGCTGAGTATTGGGAGAGGATACTTGAGGCA
The DNA here is from genome assembly GCA_000966675.3 of Picea glauca. NCBI lineage: Eukaryota > Viridiplantae > Streptophyta > Pinopsida > Pinales > Pinaceae > Picea > Picea glauca. The sequence continues at coordinate 146,560 of JZKD02S1843718.1, forward strand.
TGTGCGCAACCTTGGTGGACCCACCATTCCATGGAAGTTTCTCTTCATCAACAATAATTGAAGGTTGGATCTATTCAAAAGGGTTATCAAGGATATGGATGAGCATGAATGAAAAAAGGTGGACAATTTTTAAACTTTAAGTGATGGTGACAATAGAGACATAATGATGGGTAAAAAGGTGTTAATCGATTTTCATGACCCATGTGATGACATAAGAGAAAAAGATTAAAATTTCAACAACATTAAGTATGAGAGGATATGACTGCGATATCCCCGACCCCAAAGTGAATAGAGGAGTTGGACGACTTGGATAGGAAAAAAAATAACTAAGACATGTAAACAGCAACATGTCACCAGGTATTGACAGAAAGTAAAACAAATACATAAATGGAAATCCTAGTTACTAACCCACTCCCGGAACTACGAGTGTAATGAAACTGTAATTATTCACCAGATGGGTAGGGATTCAAATGTGCACCAATTACCCATCCATGTCAAAGGACTCTATCGAGTTGCACTAATTTGATAGATCTAGATTCATGTTTTTCCGTAAATATAAAAGGAACAAGTCAGTGCATTTGGAACTTGGATGGATGTTTCTAATACTTGTTGTCATATAAGAGAATGAAATCACCCTACACAAATGAATTATTCTATATGCTAATAATGCCAGGCCTTTTTCCCAGCTTTCTCCATAGTATGATGAAAATATGCTAGGAACCTATATTCCTCAAATTTTAGCAATTCATCCACCCATGTAGCAATGGAGTCATCCTCAGTCATCTTGGTACCTTATGCAATGAATAGAATTCGGGTGACAAAATCATCTGCCACAACTGCTTCTCATCAATATACTAGTTGGAATGGGGTATACATGTTTAAACACTTCATGGTAGTTCGGTACATCCATAACACAGTCGAAACATGCTCATCCCAATCATCATAATTTGGACAACAAAACCTAGTCATCCCCATATCCAATATTTTGTTAAATACTTCCACTGTTCTATGAGATTGCATATGATAAGTATTATTATTATGATGAAAAAAAAATTATTTCATAAGGGTTGTTATAGTTTCAATGAGAAATTCGACTCCCTAGTCATTGGTCAAGCTGTCGGGATATCCAAACATGGTAATAACATTCTAGAAAAGAAGCCATGTTGTGATGACCATATAAAAATATCAAATATACTCTGCTTCATCCCATTGAGTCAAGTAATTGGTTGTGGTAATTATGTATCTAACATTGGAATTCTTAGCTAGAGTATTTATTGGATCGATGAAATCAACAATCCATTTTTCAAAATATTGTAGTGCGCAAATAGGGTGTAGAGGAAACTCATCGCGACATGATGGTTTTCCCACTCTTTGACATTCATCGCAGACTCAAGAATATTACTTAGCATATTTAAATACTATAGGTCACCATATTCCTATCTATAATATGTTTCTAACAATTTCCTTTTCGCCAACATGTCCTCCTACAGCACCACTCTGACATTCCCATAGAATATTAGTTCAACCATGGTCAAGCACATAGCACCACAATATTTATCCAATTCCAATTTGTAGATTTTTCCATAATCAGTTGATAATTTGTTTCCCAAACCATTAGGTTCCTCTTTTGTGTTACAGAATATCCTATCGACATAGTACCGATAGTAAAAATAAGGAAATGTATGACAAATAATCGATAATGGTCTCAATATGGAACAAATATGCATCTAGGAGTTGGTCATCTACAGGTCCACCACTTTCTCCAGATTCTAGGAGAGACAAGTGACCTGGCCCGACATTTAATTTTTCAATCTTAACAATGACCTCAAAATAGAACTCCTAAAATAATAACAACCACCTACAAATGCGAACTTCTAACATGGGTATTTTCACCAACTACCTCAAATAAGAATGGTCAGTAAAAAACTTAAAATTACTTCCAAGTAAATAATGCCTAAAATTTTGTAAAGAATACACCATAGAAAAACATTCCTTGTAGGTTTTGGTGTAGCTGTGTTCAACTTGCGAAAGTTTGCGACTAGAAAAGTATATAGTATGGTCCAATTTTCCTTCCCCTGGTTGAGCAAGAATGGCGCCTGACACAACTGTAGAGGAATCAATATGAAAATGAAATTCAACTTTCCAGATAGGATAATTCAGAATGGGTGTAGTGCTTAATTTATGTTTTAGCTGGTCGAATGCTTTATCACAGTCCCAAGTCCAACAAAACCCTTTGGATTTCTTGAGAAATTGTTCCAAAATTTTCGTTATGCTCACGTAACCCATGCTAAATCAACGGTAATAACAAGTATGTCCCATGGCCGTGAGAAATTTATTGACAGTGGTAGGAGGAGGCATATTGAGAATAACTAAAATTTTCTTAGGATCGACTAGGACTCCTTCCTGACAAACAATATCCCTAACAGATTTCCAAATGGTATACAAAAAATACATTTTGGTAGATTAAGGGAAATTTGTAACTTCCTATAGTGGTCCAACATCAAGCATAATATCCCAATGTTCTTCTTAAGTAAGTTGTATATATTCCAACTGTCCAGGTATACCTCACGTAACTTATGAATGAAATGGAAGAATGTTGTGATCACGATCCAAGAAAATACAGCTGGGGCATACTTAAGCCCAAAAGGAATAATATTGTAGGAAAATGATCCCCACTTAGTAGTAAGAGTAGTCCTTTTATTATATTCCTCATTGATTTGAGCCTGATGATATCCATAGAACCCATCTATAAAGGAATATGCCTCATTTCCTGCTACTTGATCTGATACCTCATCACTAAAGGGGTAGGAAAGAGGTCATGTACACAAGAATCATTCAAGATTTTGTAATCCACACAAACTCATATATCATATGTACCTTTTTTGTTTTGTATCATGATAGTATTGATCCATTCAACCCTATCGACAGGAAAAATCATCCCACATATGAACATCTTATCAATCTCCTTCTTCACTTTCTCTTTAACTCGGGGATTTAGCAGATATGGCCTATGCTTGACTCATCTCTATTCAGGATTTAAATATATCCTCGTATCCCCTAAATCTCCCTCAATACCTTTTAGTTATGATAAATTTTTAGGGAACAGATCCTCATATTCCCGCAATTGAGCCTGTATCCATGTCACAATATGTTCATCTCAATAGTCTCGAATGGAGGCTAGCTTTGGATGCTCATCAGTTCCTATATTAGATTTCCTCCACTTCAAGGGTTTGGTATAGGAACTACTGACTTCATTTGGGACAATATATTTAACCTCCCTAGTTCCTTTAGATTCCTAAAATGTTAGATGCCTAAGTTCCTCAAGTTCATGGAGATCTTCTGATTTTCTATCAACAATAAGATATAACATAGGTAATAGAGAAGGGGATGGGTAAATACTATGATGAAGGAGGTACTCATGTTGGAGATAGATGGTAGGAAGATGTATAGTATTAACTTAATAAAAAAAAAGTATTTTCTTAAACTGCTGCAAACATAAAGTGATTTCAGGGAACTTACCTAAGAATAATAAGTCTTGACATAGCTATCATTGAAGGTTTTCCCAAAAATTCGTTTGGCATCAAGCTTCCTTATGTATATACCAAGAAGATGGAATTCATCCCAAGGAATGAATAAATTGATGCACCAACAATTGAGAAGGTAGTTATGAAACTTCCCATACTTGACTACACTGTGCTACATGCTCCCTTGGATCATAAATCCCATCATATAATTCCAAAGCCTACTGGTCCAAATCCAGTAAAGTAAGTTTCAAAGGGGGAATAAATTGATGTTCGATGACATGCTTTACTTCAGCCCAGGAAGATAAAGTACCCTTATTAGTGGTCCACCATATAGTTGAAGAGGATTGTAATGCAACATCCAATACATGAAGCCTTTGTTCTGGCACAACTTTAGCCTCTACTTGAACCAAAAAACTGGAAAAATCTAAAGTGTCATCATACCCAAGGTCTTCTCTAATCTGATATAAAATCCACCTGGATGCTCTGAGAGTTGCACAACTTCGCGAGAAGTTCTCATATCTTCCTTGTTTCCAGTTTTCTAACTCTACCTCTAAATATTCCCCTGCATACTGAATATTGCGCCAACTTATCGAGTCATCTATAGTTGGGTTAGTATAATCCACCCAATTTCTTGTAGTCAGAGTGTAGATATGATCTAGGGTATCCTCTTCGATATTCCTCTCTACCGGATATGTAAAGTGGGGACCTTGGTAGGGTTCTAGTGGTTGGGTTACTTTCATACCATCTTCTTCAAAGGTCATGAGTTCCTTATTAAGATCTACAATAATGTAATTCTCAGAAGCCTAGTCGATTCCCAATATAGCTCGATATGGGTCCTTTTCCCCCATGATTTATATAACCTCAAATTCGAGCATTGTATTGACTCCATATAAGTCCACTTAAAGATTCTACAACCTCCCAACATGGTAGATACAATATCGATTGGCCATATGCAATTGAATGGGTGAATAGACTAGCTTGGGCTTACATATGGTCTAACATCCTCGACCACCCAGGTCAGGCCACGATACACGAGAGAACTATTTTCTTCTCTGTGCGGAACATACTGTAACATACCCAACATCCCATTAAGCTATGCCACATAAAAATTTTGAACTGTATGCAATTAAAATGTATACACACAGAACTCTTGCGGAACATTATATATAAAACATAAACATAGAATACATTTTGTAAATGCATGGATTCATACTGAAATAATAGTAAACATATACATGCAGCATATACAGGAAATACGAGTAAATATACAGATAATTATAACCACACATAGGATAAACCCATAAAAATAAACACGTAAAGAGTAATGCAACATGTAAATTTATCACACAATTAACACTTATCTTGGTAAGAATATCACCAAATACGTGCAGAATTTACATGAACCTCCTTGCCTTAGACCACACTACTCGTCACTCTCAGCAGGGGGTCACCCCCAATCTGGGACTAAAGTCCACCCAGGTAAAGGGATTCCTAACCAGGCTAATGGCTCATAGACAATAGGAAAGACTTCGTCAAAGGTTCCTACTCAAAATAAAAACCTACAGTCCCTCATTCCCCACATGCCTGTCCCACCACAGGAAGTGTGCCCCTTCTTTGTTCAACAGTCCTTCGACTGCCCTACTTCCTTTCCAGACTTTAGCAATAGGCTGGACAGGAAGTCTCAGAGCCCTATAGATGCAGTTTAGCATCTTCAGGAAATCAATTCCCAACAATTCTCTCACCTAGAGAATTACTCATGGGCCTGACAACCCGCCTCTTCAATATCCCATGGGCCTGACAACCCACTTCTTCAATCCATCTCTCAATCTAACCAAATATAGAAATGATTATGGATATGGATACAGGTTCAGGTACAGTGACAGGAAGGTATGAAGGATAACTGACTACGAGAGTGGAATGCTCATCGAATCATGGCTGAATGATGGAAGGAATGATGGATGAATGATGGGAAATGAGGTAAGTCCCAACAATACGTATGCATGTCCCCAACTTGACACTTGTCATGTTGGGAGCTACTTTGTCCCACTTGTCCCCAACTTTAGAACTTAGGATAAATAAATTCCCCATACTTTGTGATTTAAGGAATATTAATATAATATTCCTTTTTGGCTTAAGCTCCCTAGCTTAGCCCTTTTCTTAACTTTTAAACCCCACCCTTTCCCTAACTAGTGGATTTTAGTCCCACATCTCTTTTATCGTGGTTGGTCTGTAAGAAACGATGTATTTTATATTAATGTTGAGACATATACAAAAGTAGGCGCACTGGCCTTTAACATCTAGGCTCTCCGGCCTAATAATCACAAAACTGGATCACGAGCCTATAAAACACAACATATACATAAGGCTCCCTGGCCTTAAAATCATTCGCACTTAAGTTGTTTCTCACAATATGATGGAATGTGGAAACTTCATCATTTTATTGCGCAATACATGCATGCACTATGCCATGAAAAGTGCATACAGAAATGATATCAAACAACTCACTAGCTTACATACATTTTCATTTACAGTTACAATTGGGTTCGACCTAGGGATATTACACATGGCTTCCCAAGTTTTCTTTGGTAGGATGTTGATTTCAGACACTAAATCCAAGAGAAAATAATTAATTTTGTAACCGATGATCTGAGTATTTAGTCTAAATTGTCATCTAGATCTTTGCTTCCTTCTATGTATTCTACATGTATTTATTTTGCGAAGATGATAAATAATAAACTCTTTTGGGTTCCTTTCAATCTCTAAAATCCCCTTGATCATGTTTCACAAATCCCTGGTGAGATTCTCATCATCCAAAATATCAACAAGTAAGTGAAACCACAATTCAATAGTCAATTGGGATCTCATTGGATGATCATTCTATTCCACACAATGCTCCGCAAGTTTAGGTTGAGTGTCAAGGATTGAGTCTGTAGGTATCAATATTCTAGGATTAGAAACACATCAAAATATGTCAACAACATCCTTAAAGAATTGTTTTTGGACTAGGGGTTCATATGTGACATATTCAAGTATTGCCTTGTGGATCTTACTTTGAGTCGAGTTGTCAACATTAGTACCAATCCTTTTTCCTCCTCTAGTAATAATATTAATATTGGGTGACTTTTTTTCAATGACAGGTTGGGGCTCTGAATTTACCAAATTGGCACCTCACATTCTTTAGCAATCCTTTGACTTCAAATTCAACTCAGGACAATCCTCGGCGGCATGGTTTTTGTTTCTACAATCAATACACTAAGGACATCTGAGAAGAGGACAACCTCGAGCGATATGTCTATGTTCATCACAATTATAACACTGACCTGGCCCTCTTCTGCCAGTTCATCCACCTATGAAACCTACACCACCTCTACATCCTCCTCCAAAACCTTCAAGAACTTCAACAACCCTAAATCCAAATTGATCTAGTTTGTCCTCAAGAGCATCCAACATGTGACACTATATGGTAGTTTGAGTAGGTGACCCATAGAATTCACAATAGACTATATTTGGAATGGGGGTGTATTTTTGTAGGATTGGTCAATGTCGAGGGGGGTGCAAATGACTTCGACAGATTTCAAAATAGTCATTAATATGAGTACCATGACGGTTTGGGAAGGCATGGTACTACACACATCCATGAAATGGTACTTGCGCAACTCCTCCAAACTGTCCTATTGGTGGAGTTTACATGGGTTGCGGGGGGGTCCTGCATCCCTCATTCATGTAATATTATAGTCATTGGGTGGTCTTATTACTCACAAGATTCCTCGATATCCCTTCATCTCCTCAATTTTCATGACTTTTTCTATGGCTTCCAACAGTGTAGTTATGTGCTATTGGGTTAACAAAATCTGAGTTAATGACCTAAAAGTACCTGAATGAACCATTCTTGCTGGTGGTATTCATGAATGGGGTTTTCTAATTTCCCTATCGCATGTTTTAATCTTTGGATATACTACTAGACAGATTCCCCATCTCTCGTTTTGATTTCCCACAGTTCAAAAATATTTTTTTTCTCGAATTGGGGTAGTTTAAATTGAGCGATAATTTTTTTTTGACTGGTGGTAAAGGAAATAGTTATCCCTAGGGATTCCTAGGTTTGATTGATTTCATATAGCATTTTAATGCATGACCCCTTAATGTGCTCTAAAACTAAACTATTTTATTATCATCCAAAGTTCCATCAGACTGCCAAATGGCCTCACAAAGGTACTAATGTTGTTCCATATCCTCATCAAGATAAATCCTTTAGCTCCTGGTTGTGATAACACTAAATATATTTCCAGTCTACTTCTACTAATACCATTTGAACTGGTTGGACTAGAATGAGGAGAAATGACAAGAATTATGGGAGAGTTTATTGTAGAATTTACTGGATTAGAAGATTGCATTGAGGGACAGGGAGATCCAAGGCGGGTTCCTGTGTCTTTGGGATGAGATTATTTTTCTTAGGGGGTCACATTATGAGGTCATATTGTATGACTTCATATAGTATACTTCACATCCTCTGGTGTTGTAGGGGTTGATTCTGACGCAACTTCTTCATAGGTTACAACTTAGTCTTGATCCTCGATGGTTAGTCCAATCGTGATTCTTTCTTCCTAATTTTATCCATCTCATATACTCTCTCTATAACTCTCATATTTCTCTCCAAACTTATCCTTGAACCATTGTCTTACCATCCTTCCATGTAATTTCACCTCTTTCAATATCTAACTCTCTTGTATGACTCTTCTCGAGGATGATCTCCTTACATGACTAATCAAGCGTCTTCATCAACATTTTCATCTACTCTCGCCACTGCTTTTCAAGCACCGAAACCGTTTTTTGAGACCTCTTTTCTTTGGCATTCTTCTCACAATGACCCCCATACATTAAGAAATTGTGTATCCTAACGAATGGATCCTCTCCTTAATCACCCGCCCCTCATGCGCAAAGGGTTTTAATCGACTAGTTCAACCAAAGGAGTCGATAGAATTCCTTTTTCCATGAGAAAGTACTTCATCCATAATGGTATTTCTCTAAGTGATATCCCTCAGGATTCCTCGTAAAATATTGCATCTTCCTTTGAGAATGACTTGTGATTTTTCAAAGAAAATTCAATTATGTATCCTTCTAGGGAAGTTTGGACCCATAAGTCCACAACTCAAGAAATTTGGTGATCCAACTTGTGAAAAAAAATGAGTCTCTCAATCATCCAATTAAATATTTTCTGGATGTGATCTTTAAATTATGTCACCTCTTTTAACTGGTTAATCCACTGGTGAAATTTTCTAGGAATCGGATTCAGAAGATTTCATACAGATCACTGGATGGATCAAAATAGATGAATGTGTTCTTCACAACCCTAAAAATTTTCTTTCGTAACTCAGTTTATTGAAATACAAGTTCTCTTCACACCTTATTTCCAAACATATTTCAATATCATACTTAAATATGTGATGTGGCATCCTCTGAAAACTCTCTCATAAATCAGGTCCCAACAATGAAACCATTTTTTGGTGCAAAAATGGAGACTGGAATTCTTGAAGGTTACCAAAAAATGTACCTTTGTAGTCTAGTTCCACTGGCATATTCAACCTTCTGCAATGGAAGGAGGTCTCACCCGAAGTGTGACCAAGACTTTGTGTGATAAAGCGATTTTCAGAGGTCACATAATCTTATCTAGCACATCATAACACAGTTCCATACTTGTATGTAAAGATCTCATAGCATCAGAAGCCTTAGATTGATAAACATAGTGAATAATCCATGTTGTGCAATGTTAAAGTAAACACATACATAAAATAAGTTGATAAAATAGTAATTTAATTAGTAAATACACAACACATGAAAAATTATGTAAGAAAGAGACCATATATTCATCCTCATAATGAAAAATTTTACGTGTCCAAATAACCCATCATATATTCATACCCAAGACTGTCATACACAGATTTGTTCTTCATATCAAGACTTATACAATAGTATTCATAATGAGATATATGATCTGGACTCTCACATTCTATGTATTTGTATTTCTTGATCAGTAAATCTCAATAACAAAAAATCTCAAAACTTGACAACAATAGAGTAACAAACGCAGAACCAATGGAAAACCGAGAACAAAAACTTAGAATATAACATAACATAAAATAATGTAATTGAACCCCAACCCAATACATAACTCCATGCCTTATAACTTTTCTATGGGGCTTATTCACTTGTTGATTCCTCTATTATTCTTTCTTTATTCCACATCCTCCATATCTTTTTTCTTCTTCCTCTAGCTGGTGCATCACTCTTTTTCCTTGCAGGTGCACAAGCACTCAAATTTTATCCACTTGTAGTTATCGCTCTTATGTTCTATTGTTCCACAATTTTTTTATAAATCCATATAACTTGTTCTTCAAAATGAAGGGCCCAACAAGCAGAGAAACCTCACTTTCTATATGGGTTTACTCCCATATTGGGTTTCCCAAGAAATATCTGGTGTATTTGTGGATGGTGTGATTGTATCTTAATGTTCTCTATTTTCCACATTTTATCTATTTCATGCATAAGGAGAAAAATCAATAACTAAATATTCTAGAAATACAAAGGAAAAATAACCTTAATAATAAATATTTCAGTTATTTATCATATTTGTTGTGATGAATTATTCTGTTGGAATATCCATGACAGTTTACAAATAATCCATCCCAAAAGTAATCCATTCTAAAGATTCATGTAACACAAGACATTTTGATCCAAAATGGATCGAGGAAGGCCTAAAAATCAAAGTTCTTGGAATCAGATGAAATGAATTCGATTGCGTCGAGCTCATCGAGCCGATTTCGACCATATTTTTTTTCTGAAAAAGGACAACATATGCAAAAGTTACTGTGATCTGAAGATCAGGTCAAACATGCAAAAAAAAATCAAAGTCAAAGTCAACAGGTTAAATCGAACGATGACGTCAATAGTATGTCATGATGACATCAGTAGTACATCATGTTGATGTCAGCATGACATGTGGCAGCATCAAAGCCTGACATGTGGCAATCATTTTTTGGATTTTTTTAGGGGTGATTTGGCCCAATAAAAAACTGACACGTGGCACCGTACATAGGTGACACATGGCACCTTCTAGAAGGTCAACCAAATCTGGTGGATTCCTCCAAATCTGGCGGTTCCACCAAATATGACAGAGATCCTCTAAATCTGGTGGAATCTCGCTAAATCTGGATAATTGTCGCTAAATGTGGCAACTGTCACTAAATTTGGCAGAGTCTGGGCTTATTTAGCCGAGCATGAAAAATCGAGAAAAAATATTTGTTTTTGGGCAAAGAAATCGAGAAAAACATATTGGCATGCAAATCGAGACTATACGAACTGTACAGATCTGACAGGGTGCAACACTCAGATTTGTTCTAAGAGGAGACCCCGAGGGACTGTTTAGAAGCAGGTTGATTTTAGATTCAAAAGTTGCATAATTTTGAGGGGAGTCTGAATATGGATTATGTTTCTGCATCTAAGTAGATGAACATAAAAGTGTCTTCAAAGACCTATCTCTCGATCCAAGCATAGTCGACCTTATACTCAAAAGTCCCATAATTTTCTGTTCCAACCAGCGTTGATGTCTGTTTTTGTACAAAATTTGCAAATCTAAAAGGTGGTTTCAGGAGCTATTATGTAAGCCTTTCTTTTCTATTCTTAAATCATTGAATATTAATAAGAATCATTCCCCACTGAGACAAAGGCCCAGAGATGTAGGCAAACTTGTGTCGAACTCTGTTAACAATATTGGTGTTATGGTTTGTTGTTTTTGCTTCTTATATGGCTACAAAATTCTTTCATTAATCTTGTTCTTAATTCCTAAATGGTAAATCAACTCATGCATAATTTAACCGTAGTATTTTAAAAGATCAATTTCCGATCAAGTGGTATTAAAGCAACTTGACATTTGGTTTCTTGAGTTTGCATGATTACTAGGGAAAATCTAAGTTGTGGTGAAGGAGAGCTTGTAGAAGGAGATCCTGAGATTGGATCAAGAAAGATGACATCTCAAAGTGAGAAGATGGCATCAGAAGAAGGACTTTCTCAAAACAAAAGAGACTTTCAAATAACTTTATTTTCCATGTTGGAGATGGTAAAAGTGTTGTATTATGATCACCTAGAATGGAAGAGACCTTTTCAAGGAGAATATTCAAAGAAAGACAAAAGTGAAGAAGGACAGGACCCTCCTAAAACTCCTCATTCATCTCCATCTTCTTCTTCTTCAGGTACAAGTTCAACTTCTACAAAAAGAAAACATTCTCATAAACATAAGCCTGATATGTCATTACTTAAACTTGATGTAAAATTTGTTTTACCTATGTGTGATGGTGAAGTTAATGCCAAGAAAATTGATAACTCGGTTAGATAGATGGAGGTATATTGTAATGTGCAGTAAATCAAATATGAGGCAACCAAAATTAGATTGGCATCACTTCATATTGAAGGTACAACTCTCATCTTGTGGAAAAGTAAGATGAAACATGGAACTCAACACATTGGTAATATTTTTCCATCATGGCATGATTTTATTTCCGCACTTAGAAAATAGTTCTATCCTTTGGGATACAAGGACAAGGATTTAATTGAATGGAAAAGTCTTAAGTTGAGGAAAGGACAATCGGTGTAGGAATATACAGATGAATTTTGTAATATGGCTTTTATGTTCGATGTCCCATTAGCAACACAAGAAACCCTTATGAAGTATATAGGAGGATTTCCTTCTTATATTCGTAATACTGTGTTTATGTTTATAACTTGTAATCTTGATGAGGTTTCGGTTCAAGAAATGTATATTAAAGAAGGAAAAAACAAATTTAGTATATCAGGGGAATCATCTTCAAAGAAGGATGGAAAAGGAAAAGGGAATGGAAAGAAACAAAATTCAGTGATAGTGAAGGAAGAGAAGCTCTCTTGCAAGCATTGCAAGAAAGAAGGGCACAATGATGAGAATTTCTCGCAATTGCACCTAGAGAGGAGACCAAAGTGGTTCAAAGAAAGGAAAGGGAGGAAAAAAGTTGCAATAACAACATGACCAGTAGACTTGGGATAAGATTCAGGTGATGAGTCTAAGATTACAATAGTTGATTTGACAGATAAAATTGGTGACGATTATGATTCTAGAAGAAAATTGTTTCATATAAGGGTCATAATGAAACATACTAAGATCGATACATTGATAGATAGTGGGTCTCAATCGAACTTAATTTCAAAAGAAGTGGTTAAGAAATTGGGATTGACAACTAAGATGCATCACAAACCCTATTCACTAAATTGGGTAAGAAAAAATCATAAATTGCCATAACAAATAAATGTATCATAAAGTTTGCATTTACATCTAAGTATGTGGATGAAGTAATATGTGATGTGGTGTTGCTAGAAACATGTGGAATGGTCTTAGGAAGCCCTTATTTATATGATTGCTAAACAATCTTCTACATGGAACATAATCAATATCACTTGTTTAAGAAAGGTAATGAATATGTTGTACATGCTCATCACATAAAATAAATCATTGTCTTCTAACAATGGAACAATTAAAGAAGACAACTTATGCAAGCAATACACCTACAATTGTGCCAAGTAAAGTAGTTGATCTTAAGCATGAACATGACATGGTTGTAGGATGGGAGGTCAGTGATACTTTGCTTCAAGATAAGTTAATGTCGTAGGAACACATCAAACATATTGGTTCAGTTTCAGTTATATTTTTTATTTTATCATTGGTACTGTCTTCTACATGGATGATAGTGGATTCAGTAAGACGTGAACGAGTTCAAATGACTAACACTATGCTATCATTTGTCATGGTTTTTATGCAACTGATTATGATGCGATATGTGCAAATGACAAAGTTTAAAGACAAAGGACAAGTGCGGTGGCCTATCTTGCACTTGATGACTAGTTAATATCCTTTTGGAGGACCAAAAGGTCTTAGTGGGGAGGAATGATCCAAAATGGATACAACAAGGCCTAAAAATCAAAGATCTCAAAATCATATGAAACCAGTGTCATTGTGTCGATCTTGTCAAGCCGATTCTAGCAATATATTGTTTTTTGAAAATGGACACCGTATGTAGAAGTTAGTGCGATCTAAAGATCAAGTCAAACAGGTAAACAAAGTCAAATTCAAAGTCAATAGGTCAAATCCAATGATGACGTCAACAGTATGTCATGATGACGTCAACAATACATCATGATGAAGTCATCATGACACATGGCAGCACCAGAGGCTGACATGTGGAAGCACCAGAGGCTGACATGTGGCAATAATTTTGGCTTTATTAGGGGTGATTTGGCCCAATAAAAAAGTGACACATGGCACTGTACATAGGTGAAACATGGCACCGTACAGAGGTGACATGTGGCACATTCTAGAAGGTTAACCAAATATGGCGGATTCCTCCAAATCTGGTGGAGATCCTCTAAATCTGGCAGAATCTTGCTAAATCTGGCTAACTGTCGCAAAATCTGGTAACTTTCCCTAATTTGTCGGAGTCTAGGCTTATTTAGCCAGGCACGAAAATCAATAAAAATCTATTTTTTGGGGGCACAAAATCGAAAAAAAATAAATTGTTTAGCACGCAAATTGAGACTATACAGACTGTACAGATCTGGGTGCAACATTGGGATTCATGACAAGAGGAGGCCCCAAGGGACTGTTCAGAAGCAGGTCGACTTTATACTTAAAAGTTGCATAATTTTAAGGGGAGTTCGAATATGGATTTTGTTTTTTCATCGGAGTAGCTGAACAAAAAAGTGCCTCCAAAGCCTGTCGATCCAAGCATAATTGACTTTATACTCAAAAGTCTCATAATTTTCTGTTCCAACCAATGGTGATGTTTGTTTATGTCTGAAATTTGCAGATCTGAAAAGTGGTTTCATGAGATGTTATGTAAGCCTTTCGTTTGTATTCTTAAATCATTGAAGATTAATAAGAAGTCTTCCCCATTGAGACAAAGGCCCGGAGACATAGGCAAACTTGTGTCGAACTTCATTAACAATCTTAGTGTTATGGTTTGTATTTTTTACTTCTTATATGGTTGCAACATTCTTTCATTAAGCTTCTTCTTAATTCCTAAATGGTAAATCAACTCATGCATAACTTAACCATAGTCTTCTAAAAGATCAATTTCACATTACATTTGAATCACATTTCTCTAATTCCTTCAGAAAGAAAAATCTCACCTTAGCAAAGTCCTTGTGGCCAATGGGTGCTATATCTCCCAAATAAATAAAGTTGTATGCTCTACCTTACATACTAAACCCACCCCCCCTCTTGTCATTGCCTCTTGCTCTCATTTCTCTGCCTTACATGTAAGGTATCACCTATTATATTTCTAAGATATTAGCTAAAAGGAACATCAAAACTCTTTTCAAAATCTATAAAACAATTAAGGAGTTATTCTGAAATACCAAGGATAATTCTGATCACATGTTTGACCGAGAAGTTTATCAAATTCGATGCACCTATGGAAAAGCATACATTGGTAAAACATACAAATCTTTCATGGTTCATCCCAAGGAACAAATAGTTGACACCTTTCACAACCACAACTTAAAATCTGTTATTTTTTAACACTCTCACAAATAAAAATACCACATCTCCCTTAAGGGTTACCTTAGTATGGGAAACTTAGACATACGGGGGCATACCTTAGACTCCCTTGTAAAAAAGAAAATTATAAGTGGTGTTTGCTCCACTCCAATGAAAGATGAAATATCTACTTAATTGAACACAAGGAATCAATCATAGTCCGGATAGCCTTTGACGCTTTACACCAATAATTTATACCAAACAGTAAGACTTACCCATTGCCAAAGTCCTCGTTATTCATTCTGATGTCAATTAAGTGTTTGATGACAGGTTATGAGATAGCTGGTAATGATGCACTCCAAAAATAACCTCTCTTCATATAAATTACAAGAGTTGTACCTAATCTACTAATGCCAAACGATAAAAACAAATGTAAGCTTGCTAAACCAGTAACTGTCAAAGAGTATTTACTAAATGCAAGATATACTTGTAATGGTTGAAATGGTTTATCATGTCATGCCAATCGATGTGCTCTGAAACTTTGAAGCATAGAATCACCTGAAAATTCCCATCAATATCTACACAAATCCAAATGTCGGGAGCTTTTTCGTTTTACCGCGTCGATTATTTAATGCACAGGATTCTGCGATTATTTAATGCCCAAGGCTCGCTTTCACCACTTGTGGCTGTGCTAGTTAGGTTATCATGGTGGGAGGGGAGTGCAGGGGCTAAGGACAACGTGGACCTGAAGAGAATTAAGAAACGTGACGCAGCGGATAAATACTGTGGAAGATTAGGACAGATTGCTATTCGAAGCGAAGCAAATCAAGCAGATAAGGGCTTTCTCTCTCAGTTATCAACAGCGTGGTGGGATTTCTCTGTGGTGCTCCTTGTCACAGCCTCACCTTATCTCTTCATTTACAGATTCTACATCATTCACCATAGGTTTGGAGACCCGTTAGTTATGCGTTGTCAAGAGGAATGCCATAGATTTGAAGAAGTCGGTGCACGATATTCTTGTTGTTGTATTCTGGAGATCAGGAAGTTGACTTGCATGCGACTTTATAAATACTACAAAGTGGGCACAGATGAACAGGTGTCCGCCGTTAACGCTCTTGCAAGTCGATTTTTAACTTCTGGTATCTTCGTTATATTCTTGTTTTAGTTCTAGTTGGGATATATGCACGTCACTTATTGGGAGGGGAAAAACAAAATTGTGGTAGAAAATGCACCGATAATTGTTCGAAACTACACACGTGAAAGGAGAGTTGTTCGGCGTGAGAAGGTGGTCTAGTCGTAATGATTGGCGGGAGCAATATTGACATATCAAATGAAACTACGGACGTGGAAGGAGAGTTGTTCGGCGTGAGAAACTGTCGAGTCGCAATGATTGGAGGGAGGAATCTTGGAATATCAAATGACAGCGAACGATGATTGGATGGAGGAATATTGACGTATCAAATGACAGTGAAGGATGGTAACATAATTCCTCTACAAGAATATACCACTAGCGTCTTGGAGTCGTTTTAAGTCAAATTAGTTTGGCCAAATTAAGCCACCGGCTAGTCTCTTTCTAAAAATATAATACAGATGCGTTCAGAGGCTATCATATCACATATTAAATTAGAAAAAATAAATTAGGTATTGTTTAGGTATTGATTGAATGTTTTATTTGTTTTATTAGTTTTATCTTGTTTGTCGAAAATAAAATTGGATAAAATCTTAAATTTTGTTTAAATTGTATTTTTGAATGTATAAATGAATTTAGCATATTAAACATTTTCTCTAACATTCAAATTATATGGTTAAGAACATGTGTTTCCTCTTAAGAGGTCACAGGTTAAAATCCAGAGGGGGTAGGGTATGTATACCTTCGTAGACTTTACCACTCAAATCGCTGGGCGGAGGAGGGTCCATTGTCCCACAAACAAGGGGGTCTCATACACCAATTTGGTGGGCTGGCTTCGCCGTGACCTTAAAAATAAATTATTACTATTATTATATAGATAAAATTGGATGAAATCTTAAATTTTATTTAAATTGTATTTTTGAATATATAAATAAATTTATCATATTAAACATTTTCTCTAACATTCAAATTATATAAATACAATAGTAAAGATAAATTCAAACTTGAACCTAATGGAAAAGTGGATCTTGTGGATATAATCAATTGTAAATTATTGAATAAACAGTATGTGTATTATTGAATTGTGAATAATAATGAAAACTCGAAGCATGAACTATGACTTACAAAATGAATGTATTTTTAAACTAGCATAGCCACTCAAAACCGTGGTTGAAAGGCACAGATAGAAAATGAAACTCATAGCCATAAAATGAAATGCACAATCAGAAAATGAGCGTCTACAGCCAGCATGCTAAATCCAAAGTTTAAACATGGCAATCATATAGTGCTATGGTAATTTCTTAATATGATTAGGTAAATGTTAAAAGGTAAACAGGTTAACGGATGCATTCAAAAATACAAGGAAGTTATGAAGAGGAAATCGCATTCATTGATTTGGGAGGACGACTCAGAATATGCCAGCATCTTCAATTGTTAGCCATCAGATTAGAATTTTAGATTAAAAGGTGATTAATTGTGCTCATTGTCAATAGGTGTACGCCTTTCGACGTAAATATGGAAAGTGATGTAATGCGTTAATGGGTGACAATTCATGATGGTTATTTTGGTAGTAATTGATTTTAATGATGATTTCATACTGACATATATAGTTATTTGATGTGCTATAAGCATGAAGGATTTAATATAGATAGGGATTGAGACAAAGTGATTATGAGTATTTCATGGGTGCGTATATCGATGAGAGAATGATTGTTAGGGATTGCAAACAAGGGTTGAGAGCATGAAAACTATTTCCACTGATCTTATACCAATTAACCTGGATCTGTATGTGTTACATGAGGCTATAGAACCATATGGATAATTAAGGATACAAAGATTTATGAGTCTTGAATGGTAAGTAGAGCCTTGGAGTACCTTTGAAATTTTTGGCTCTTACTCTTATTGTAATCACTCATGTTATGAATTATCATACAATCCCAGGAGGCATATAACGATTAGGTTCAATCAATGGATCCATGCAATGTAAAGCAAGATAGTTTAAGCACTAGGAAATGGATAACTCGGGATTGTGAGTGATCAGAGATTCAATAGATCATTCAAACACTAGGAGGGGGATACCTGGGGGTTTCAAATGATATCATTAAGGTACTAGAAAGGGGATGTCTAGGGGAAACAAGCGGTCACCTATTGGATAGGGGTGAGTGCAATATAATGATGGTCTCTCATGATGCGTTAGTGGCAATGAAAACATGGAAAAAAAATAATCTGTTAACTTGGAGGGATTATTGATGGTTCTTTTACAATGGATTTTAATATGGTGTAAGAATATGAAACTTAAGAAATTGAATTAGATTTCCAAATATAAAACTTTTATTCATAGAAATTGGGAATAACTATGACAATTGGATTTTTTCTAACAATGGTAATCCATGTGTAAAGGAATATTCATCATTTCCTACTACAGATCGATTACCTCATCGCTAAAGGGGGTAGGAAAGGGGTCATGTACACACGCATCGTTCAATCTCATATAATCCACACAAACTCATAGATCATATTCACTTTTCTCATTTTGTATCATGATAGGACTAAATCAACCCAACTATGAGAATATTATCAATCTCCTTCTTCACTTTTTTTTAACTAGGGGATTTAGTTGATATGGCCTATGTTTAACTGATCTTGATTCGGGATTTCACTCTATCCTCATCTCACCTAAATATTTCTTAATACCTTTTAGTTCTAAGAAATTTGTAGGGAAGAGATCCTCATATTCCTACAATAGAACCTGTATCTATGTCACAGTGTGTTCATTCTAATAGTCTCCAATGGAGGCTAGCTTAGGATGCTCATCAATTCCTATATTGACTTTCCACAACTTCAAGGGTTTGGTATATGAAATATTGACTTCATTTGGGATAGTATATTTAACCTCCCTAATGCCTTCGAATTTTTTAAATGTCAGATGCCTAAGTTCCTCAAGGTCATCAAGATCTTCTAGGTTTCTATCAACAATAAGATATACCAAAGGTAATCGAGCAAGGGATGGGTAAATACTATGATGAAAGAGGTAGTCATGTTCATGATAGATAGTAGGAGGATGTATAGGCTTAACTTCATAAAAAAAAAGTGTTTTCTTAATCTATTGCAAAGATAAAGTGATTTCAGGGAACTTACCTATGAATAA
This sequence comes from Picea glauca, assembly GCA_000966675.3. Classification (NCBI taxonomy): domain Eukaryota; kingdom Viridiplantae; phylum Streptophyta; class Pinopsida; order Pinales; family Pinaceae; genus Picea; species Picea glauca. The sequence continues at coordinate 165,912 of JZKD02S1843718.1, forward strand.
GAATTTTTGACATAATTATCGTTAAAATATTTCCCAACAAGTCATTTGACATCGATATTCCTCATGTATATACCAAGAAGCTAAATGCTTCCCAAGGAATGAATAAATTGATGCACCAACAACTGAGAAGGTAGTTGTGCAACTTCTCATACTAAATACAGTGTGCCACATGCTCCCAAGGATAAAAGATCCATTCATATAATTACAAAGCTAACTACTCCAGATTGAGTGAAGTAAGTTGCAAAGGGGGAATAAAGCGATGTTGGATGTCACACTTTGCTTCATCCCAGCAAGATAAAGTACCCTTATGAGTGGCCCACCATATCATTAAATAGGATGATAATCCAACATCCAATACATTAAGTCTTTGTTCTAGCACAACTTTAGCCTCTAATTCAACCAAAAAACTAGTAAAATATGAAGTATCATCATAAAAATGTGTTCTATAACCCCATATAAAATCCAACTGGATTATCTAATAGTTGTGCAACATCACGAGAAGCTCTCATATATTCCCTGTTGCCAGTTTTGAAACTCTAGCTCTTAATCTTCCCCTACAGAATGAATACTCACTAGTACATATGGGCAGATTATTCCATGTAAATTTTCCACATTTCCATTAGTTACATCTTTTTTTTAAATAGGGAGGGATTTTCGTCGATATTGCCACTAAAGTTCGTCACAATATCGAGAAATATCTTATTTTAACCTAGTTAGAATTTTCGTCGCTATTGCCACAAAAGTTCGTGGCAATAACGACGAAAATTTTGCTTATCTCAGTGGTCGGTGTTAACGACTAGTTGACTACTTGATCTATATAAGCTTGAATTTAAGAGACTTTGTGACACAATTTCTATAGTTGCGACACTGTTCTTGACTTTTGTTTGAGCTGTTTATTTTTTCTGTCACCCACCGGTTGAACAAATCCAATTCTCAAACTACATAGATTGGATTTTGAACTTGCAAGGTTAGTATGTTTTTTTTTTATTGATGTACTCATTTAACTTGTAAATTTTTCTTCAAATGTCCAAATTTCGTGTAGCTTGTTTTCTCCTTGATAATATATTATATGTGTAGTACCATATTTTATGTCTTTGGTTTTTTTATTTAGTTAGTATATTCTATGGAAAAGGGTATGTGGATTCCATAATATTCTAGGTTTATGGAATCCACGTACCCTTTTCCCTTCAATTGTAGCTATAATGTCTCTCTCTTTTCATTGATAAAGATATGAAATTGCTCTTGAAACTCAACCCTGATCGGTGAAATGATAGTAATTGATTGTCATTTTCTTCTCTCTTTTATTTTTAAGAATAGTAAAAATAGTAATTGTAAATTGTTGAATAAACAATATGTGTATTATTGAATTGTAAATAACAATGAAAACTTGAAGCATGAACTTCGACTTACAAAATGAATGTATTTTTAAAATATGGAAAGTCATGTAATGCGTTAATGGGTGATAATTCATGATGGTTATTTTGGTAGTAATTGATTTTAATGATGATTTCATACTGACATATATAGTTATTTGATGTGCTATAAGCATGAAGGATTTAATACAGACAGGGATCGAATTAAACAATTTACAAAGTGAAATGATAGTAATTCATTGTCATTTTCTTCTCTCTTTTATTTTTAAGAACTAGCACAGCCACAAGTCACTCGTGGCTGGTGAACGTTGAAATAACCGAGATTTGGGCATTAAATAACCACAGAACCCTGTGCATTAAATAACCGATGCGGTAAGAGCTCTAGGCAAGAAAATCCCGCCCAGTAAATAATAGTCGGAGTAAAAATCATGGCTGGTAAACTCGGGCTCTTTAGAAAATGAAACGTTAATGACTTAGAGGTGGCAATCAACTAGCCATCATAGTAAATTTTAAATATGATTAAGTAAAAGTAAAAAAATAAACATGTAAATGGATGTCTTTATAATAGTGAGGAAGTTAGTGGTTGAAATCACAACCATTGATTTATTGGGACGACTAAGAATATTCCAACAATATTTAATCTTGTCCATACAAAACTGATTAAGTACTAAAAACATATTAAATGTGCCCATTATCAATAGGTGTATGCCTATTGATAATGGCCACATTATCAACAAAGTCGCCTTTAGTCTACATGAATTACAATTGTAAAGATAAATTCAAACTTGAACCTAATGGAAACGTGGATCTTGTGGATATAAGCAATTGTAAATTGTTGAAAAAACAATATGTGTATCATTGAATTGTGAATAACAATGAAAACTCGAAGCATGAACTTCAAATTACAAAATGAATGTATTTTTAAAATATGGAAAGTGATGTAATGTGTTAATGGGTGACAATTCATGATGGTTATTTTGGTAGTAATTGATTTTAATGATGAGTTCATACTGACATATATAGTTATTTGATGTTCTATAAGCATGAAGGATTTAATACAGACAGGGATCGAGACAAAATGATTATGAGTATTTTATGGGTGCGTATATCGATGAGAGAATGATTTTTAGGGATTGTAAACAAGGGTTGAGAGCATGAAAACTATTTCCACTGATCTTATACCAATTAACTTGGATATGTATGTTTTACATGAGGCTAGAGAACCATGTGGATAATTAAGGATACAAAGCTTTATGAGTCTTGAATGGTAAGTAGAGCCTTGGAGTACCTTTGAAATTTTCGGATCTTACTCTTATTGTAATTACTCATGTTATGAATTATCATACCATCCGCGGAGGCATATAATGACTAGGTTCAATCAATGGATCCATGCAATGTAAAGAAAGACAATTTAAGCACTAGGAAATGGATAACCTGGGATTGTGAGTGATCAGAAATTCAACAGATCATTCAAACACTAGGAGGGGTATACCTGGGGGTTTCAAATGAGATCATTAACTTACTAGAAAGGGGATGGCTAGGGGAAATGAGCGGTCACATATTGGATAGGGGTGAGTGCAAGATAATGATGGTCTCTCATGACGTGTTAGTGGCAATGAAAATGTGGAAAAATAATAATCTGTTAACTTGGAGGGATTATTCATGGTTCTTTTACAATGGATTTTAATATGGTGTAAGAAGATGAAACTTAAGAAATTGAATGAGATTTCCAAATATAAAACTTTTATTCATATAAATTGGGAATATCTATGACAATTGGATTTTTTCTAACAATGGTAATCCATGTGTAAAGGAATATTCATCATTTCCTACTACTTGATCCATTACCTCATCGCTAAAGGGGGTAGGAAAGGGGTCATGTACACAAGCATCATTCAGTCTTGTATGATCCATAGAAACTCATAGATCATATTTAATTTTCTCATTTTGTATCATGATAGGACTAAATCAACCCAACTATGAGAATATTATCAATCTCCTTCTTCACTTTTTCATTAAATAGGGGATTTAGTTGATATGGCCTATGTTTGACTGATCTTAATTCAGGATTTCACTCTATCCTCATCTCACCTAAATATTTCTTAATACCTTTTAGTTCTGAGAAATTTGTAGGGAAGAGATCCTCATATTCCTGCAATAGAACCTGTATCTATGTCGTAGTGTGTTCATTCGAATAGTCTTCAATGGAGGCTAGCTTAGGATGCTCATCAATTCCTATATTGACTTTCCGCAACTTCAAGGGTTTGGTATATGAAATATTGACTTCATTTTGGATAGTATTTTTAACCTCCCTAATGCCTTCGAATTTTTTAAATGTTAGATGCCTAAGTTCCTCAAGGTCATCAAGATCTTCTAGGTTTCTATCAACATTAAGATAGACCAAAGGTAATCGAGCAAGGGATTGGTAAATACTATGATGAAGGAGGTATTCATGTTCATGATAGATAGTAGGAGGATGTGTAGGCTTAACTTCATAAAAAAATTGTTTTCTTAATCTATTACAAAGATAAAGTGATTTCAGGGAACTTACCTATGAATAAGAATTTTTGACATAATTATCATTAAAATATTTCCCAAAAAGTCGTTTTACATCGATCTTCCTCATGTATATACCAAGAAGCTAAGTGCTTCCCAAGGAATGAATAAATTGATGCACCAACAATTGAGAAGGCAGTTGTTCAACTTCTCATACTAACTACAGTGTGCCACATGATCCCTTGGATAAAAATTCCATTCATATAATTACAAAGCTTACTACTCCAGATCGAGTGAAGTAAGTTGCAAAGGGGGAATAAAGCGATGTTGGAGGTCACACTTTGCTTCATTCCAACAAGATAAAGTACCCTTATGAGTGGCCCACCATATCATTAAATAGGATCATAATCCAACATCCAATACATTAAGTCTTTGTTCTAGCACAACTTTAGCCTCTAATTCAACCAAAAACCTAGTAAAATATGAAGTATCATCATAAAAAGGTGTTCTATAACCCCATATAAAATCCAAATGGATTATCTAATAGTTGTGCAATGTCACGAGAAGCTCTCATATATTCCCTATTGCCAGTTTTCAAACTCTAGCTCTTAATCTTCCCCTACAGAATGAATACTCACTAGTACATATGGGCAGATTATTCCATGTAAATTTTCCATGTTTCCATTAGTTTCATCTTTTTTTTAAATAGGGAAGGATTTTCGTCGATATTGCCACTAAATTTCGTTGCAATATTGACAAATATCTTATTTTAACCTAGTCGTAATTTTCATCGCTATTGCCACAAAAGTTCGTGGCAATAACGACAAAAAATTTGCCTATCTCAGTGGTCGGTGTTAACAGCTAGTTGACTACTTGATCTATATAAGCCTGAATTTAAGAGACTTTGTGACACAATTGCTATAGTTGAGACACTGTTCTTGGCTTTTTTTTGAGCTATTTATTTTTTTCGTCACCCATCGGTTGAACAAATCCAATTCTCAAACTACATAGCTTGGATTTTGAACTTGCAAGGTTAGTATGCTTTTTTTTATTGATGTACTCATTTAACTTGTAAATTTTTGTTCAAATGTCCAAATTTCATGTAGCTTGTTCTTTCCTTGATAATATATTATATGTGTAGTACCATATTTTATGTCTTTGGTTTTTTGATTTAGTTAGTATATTCTATGGAAAAGGGCATGTGGATTCCATAATATTCTAGGTTTATGGAATCCACATACCCTTTTCCCTTCAATTTTAGTTATAATGTCTCTCTCTTTTCATTGATAAAGATATGAAATTGCTCTTGAAACTCAACCCTGATCGATGAAATGATAGTAATTGATTGTCATTTTCTTCTCTCTTTTATTTTTAAGAACTAGCAAAAAAAGCCCAACAAAGCTTGATTGAAGCTTTGATACCATTTGTTACATCCCTAGTACCCAAATGGGATCAGACTTGCATAAATTGAAAATAATATAACAATGACAATAATGGTTGGGATACTTGCTCACCTAATGGTTGGCTAGCACTTAGTAATTCAATTAAATGAAGGAAGAAATC
>JZKD02S1843718.1:212349-227638 GCA_000966675.3 Picea glauca
GCAAGCCAAGAAGGATAATAAATTATCACCAAAGTACTATGGCCCTTATAAGGTGTTGCAAAAGATTGGTACTATGGCATACAAATTGGAGCTGCCTGAATCTTCACGAGTACACTCAGTTTTCCATGTTTCATTCTTAAAGAAGGTTATAGGCGACAAGATCCCAGTTCAAACTATATTTCCAGAACTTGATGAGGAGGGAAAAATCATATTGGAGCCTGAAGCCATCACTGACACAAGAATTCACTAGTTGAGTAATAGATCCATTTCAGAGTATCTCATTAAATGGAGGAAGCTACCGGTTGAAGATTCCACTTGGGAAGATGATTGTATTTTAATTTTCTCAATTTTCCACATTTTGTCTATTTCATGCACCAACAGAAAAATTGATAACTAAATATTCTAGAAATCTAAAGGAAAAATAACCTTACTAATACATATTTGAGTTATTTATCATATCTGTTGTGATGAACTATTTCGGTGGAATATCCACGGTAGTTTACAGATCATCGAACCCAAAAATAATTCATTCTAAACATTCATGCAACCCAAGCCATTTGAATCAGAGTTCTTCAATTCCTCACAGAAAAATGCCACCTTAGTAAAGTCCTTATGGCCAATGGGTACTCTATATTCCAAATAAATGAAGTTGTATACTTTACCTTACATACTAAACCCACCCCCCCTCTCGTGTCCTTGCCTCTTTCTCTCATTTCTCTCCCTTACATCTAAGGCATCACCGATCATATTTCTAAGATATTATCTAAAAAGAACATCAAAAATATTTTCAAACTCTATAAAACAATTAAGCAGTTATTCTAAAATACCAAGGATAATTTTGATACTATGCTTTACCAAGGATTTCAACAAATTCCATGCACCTAAGAAAATTCATACATTGGTAAAACCAACATGTTCATCTCAGGGAACAAATAGTTGACACCTTTCACAACCACGACTTAAAATATGTTATTTTTAACACTCTCACAAATAAAAATACCACATTTATGTTAACCAAACCACAATTATTTTCTAAGTGTCTTTCCATGCATCTCATATCATTCAAGAAGCTCTAGAAATAAAAAAAACATCCCAATAATTTTAATGGGGAAGATGGTTATAAAATAAGTCAATCCTAGAAACCCATGATCCAACATCTTTCTCATTGTATCCTCTCATCTCCTTATAATCTCTATCTATGCTCTCTTCATATACTCCTACAATTATTCTTGATCCTTGCCTTAATTTTAATATATAGATCCACATTTTATCCTGCATAATTCTCTTCTTTTATCCCTAAAGTTTTAATTCTTTAAATATTTTTGCATCTATTTTCATTTCATTTTGATTTTAATTTGTATCATATTTTAACCCCTAATTTTTTTTATTCTTTTTTCTGGTACCTTTTCCTATCTTATTTTAATCAATAATTCAATTTCTCATTTTAAAAGTAAATCAACAAAAAACACCAGGAGTGTTTATTATTATTTTTGGATGCTTATTTGATGATGATGAAGATAGAAGTTTATTAAAATCAATCTTAGTTTTAAGTTTTTATTTATATGTTTTAAAGGCTTTAAGAAAATTATTCATAAATCACTATAGTTTTGATGACTTGAAAGGTTAACAAGGTCAACATTGTAACAAATATTTTGAAATAGGGATTTAATGTAAGTGTACCAATGCCACTCTAAGAGAAGGTTCCTTTTATGTTTAACCCCATTAGTGTCACAAATATGACAAATTCTATCAACCTAAGATGCTTAAGAAATTGTTCAATGCCTTATTTCTCTACAAAGCTCATGAGGCTTTGCTCTTATTTTATCAATGATGATTCTTTTCTTTGAGATAATTAAATAAAGAGATATTCTTTATCTTTTAGATTATGGTTGTTCACCTTCTTATAATATCCTAATTTTTTCTTACTTTCTAACCCTTTAAGGCACCAGAATTTCTCCTCGAACTTAGATGTAATATAATTTTTAATATGAGTGACCTCTTCCTAGATTTCCTAATCATTTAACCAAGAATTTGATATATTTATGCCAATCTTGCTTGAGAAGTCAATTCCTCAATGATTTAACCAAGACCTTCACATCTTTATGTCATTCTTGCTTAAGTAGAAACTGTTTTTGAGTAGATTTTGAAGCAATCTTATGAAGCCTCATATATTTCATGTTAATATTGTTCTTGTCTATTAGGTACTTAGTTATAGCCATGTCCTAGATGGTGGAAACACTCACTTATATCAGTAGGACAAGATAGGTTGTATTTTCTTTACCTTTAATATTATATGTTATAAAACACTTTTGGATTTGTTTGTCTCTTTCTCTCCAATTCTTTAGATATGTTGCAACCCAAGATTCCTAACCATAAAAGATAACAAAGGTGATGAAGAAATTTTTCTTATCTCACTTATCCCAAAACCAAAAATCTCATAATTTACAATTATTTTCAAGTTCATAATAAACTTTTCACCTTTTATGTATACTGTTCTTTTATGTATACTCTTTTTATGTTATAGTTAGATTTATTTAATACTTCTTTATTTTTAACATTCTAAAAATTAGAAAATTAATATTTTATTAAGAAAATTGTATTTAATATATTATTTTAAACCACAAAGGGTGACCTTAATATGGGAAACTTGTACATACAGGGGCACACCTCATAATCCCTTGTCAAAAAAAATATTCACGGGTGGTGTTTGCTCCACTCCAATGAAGGATGAAATATCTACTTAATTGAACATAAGGAATCATAGTCATGTTGGCCTTCGACTCTTTACTCCAATACTTTATACCAAACAGTAAGACTTACCCATTGATTTGTTAAATATAATGTAACCTCAACAGGCTAACTGTACACTGCCAGCTGTCCTGGCCAACTATACTTTCTATTCTTGATTTTCTTGAGCCTATTTAGCTCAGCTATTTCCCTTTACATAGTACTTCTTCATTAACTTCTTCATGTACTTGTTTTGTACTCTTCTTCTTATATTCTAATATACTGTTTTTTGTTCTATTATTTCTCTCTGCATTTCTTGCTTCACAATTTATCATGGTATCAGAGCTTCAACAGTAAGCCTCTTCACACAGGATAGAGAGCAACACGATCCTCAAACAGCGCAGAGCTTACACGGACCTTGAGAGCATTGGACATAGAATTTTCACAAGACTTGGAGAGTTGTCCATCATACTCTCGAAAGATCCTCATAGGAAACTTCCATCAGGAAGCAGACCGTCATACGCTCAAAAGATCAACGTAAGAAGCTCACGCGAGGTCGCAGAGCATACTATGCTCGAAAGTTTCAAGGAGAGGAAACCCGAGAAGCAAGCGAAGACTGAGAAGGAAGAAACAATAAAGATTCTTGCAAAATTTTTAAATTCGTAAAAGATTCACGAAGAAGACCTGCAAGATGCAGGAACATTTGAAGAACTCAAAGAATTCATTCAAATTCATTAAAGATTCCTGCAGAAGGCATAATCGTTTAAAGATTTACGGGAATTCTCTCAAATTTGTCAAAGATTGCAATAGAGAACAAAGAACTCATGAAATTCTTTCAAATCTTTGAAAGATTCATGATTTTTTCTTCCGCAGAAGAAAATCCTTGCAAAGGCAGTAAAGAACACGTCTCAGGTTCAAAGAACAACCGTCGTGGCCGCAAGATTTGTACTGTGAACAGATCTGAGGCTGAAATCTAGTTCAGAAGGGACGAAGAGAGTGCGGAAAAGGAAAAAGAATTTCAGCCATTAGATCTTGCGCAGAGGACCGACAACCGTTGGATCAGTGAGAAAGTGCACAAGGTTTAGTCCTCTGGAGCACAAAGGAGAAAATTGACTTGCGCAGTCACGAAATCATCTGGAGTGTCCATCAAGAGACACATGGCGAGATCTCAGCATTTCGCTGACTCGCAAGGTGTAAAGGTTAGAAGACTTTCGTGAGAATTCGCGAATTGCGAAATCACGAGTTATTCTGGACTGTTGGATCGAGATATATTGTGAGTCGTCGATATGATCCAATCAAAAAATCGGGGATCAGGAGTTGGACGAGCGACTGAGAATACTCTCCAAAACCCCGATACGTGAAATCCCTACATCACGTATCGCGAAATCCCGAGAGGATTGTGAGTCGTCCATCTCAGAGGACAAGTGGCAGCAGATCCAAGTGCCATCATTTCGTCATTTCAGAGTTTGGGATATTGGAGGTCTTGTTGACGAAAGGTCACGACACTCCACGGCGAAAGTCCCGAAATCCCGAAAAGATCAAAGACGTTCATTTGTTTGGACACGTGGCGGAGATCGAGGAAACCGTCGGCATCTCATCCACCGGGGTTTCAAGTAGACAGAGGATTTGGAGTCACAAGTCCCGAAATCATGAAATGACGAGGACCGTCCATCTTAAGGGGACACGTGGCAACAATCTAGGCCTTCAGGGAAAGTCCCAAAAGGAAAGGGTCGTTGACATTTTGGTAAATCAAAGATCGGGGAATCAAGGAGTCAGAAGAGCTCGCTAACAGGGTTTGCGAAGTCGCAAAACCCAGAATCCCAAAATCACAAAAGGATATGGAATGTCAAATCATAGGAATATCTGGACCATTGAAATTGTCCAAAGGCAAAATTTTGGCATTTCGCATACCAGGAGTCCAAAGGACCTAGGATCGTCGCAGCAAAACTGCCGAAGTCCCGAAACATGAAATCCCGAAAAGGTGTTTGAATAAGCTCCAGGATACTTCGGATTTTGGTGATTTGAGGGACAGAGAACCGGCAAAGGCATCGCTATTCTCCAATTTGCAAAAATCCAGTAGTGATTTAACCTTTAGGCATGTGGTCACATTGTTCGGAGACAGAGGGCCAATCTAAGGCCGTTAAGCCCTCTTCGGCGTTTCAACGATTGGAGGTTGGAGTGACATGAGATCGGAGGACTCGTATAACGAAGTCCCGAAGACAGAATCGCGAAACCAAAACTCGCGAAGTCGAAACTCGAGAAATTTTGAATCGCAGAGTTCCGAAGTCACTGCAAATTACACACAAGAAACAGGTAAATACAATTTTTTTTTCTGTTTTTTGCTATATTTTTTAAAAATATGGCGTCGTCTAGCAATTTAGGACCAACTCAGGGGCCGATTCTTCTTGGAAGGAACTATGAGTTCTGGTCTCTTTGGATGATATCCTTCTTGCAAGCACAAGAGTGCTGGGATCCAGTGGATCATGGATATGTGGAACCAGATCCAGTAGACCTGTCCATCATGACTAATTAGCAGAAAATTGCTCAGGCAACACAAAGAAAAAGAGAAAATAAAGCTAAATTTTGGATTCAAAATTCTGTGGATGACTTGATTTTCTCAAAAATCACAGGCGTTGGTACTTCAAAAAAGGCCTGGGACATCCTTAAATATTCCTACCAAGGAAATGACAGGGTCAAAACAGTTAAACTACATACCTTGAGAACGCAATTCGAGACTCTAAGGATGAAAGAGTCCGAAAATGTGGATCAGTTCATGACCAAAGTCATGGGCATCGTGAACCAGATCAGACTGATTGGTGAAACCATCACTGATCAACGAATTGTTGAGAAAATCCTCAGAATTTTACCAAAGAAATTCGAAATGGTTGTAACCACAATCCTTGAATCCAAGGATCTGTCATGTTTTTCAATAGATGAACTAATTGGTTCTCTGGTGACACATGAGACTAGACTGCATCTCACAGATGAGTCAATCGCCAATGCTTTCAAAATGCAATTCTCCTTTAGCAAAGGGAGAGGCAGAGGGCGAGGCAAAGATCACAAGGGAAGAGGGATCAGTCATAGAAATCCTCATTCCAGTGGAGGACATGCACAACAACAACCGAATCAACACTTATAAGCACACAGACAACAAAATCAGAATCGGAGTTTTCAGCCTCAAAGAGGCAGAGGGAGAAGATTAAATGAGAAATCAAGCATACAATGCTATTACTGCAAAAAGTATGGGCACTATGAATCTAAATGCAGGAAGAAGCAAGCAGATCAGCTCGTAGGCAGAGCACATGTGTCAAATCACACGGTAGAAAACTCAGTAGGTATGTTTCTTTCGTGCCACAAGGTTGAACAACAAACTACAGATCTTTGGTTGCTAGATAGTGGATGCAACAATCACATGACAGGTAACAAAGATTTACTTTCATGCATTGATTCTTCACTCTCATTCGATATTAGACTTGGAAATGATTCTTTAGTCAAAGTTCAAGGAAAAGGAACTGTTCCTATTCTTACTAAACAAAATGTAAAGAAAGACATAAACAATGTCTATCATGTTTCAGATCTGAAACATAATTTTCTAAGTGTAGGACAACTCATTGAACATGGCTATAAGGTACTTTTTGAGGGAGCATCATGCAAAATATATGACAAAAACCCCAGCAGAAAATTGATTTATGAAATCCATGACTCCGAAGAGGATGTTTCCCCTTACCTTCAGAACTGCAAATCTGAGTCAACCATATGCACAAAGTGCATCAACCTTGAATGAAACAATGGTTTGGCATACAATATTTTGACATCTACCATTTCAGAGTCTAAGTCTTCTTCAGAAGAACTCCATGGTCAAGGGTTTTCCTATATTTAAAGAGCAAATTCCCCCATGTGAGTCATGCATACTTGGAAAACATAAGAGAACTAGTTTTCCACAGTCTTCCAATCAAGACAAACAACATCTTGAACTTGTTCACACTAACCTATGTGGACCAATGCAAACAGAGTCCATAGGTGACAACTTTTATTTTCTAACGTTTATTGATGATTTCAGCAGAAAAAATGTGGATCTATTTTCTCAGATACAAGTCTGAAACTTTTGCAAAATTCAAAGAATTCAAGGCATAAGCTGAAAAACAGAGTGGCAAATATATCAAAGCACTCAAGTCATATGAAGGAGGAGAATACAACTCCATAGAATTTGCAAATTTCTGCAAATCACAAGGCATTATCATGCAAACAACAACCAAGTATACTCCATAACAGAATGGAGTGGCTGAAAGAAAAAATCTGACAATAATGAATATGGCAAGAACACTTCTCAAAGAGAAAAGTTTGTCAAATAGGTTTTGGGCTGAAGCAGTAGCATGCTCAATTTATCTTTTGAATAGATCTCCAACCACCAAACTAAAGATAAAAGTCCCCCAAGAAGCATGGAGTGGGACAAAGCTCAATGTTGCGCATCTAAGGACATTCATATGCATAGAATACACTCACATACCTTCCGAATTAAGGAAGAAACTTGATGACAAAAGTGAGAAATGTATTTTCACTGAATATAGTGAAACATCTAAAGATTACAAGCTTTACAATCCAATCACCAAGAAACTAATTCTCAGCAGAGATGTAAAATTTTTGGAAAATCAATTCTGGAATGATTCAGAAAATCAACAAATGGACAGTCAAAATCCATTGCTGCCAAGTTCTGAAAACACAGAAAATTCAGGACAACAAGTATCTCAAACTATTCTTCCAAGATTGCAAGTACAAAGACAACCTGAAAATTCTCAAGATACCTCAACTTCAAGCAGAGAATTATTCTCTGAACCACACAATTAGAGAACTCAAAGTTTGAGAGAAATCCATCAGCAGTTGGATGACTTTGAACAACACAAACTTTTTGCTTTAATGTCATGTCAACCTACATCTTTTAAGGAAGCAACTAAGGAGCCACATTGGGTTAAAGCCATGAACCAAGAAATTGACTCCATTGAGAAGAACAAGACATGGGATCTTGTTGATTTGCCAAGTCACAAGAAGAGTATTGGTGTCAAACGAGTTTACAAAACTAAACTTAATGAAAAATGGCAGATCGAAAAACACAAGGCAAGACTTGTTGCCAAAGGATTCTCACAAGAACCTGATACTAATTATGGTGAAACTTTTGCTATAGTAGCAATATTAGATACTGTAAGGACTCTATTCGTCATAGCAGCCCAACACAAATGGCAAGTAAACCAGATGGATGTTAAGTCAACATTCCTAAATGGTTTCTTAGAAGAAGAAGTTCATGTTGATCAGCCACCTGGATTTGAAGTCCAAGAACAACCAGCCAAAGTATATCGGTTGAAGAAAGCCTGGTATGCCTTAAAGCAAGCTCCAAGAGCTTCGTACAACATGATTTACACTTACCTGATCAAAAGTGGTTTCAACAGAAGCCAAAACGAGCCAACTCTTTACACCAAAATAAATCAGCACGGTAAAATCTTGATTGTATGTTTATATGTTGATGACATTGTTGTGCCTCTTCCGTCACCTTAGTGAGAAAAATGATGGTGCTTGCAAGCTCAGTTGGGTCTGCTGAGCAGGACAACTGCAAGGAAAAGAGTTAGGGAAAGAAACAAAAAACTACAATTAAGAATTAAACTAAGAAATGCAATAACAACTAAATTCATGAGCATAGGGACATAGAAACAAAAAGAACCATAAGAGCCATGTCACCAATGTTGAGGCTGATCTATTAGTGAAACAATACACCAAGAAGAAAGGGGACTATGAGTCCCTTCTTCCTCCAAGGGAGGGCTCTTGGACCCCAACTAGCTAGCTCTTCTTACAACAAAGAAAAATGGAAAATGATGAAAGAACTCTTTACAAATCCACTCAATGGGTGAGATGGATTGCCCAATGTAATGGTGCAAATATGCTCTTGACAAGGATGGAGTCCTCAAGAGAATAGAGGCAGCATCACATTACTTTGAATTCCTTGCAAAATGAGGTGCATCCATGGCCTTTTTATAGCATTCCTTTGAGTTATTGTTTAACTGCTTTGTAGTGTGAAAAGAGGCTAATTAGGGCATTTCTAGGTCTTTGACCAGCCATCTAGTTGAATCCAGTCCAGATTTGAGGGTCAAATCGGCTTGGGAGCTGAACCATAAGTGGGTGGGAAGTCGACCACTCTCATAAATGCATCATTTAGCAGGTGCGCAACTTTTTGCGATAACAGTCGTGCATCGTGCACATGTACGTGATTTATGCATTCATGTTCGGCGCATGTGCGTTCATGCCCAGTATCTTCATAGCACCCTTCAATTTTTCACTACTTTGTATAGTTTTTTTATCCTTTTATGAATGCGTTGGTATTAATTCAGGTCCATGGATGACTTCATCACTGTTTGACGATTTCTTGTAACCATGTGCGGACAGAATTTCAGTGATAACAGACATGATCTATACTGGAAATCTTGAGTTAACAGATTTTAAACATGCCATCCAATCTGAGTTTGAGATGACAGATCTTGGGATAATGAAATATTTTTTAGGGATTGAGGTGCATCAATCAACCAAAGTCATTTTTGTCTGTCAAAAAAAGTATGCAGCGGACATCATCAAAAGATTCTGCATGGAAGATTGCTATTCAGCAGAAACCCCTATACCCCTAGGCACAAAATTGAGCAAGAAAGATGAAGGCCCTATAGTGGACTCTACCCTATACAAAAGTTTAGTAGGTAGTTTGTTGTATCTTACAACAACTAGGCCTGACATTATGTATGCAGCCAGCATTGTTTCCAGATTCATGGAATCGCCCAAAGATTCTCATTGGAAAATGGCGAAACAAATTCTGAGATATGTTGCAGGAACTCTCAATTTTGGCTTATGGTACACTAAATCTGATAGTAATCAACTTTTTGGTTACACAGACAGTGATTTTGCAGGCAGCCTAGACGACAGGAAAAGCACATCTGCTCATGTTTTTCAACTTGGCACGAACCTGATCTCATGGGCATCAAAGAAGATACGGTTGCATGGGATCAATCGCTTGGTATTGCTGGCTCGAATCACCCTGGGCTGGCTGGGTCCAGAAATAAATGGGTTGCCCCGATGGCCTGACCGGGAGAGTGGATCTATTGGCTTTTCCACTTGGAAAGCAGGATCTGGAAACTTCACTCCAGTCATTTGCCATGCGTGTGAGTGAAACAGACTCAAGGCTCACCTAAACCTGCTGAGACTAATGTTCGACCGATGCGGGCAAATCCAAATATCCCTTAACATGAAGAAGTGCATATTCTAATTGAAGAAAGTACGTTAGAAGCCCGGAAGGGAACTGGTGTGGATAGAGGATAGAGGGGAACTGCAACCAATTGTTTCAATATCTTCTGCAGAGGCAGAGTATGTCGTTGCTACCTCAGCTTCTTGTCAAGCTTCACAATTTATCATGATTGCCAAAGTCGTCGTGATTCTTTCTGATATTAATTAAGTCATTGATTTCCAAAGTCCTCGTGATTCATTATGATATTAATTAAGTTTTTGATGACAGGTTATGAGATAGTCGGTAATGATGCACTCCAATAATAACCTGTCGTCATAAAAATTACAAGAGCTGTACCTAATCTATTAATGCCAAACGATAAAGACAAGTGTAATCTTGCTAAACCAGTAACTGTTGAAGAGTATTTACAAAATGAAAGATATACTTGAAAGGGTTTACCATGTCATGCCAATCCATGTGCTCTCAAACTTCGAAGCATAGAATCACCTGAAAATTCCCATCAATATCTACACAGATCCAAATGTCGGGAGCTTTTCCGTTTTTGTTAATTAGGTTATCATGGTGAGAGGGGATTGCAGGGGCTAGGGACAATGTGGACCTGAATAGAATTAGGCAACGTGACGCAGCGGATAAATACTATGTAAGATTAGGACAGATTGTTATTCGAAGCGAAGCAAATCAAGCAGAGAAGGGCTTTCTCTCTCAGTTATCAACTGCGTGGTGGGATTTCGCTGTGGTCTTGCTTGTCACAGCCTGACCTTATCTCTTCATTTATAGATTCTACATCATTGACCAGAA
Organism: Picea glauca; assembly: GCA_000966675.3. Lineage (NCBI taxonomy): Eukaryota > Viridiplantae > Streptophyta > Pinopsida > Pinales > Pinaceae > Picea > Picea glauca. The sequence goes on from JZKD02S1843718.1 coordinate 223,148, forward strand.
GTATGGAGACCCGTTAGTTATTCGTGTCAAGAGGAATGCCATAGATTTGAAAAAGTGGGTGCACGATATTTGTGTTGTTGTATTTTGGAGATCAGGAAGTTCACTTGGGTGCTAGTTACGTCTAAAAGGCGTATACCTATTGATAATGGGTACATTTAATAGGTTTTTAGTGCTTAATCAGTTTTGTATAGACAAGATTAAATATTGATGGAATATTCTTAGTCGTCCCAATAAATCAATGGTTGTGATTTCAACCACTAACTTCCTTACTATTATAAAGACATCCGTTTACATGTTTATTTTTTTACTTTTACTTGATCATATTTAAAATTTACTATGGTGGCTAGCTGATTGCCACATCTAAGTTATTAACAAAAATTAAATTTTTATTAAAAAGTAATTTTTTATAACAACGTTTCATTTTCTAGGCCAGCCGAAACTCATCAGCCACCAATTTGAGGTAGGATTACCATTAACCCAATAAAGTGATGGACAGCAGTGATGAACACAGAGTCTCGAGTCACCGTGGCTCTTAGTATTTCAGGCGGATTGCCTGCAAAGCTCGGGCTCGGAATCATGAAATCGCATTGAAATTCAACTCCGGCATTTCAAATCCGACGATTTCTTCGCCAAAGGGAAACCCAAGCGTTTCTTTTCATTCGAATTTCGTTTCATTTGAAATCTGAGCGCGCAATTGTGCACTCTGTTTAATTTGTCGAAACTTTTCGGCATTCATCAGCCACACGAATTTCGTGGCTGTGCTAGTTTATAAATACAACAAAGTGAGCACAGATGAACAGGTGTCCGCCGTTAACGGTCTTGCGAGTCGATTTTTAACTTCTGGTATCTTCGTTATTTTCTTGTTTTAGTTCTTGTTGGGCACGCTTATTAAGTGTGCATGTCACTTATTGTGAGCGGAAAAACAAAAATGTTGTAGAAAATGCACTGAAATTTGTTCGAAACTGCGGACGTGACAGGAGAGTTGTTCGGCGTGAGAAAGTGTCTAGTCGTAACGATTGGCGGGAGGAAGATTGACTTATCAAATCACAGTGAAGGATGGTAATATAATTTCTCTACAAGAATATACCACTAACGTCTTGGAGACGTTTTAGGTCAAATTACTTTGGCAAGATTAAGCCACCTCTAGTCTCTCTCTAAAAATATAATACGAAGTCGTTCAAACGCCTAACCATATATATATATATATATTAAGGTATTAAGTTATTGTTTAAATGTTTTATTTTTTTAGTATTTTGGGTATTTTTATTGTTTGCTGAAACTTTAAATTGTATTTTTAAATGTATAATTAAAATTACTTAAAATATTGAGATTATAAAAACTAAACCACCCAAATCTGTACTTTTAACAAATTTTAATTCTATTTTTATAATAATAACAAAACTATTTAAAATTTAACCAAAATTATTATTTTATTGAAAAAATGAAGGACTTTAATAAGAAAGACTTTAATAGTCAAAATGTGAAAAAATGAAGGACTTTAACAGGAAAGACTTTAATAGTCAAAATTGCATACGCAAAAATGACTATCATTTTAATAAAATTTGGAAATTTTCAACAAAGTGCTTTTTATTTACATGAATTATAATCATAATCAACCATTCAAACTTGAACCTAATGGAAAAGGGGAGCTTGAATGACCTAAGTTTATAGTCAAAATTGCATACGCAAAAATGACATCATTTTAATAAAATTTGGAAATTTTCAACAAAGTCGCTTTTTATCTACATGAATTACAATCATAATCAGCAATTCAAACTTGAACCTAATGGAAAAGGGGAGCGTGTGGATATCAACGCAACATAAAAGGATGTAATATTTTAAAACTAAAAAGAAATGTATCTATAAAAACAAGGCAGCGAGGCTGCGCGTACTGCCTCCTGTGTCATGTCTGTCATGTCATTAAATATAAATATTAAATATAAATATAAAACTTGACCATAAATTATTAAATATAAATATAAAATTATTAAATATAAATATAAAATATAAATTCAACTTACCCTTATCCAGTTTGTCATGTTATTGAGTTAATTCTGATCTCGAAATAAGTGAAGGCTGCAATAACACTATAAAGTTATCAGCCAATGAAATGTAAGAAAATTTAGTTTTTTTTACATATTAAAAAATAAAATTTTGAGTTTGTTATGTTACACATTAAGTTTTTTACAAAAAATTTAAAGTCAACCCAAATTAATAGAATAGTCAAAATGAGAGACAGTACAATAAGTAAATAAAAGATAATGTATTTCTAAATTAGAAATGTTTTGTTCCATATTTAGGAATATGTGAATTTGACCTATACACTGGAGTGGATATGTAAATTTGACCTTTAGGAATGCTAATGCTAATGGATGGAAATTCAAATTTTCAATTATTAAATTATCAAATTCCTAGTGATACATGAAAACATTTTTAAATTTTATTCATAATCATTTTAGATTAAAATTATTTGGAAATTTGAATGAAGTGATATTTAAGTGTTCTTATGTATATACATTAAACTTCATAAAAATGATAATGAATGATAATGTTGATTAATGATTAATTTTGTTATTTCAAATCAATTGTAAATTGTGAATAATAATGAAGATTGGAAGGATTAACTAAGATGGGAAAGATTAACTATGACGTACAAAATAAATGTATTTTCTAAACATACAAAGTGATGTAATGTGTTAATGGGTGACTTTTAATGAGTGTTTTTTTATTATTATTTAATTTTAATTGTCATTTTAAATTAACATATACGGTTACTTATGTGTTTAGAGTATGAAGGATTCAACGTAGATTGGGATTGAGACATAATGATTATGTAGTCTATATGGATGAGGGTATGACTATTAGTGATTGTAAATATGGGTTGAAAGGATAAAAATACTTTTACTAAACTTATATTATTTAACCTAGACATGTATGTGTTACGTGAGAGTTGTCTTCATAATTGAGGATAGCATTAAAATTTTTGACTCTTGTTGTAATCACTCATGTCATGTTATGAGTTATTAGACCATGCCATGAGGCATATAACTACTAGGTTCAATCAAGGGATCCATGCAATGGAAAGTGAGATGATTTAAACATGAAAGGGATAACCACGGAGATTCAAAAAATCATTCAAATACTAGGAAGGGGATACTTGAGGGTTTGAAATGCTATCATTAGGTCACTAGAAAGGGGATGGATATGGGCAATGAACGGTGACATATTGGATAGATCATATGAGAATTAGGAGGGGGTTAATTTCGATGGAGATGGTGAGATATCAAATGATGATCAATTGATGGATATTTATTTTGGATGACGATGATAGATTTAGAACCATGTGTTTAAATTTGTAAATATTTTATTAACTATCATGTGGGATCTCCAAATACCCCATTATTTTTTCATCCACTCAAAGAAATTTTAGTCTACTGTATCTATAAACTTAACACCCTTTTGGAGTTCCATTTGAATTTGTGATTTAATGAACACTAGAGTTTGGTACCATTACAAAATATTTCAAAGTTGATTCTAATGTCTTTGTAGGTGGAGTAATCTAAGAGAAAGGTCCTTTCAAACTCTACATTATTCATCTCACAAATATGACAATTTATTTCATGCCGAGGTGTTTTAAGTTTTGTCGATCATCATGTCCCACTAGAAATGCCATGGGTGACTTTTCTTATCTTTGCATTAAAATTTTATTTCTAGAGATTGCAACAATTTAAAGACAATTTGCATGTTCTAAATTGGGGTTAATGTTTGTTTCTAATTGCTTTCGAGGAAAATCCCCTACAATATTGGGCTATAATGAAACATACCTATGACCATATATAAAGTATATTTCAATCAAAATACCAAACTGAGATCAAATAACCAAGTTTCACAAGAATAACTAACTTATTAAGAAATGGGAAATCTAGGTCACGAGGATCCAAATGTTTGGTGTAGTTAATGATTGATGGAGTACTTTCTCTCCTTCCTGAGGGTTTCTTTGTAGCCTGCAAAAACGTTAAACAAACATATATATAGAGAGAGGTATTTATAGTAATAAATACATGTTACTTGTATGTAAAATAACAAAAAAGATGAAGCAATTAGTATTCTACTAAAATGTATGAAAAAACATTGTAAATGTGACACCCCAAGGCCGAGCCCCTGCCGAATCGTAATTATGTTTATAGGATCGTGAGCCAAGTGTTTATAATCTAAAGACTTATATGTTTATTAGGCCAGAGAACCTAGATGCTTAAGGTCACGACCCTGATTTTTGTATATGTAAATGTACATATCATTAATAAAATTACATTGTTGCATTTAGACTCACCACGAAAAAAGAGTTATGGGGGACTAAGCTCCACTGGGTAGGGAAAGGAATGGGGCTGATAGGATAGGAAAGGGGGGATAATCTTGAGGGATTAACCCAAGGGAATATTATAATGTATTCCCGAAAAGTCCTAAAGTTGGGAAAATAAATCCAGTTATCCT
>JZKD02S1843718.1:238313-253519 GCA_000966675.3 Picea glauca
TGTGTATTTATTGAAGAAGTGACATAAAATATAAGTTTTAATTGCAATCATTGACTTCGTCAATAATTACTTTCATTATTGCTCATATGTATTAAAGATAGTCATTGATATTTTTGAAGTACTAATCACTGTATGCACATTTTAGTTTCATTTGCCTTGTCTCGCAAACAGGTGCTCTTTTAGTGAAATATCTCTTCTTTGACTATCCTTTGGGCAGTAATCTGTGAAGGGAAAGCTTGCTTTAACCTTTGAAGCCTTACACCCTGATCATTTTTCTTCAAAACCCCAGATTACTAGGGACGTCTCCCTTGGGATTAGCCACCCTAAATAGAAAGAGCTCCCCATCGAGGTGACAGTGGGTGGGGAAGCTCCTGTTACGCCAGTTTGAGCCTTGACTTCAAGCTACTTAAACCTTTCCTACAAGCTATGCGATAACAATACTCTCTCCCATGCACCTCAAATCCCAATGGTTTCTCAATGTATGCCTCCTCCTATATGAGACCATTCGAAAATTCGGTCTTCACATCCATTTGATGGATCTTCCAACCCATCTCTACTGCAATAGAGATCACTTCCCCGATCGAGATATATTTAGCAACCAGAGCGAAGATCACATCATAGTCAACTCACTCATCCTTTGAGAACCCTTGAGCCATAAAACGAGATTTGTACTTCTCAATGCTCCCATCTACAACATACTTGAGTTTGTAGAGCCATCTAGAAGTCACCACTAACTTCCCCTTAGTTCTAGGAACAATCGCCCAAACATCATTCTTCATGATGGAACTGTACTCTTCCATCATGGCATCTCCCCAAACCTATCTGCTAGAAGCCTCTTGAAAAATGGAAGGCTCAAACTCCCTGATGCTGCTCACCATCACAATGTAGCTGCAAAATCTCTTAGGAGGTTTACTCTCCCTCACAGCCTGCCTAGGATTCCCCACTGAACCTTGTGCCTCCTTCAAAGTGTCTTGAAACCACTCAAGCTTCCTCCTCTCTAAACTAGTGTCCCATGGAGGGCACTCTCCCTACTCAACCCCATCACTTGAAGACTGTGAACATGAAGTAGAATCTGGAGAACTCCATCCTGAAACTTGTGGACCAGTAACCTATGATCCTGACATTTGTTGCCATATACCTTATGGACCAGAAGTCACCGATGCTGGTGGTCCTGAACTCTGTGTCACTGAAGTCTGTTGTCGACTCAACTGAATCTGAGGTGATGACTACTCACCCCTCTCCGTCCCTCATGACTTCCTAAAGGCTCCATCCTCCTCAAATCTCGCATCCCTTCTCAATATTGTCTTCTTCAAAGAAGGGATGTATATGCAGAAATCATTTGAAGTCTCGTTATACCCAACAAAGACACCCTTCTCTGTCGTGGGTTCTAGCTTTTTTCTCTTCTCATAAGGAACATGTGTATATGTAAGGCACCCAAAAATCCTAAAGGGCACAACAAGAGAAAACCTCCTCATGATTCTTGTCCTCCAACACTCTGTGTGGACTCCTATCCTACAAATAAGCTACACTATAACATGCTTCAGCCCAAAAAAAATGTGACAGACCCTGATCATGCAAGAGGGCTCTCCTATTTTAATTATTATTGTTATTATTTTTAATTTTTATCAATTACTTTTAATATGCATTATTATTATTATTATTATTATTATTAATTTTTATTAATTAGTATATAGTTAGAGAATTGCATATAAAGCTTCTAAAATGCAATTAAAAATATATAAACTATACCGAGGAGAAGAATTCAGTAAGTGTTCTGGACGCTGTATCGCTCGCTAATCTAAGGCGTATAGGGGGTACGGAGTGATGGTGATATGCTATATAATATGTTGGAACAAAATGGTATTAAAGTAAGGAACCTAGAACTACTAGGTATTTCTCTTCAACTTGATTTGGGAACTATAGATCTTGATCTTGATCCTAACTAACCCCCTTGGCTCTCTACAATCAAGATAATTTTCTGTAAACATTTATTTTCTTTCTATTTATGTTTATTGGATTTATTTATTATTTTTTTATACGAAGCTGTCAAACCCTCACATCATTTGGTATTAGAATACAGTTTCTTCCATAATCTTCTTGATGTTTTCCGTCCCGCCCACCCAGCCGCTCTCCCTTCCTTTGAGTGGCAACGCACCAAAACTCGTGTATTTGTTGGTACAAAAGTGCAATATTGGTCTTTGAAGTCTGCTGTAGTTGTCGCATAAAAACTAAAAATCAGAATTTTGGTATAGTGCCTCTATCTCGTCAGGTCCAATCTACTACAGATCTAGAGATTATACTCTCGAACAAACGTTGGATTCTATAGTAAGATAATCGGGGGTGTGGCCATTTCTTTCAAAGACGTCAACCTTGCAACTACACGGACAGACCTGGATTTTACAGTAAGATAATCGGTGGTGCGGCCTTTTCTTTCAAAGGCGTACACGGACACACCTATCGTTTCTCTTGCATCATTATTTTTCTGGACCCGGAGACGAAATTCATGCTAACAGAACCAGTATTGTTATATAGGTTTCATGAATTTTGAAGCACAATGACTTTAACATTTTTGTTTCATCTGCTCTGAAAAGTCTACAGCGAAATTTTTTAGGGTTTTCTAGCAGTCCTAGACACCGAGATCAAACAACTTTCAGAGGCCGATCTCCAGTTAAGTATCTCCGATTGCGTTTTTCAGAGATCTTTTAGAGTTTTGGTTTCTACTGCTCTTTGTGGATCTCCATATCAACGGTTCCGTATCCCCAGCTGCTTGTACTATGTTATTTCTCTATTTGCCCCAAGTCACACCGTATTTAGACTCTGGTATATCTCTCACACGGATCTGCCAGCCTGCAGACATATAGTATTTAGCTCATATTTATCGTGTTCAACTATCTGGAAGCCCTGGATTCTTAACATCTCTTCATGTTACATCTATACCTGGCTCTTTTCCAAACGCAAAATTACATAATGGACTACGTGAAAACAATAGACAAAGAAGAATACACTAACAAATTGAAGAATGAACGCTACCATAGATCTCTTATTGCATGTATTAAATAACTTACATTGTACAGTCTCAAGTAACGAACAAATGGTTTCAAAAAACTAACTACAAATAACTAGTAACTACAAGTAGAGTAAACATTGACATTACAAATAACTTCAAGTAATGTAAACATCGACGTTTCTGAAATTAAAATTTTTAATACTCCCTCTTAATACGGAGGATTACATTATTAATAATGTCTATATTTTGACATTGAAATTGAAAAACATCTCTTCCAAACGGCTTAGTGAAGATATCAGCTAGCTGGTATTTACAACCACAAAACTTGAGAGAAATGTTACCATCTTGTTCATAAATAAAGTGAAATCTAGTATCAATGTGTTTTTTTAATGAAGAAACACGTTTACTAATACCAAATCTTCCTTCATTAACTTAGTTCTAAGAGCAATAGGAGTGTCAACAAATTTACACATTTCCATCTTAAACTTTTTCAAAAATTCAACAGCATATTTATGTTGACTAATAAATATACAATGATCAGATTGTTCTACTTCAATACCTAAGAAATACTTCATTAATCCAAGATATGTCATTTCAAACACATTTTTCATGGCTTTTAAATTCATCTAACATTATGTTTCTTGTGTAGATCATGTCATCAACATAAAGACATAGGATGAGAACATTACCTTGCTTATTCAAATCGATATACGAAGTAGGCTTCTTGTTGCTCCTAATGAAACCATCTTTGAGAAAATAATGATCAATTCTATTGTACCAAGCTTATAGAGTTTGTTTCAAACCATACAAGGATTTCTTCAATTTGCACAATCATGCTCTTGTGTTTTGACTTCAAATCCCGATGGCTCATGGACATACACTTGATAAATCCATTTGATAAATAGTCCACTTGTTTTGTGCTACAATGGCCAAAACAAATTGAAAAGTATCTAATCTTGCTACAGGTGTGAAATTTTCACCATAATCAATGCTAGGTTGTTGTGAAAAACCTCTCGAAACTAACCTTGCTTTGTGTTTTTCAATATCAGTTTTTTCATTTAATTTAGTTTTATAAACCCATTAGACACCTATGGCATTTTTATCTGCAGGTATATCAACTAAATCTCATGTATTGTTTCTTTCAATAACTTCTATTTCATTATTCATTGCATATACCCATTCTTTTTGCTTCATAGCTTCATCAAAACAAGTAGCCAAGATGAGAAAAATGCAAATTGTACTACATTATGAGCTTGGTCTTATATATCACTCAAACTTCTCATTCTTTGATGTTTATGGTCAAAATTTGAATCACTATGAGATGAAGAGTCATTAAGAGATGAATAACTACTTTCATTTGGAATTTGCAATCTTGGAAAGCATGTCATAGGTGCTTGATGTTCGTCTAACTTTGTAGGTGGTTGATGTTCATATAACTTAAGAAAAATATTGTGAGAAGTAATGTTTTCCATTTCATTCCATGATTTATCTTTCATGAATTTAACATCTCTACTTACTAGAAATTTTTAGTGACAAGATTATATAATCTGTATGTTTTTTGGTTGTTCACTATAGTCGATAAAAATGTACTTCTCACTTATATCATCAAGTTTATTTCTTAGCTCTTCAGGAACATGAGAAAAAACAATTCAGCCAAAAATTCTAAAATGATAAACATTTACCTATGATCCACTCCATTTTTCTTTAGGTACTTTACATTGAACACTCGAAGTTGGTGATCTGTTAAGTATATAAAATAAACATGCAACTGCTTTAGCTGAGTAATCTTTGGACAATTTTCTTTTTGTAAGTAAACTAATGGACATGTTAGTGATGGTGTGATTCTTTCCAAAAATAAACAAACTCTCTGGAGTCATATTCTCCTCCTCCATCAGATATCAAAACCTTGACAAACAGACCACTCTATTTCTCTGCTTCAGCAGTGAATTCCTTGAATTGAGTGAAAGTCTCACATTTATGTTTGAGAAAGAAAACTCAAACTTTCCTACTAAAATCATCAATAAAAGCTAGAAAATAAAAACATCCACCAATTGATTGATTTTTCATAGGTCTACATAAGTCACTGTGAACTAATTCTAATCACTCCTTGGCTCTATAAGAGGCTAATGGAAAAATTTCTCGATGATGTTTTCCTACTATGCAACTTTCATGAGAAGGAATAGGATTAATCAAAGGAGACAATCATGTTAACATAGACCTTCTTTGTAACAAACTTATACTTTTGACTAGTAAATGACCATAACAATAATTCCACAACTCAGTTTCATTTGTATTAGAAATATTACATGCACACATCTTCCCACTTCTTGTTTCTAATGGAAACAAAATGTTCTTTGTCAAATGAACTTTTTCAACAAGTTTTTTAGCTTGATTAAGAATTGTGCAACTGTTTTCATGGAAAGTAACATCATATTGAATGATCGTCTCCCAAACTAATAGTACTAATAAGAGATTTATCAAGATTAGAAGGAAAATCGTTGTGACAAGTCATATGATTTCTACATGCACTATCTAGCAAACAAACATTATTGTCAAAAAATTTATCAAATACTTGATAGCAAAGAAAGAAAGTATTAGATGTTTCACTTTCCGTGAAATTAGCTCTATTTTATACTGCAACTTAGGACATTTAGATATATGGTGACCATACCTTTTAATAACGACATTGAATTTTAGAATTTTTTTTCCATCTTTGGTCATTATCTTGTGAAGACGATCTTGACTGCTCTCACTTCTCTTTTGTTTGTTCAGGTTTATCTTTTGTGTGAGATCGTTCTCGACCACGTACTATTTTTCCATAAAATGATATGCCTCTGCTTCTGTCCATGGAAACCTTAGTCTAGATTGCATGTTTAAAGTAACAATATCGAAGTTCATCCTTGCTTCATGAGATGGCAACAAACCCGTCAATTCTTCTATAGAAAAAATAGTTAGATCTTTCGACTCAAGAAGAGGAGTGACTACCATTTCAAATTTCTTAGGTAAAATTCTATGAAAATTTTCAACAACTCTTTGGTTTATGACTTCTTTTTCCCATTAATCCTAAGTTGATTCATAATACAAATAACTTTAGTCATAAACTAATCAACACTTTTTTATTCACTCTTCTTAAGAGTTTCAAATTGTGTTCTAAGGGTTTGAATTCTCACTGTTTTCAATTTGTCATTACCCTTATAAACCAACTTAACAATACCCCATGTTTCTTTAGCAATAATTTTAGGAAATATTGAATCATCTAATAAAACTAAGATATATGATTCGCCTTTACCTTTTTTTTTCTTAAGTTCTTCTAATTTATTTCTTTGAGCATGAGTCATAATTGCAACAACAATTACTTATATTATGTGAACCCTACTTCAACACAACCCAATATGCTTGAGCTTACAAAATGACATTCACTTTCTCACTCAAAAAATCATAATTAGAATCCACTAAAGTTGGTGCAACCAATAACTAGACATTTGTTTAATTCCAAAATATCAAACCACAATTTTTAATAATTGATATCACTACAAGTCACCTTTCAAATTTCAATGAAACTTTAAATAAACTCCAAGTCACCTTTCAAACATCAATGAAACTTTAAATAAACTCCAAATACTTTAGATGGAGTGTTAAACAATGGAAATACAAATTAGTTTAGAGACCCATACGAATCGCAAGCCTATTTGGACATTCAATTACCATGTATCTAGTCTCCAAATATAAGAGAGGTGACTCTTGTCTAGCCAGCGGGCCACTTCCAAACCGAAGACTCAACATGGGCGACTCTTCTCTAGCCAGCAGGCATCGAATCTCCCGATACTCCTTTCAATGCGACTCTTCTCTAGCAGCAGTCTCTCAGGGCAAACAACAACAATGTCTCATGAAAAACAACGTTCAAACGGTATTCTTGACATTTAGTAAGTGGGCGCATACAACAACATTCTCTTCTCCAACCGAAAGGACTGATACCATGAAAACAATAGAGAAAAAAAAATACACGAATATGCATGTATTAACTAACGTACATTAGACAGTTTACAGTTAGTAGTAACTAAACTAACGAACAAATGGTTTCAAAAAACTAACTACAGGTAAACATCAAGATTACGGAAATTACCACTCCTAAGATCACGGAGATAAACTCTCAGGGCTGTCCTCACCAATGCTCTTACTGCATGCTTTTTCAACATCAATACTATTGCAGATTTTCATCATCAATACTATTGCAGATTACGAGGTTTGATTTCACTTTGACCTCTTATAGGCATTTCGATGATCTTGGATTTTGATTAGAAGTATTACCAAACAAATGATCAATCCTTTTTAAATTTCATGTAGTGGCACATTCTGAATCATATATGCACAAATACTCTTGGTTCAGTTTTCAAAAATATTTTCTTCACATCTATAGTTCACTTCAGTGAATACTAAATAATATATTTTTCTTCACATCTATAGTTCACTTGAGTGAATACTGAATAATATATGGGCAAATACTCTTGGTTGATTTATCAAAAATATTTTCTTCACATATATACTAATCATACAACACTTTTCGCCTCCTCTTTCTATTGTTCTGTCTGATAGCAAAACCCTTGTCGTAAAGTATACCCACGTCAAAATTCGTTTAGCCTAAGTAGCCCTAGTGTACTTCTCATCCATTTCTACTCAGCCCACTGGTCACGAGGTCTCTCTCACAGCAACACAGTAACCCATATACATTAGCACTCGTTCCTTTCATCACAAATTTCAGATACATCTCGCATCCAGGCACCATATCACATGTTGGGCTAGCACTTCACATACAAAGAGTATGCATCGTCACAACTCCATTTCTCTATATTCTCAGAGGTCCTAGAGTTCATCTAATTAATGTTGATCACTTAGCTTCACCACCAGCTGACTTTATGGACAATAACTCGGTTTGTATCCTCTCTTTCTCTTTGACATTACACCTAGTCACGGCTGAGAGCCCCACCTCCTATCTTTCCGAGAACCTTTTCACTCTCTTCACTCTGAATCCATTGCATCTCTATTAGGATGCTCACATTATTATGCTCATTGGCACTCCCAACCCATTATTCTCTGGTGCACAGCAGCCCACTGGCCCTCTCATTTGCCAGTGGTAGGAGATACTCATACGTCTTGTAATCAGCTGCTCCTTCAGAGCTGTAACTCATATTACTTGCAGTCATTATCACCCAGTCGAGATTTTTTACAGCAGCAGGCAGATGGTTCACAGGGTTTTCATTATCAACCAAAGCAGTAGCAATGGTCCAACACCATATTTCATCAAAGTATTCTTCCAACATTCATTACTCCAGAGCCAGACATACACTCAACAATATGCACACTTCTCACAATCTTCCTCACCCTCCTTAGCACCATATCCCAAAACGCGGAGCCTTCGTTGCGTATAGCGCATCCTTTATACTCTAGCTCCCGACGATCACATTCTCATTAGCTCGCATCATCACCTAGTCTGCTCTTAGATTCTCGATAACACATTAGCACTACTTATCCAATTTGAAAGAGGTACATAACATGCATTATTTAAAGTCAAAGTCATCTTCTAAGTCATCTTCAACCATTGCATACTTAGAGTTGGGTGGTTTCATTCTTAAACTGAGAAGAATGCGAGGACACTTTCAAATTAAACCACAAGAAATCCCGAGAAAGAAAGAAGCACTCCGGAGCCTATTAGTGCCCAGCTCAGGAAACCACAACTCAACGATCCCTAACTTTTAGGGAGCGCTACCCTTATTTTCAACATTATTTACTAAACATTTTCTTTATGTGTGATCATATAATTAGGTAGTTGCATCTTTCGAAACCTAGGGATGCATGAATTTATTTCTTTGTTATTTTCTTAAGTAGTTGCATATTTTCAACCTTAGGGATGCATGCATTGTTTTCTTTGTTATTTTTTTTTTTATTTTTTTTTAATTAAAAGGTAGTTGCATCTTTCCAACATGCATTTTTTTTACTGTTATTATTTTTTGTGGGGGGTCATTGAGCTAGGTACATTTTTTTGTGATCCATTGTAAAACTATATGAAATTGGTAAAATGAATAGAAGCAAGTAATAGTGTTAATTGTCTTCTAACTTTTATTCTCTTTTTGTGTTTGGGTTCATATTTCCTAGATCTATTTACTAGCCCAATCACTTAACACTTAACTCGTGGGTGATGAACGCCGAGAGGTGATGACATCTTGCTACAAGACATTTTTTCCGTCTTCCATCTAGTCATAGTTTATAAGTGGCACAAATGTTAATCAAGTTAATGAATAATCTTTGTTAATCAAGCGCCCTAATAATTAACCAATATGGAATGAGATGCTTGAGGATTATATGTGTTAATCGTGACTTTTAAGACACGATGAAGAATATTATTCTATCATTAAATCTCACAGATACATTTCAAATTTTTTTATTAAAAAACTCATTAATCTAAAAAACAATTAATAATTATACACCTCTCTACTTAATTAAATTTCTAGTTTAAAATCTAAACATTTTATTTACCTCCAATGGCATCCTAAAGTTACGAATTATAAATTGTTATCTTAATACTTCATATTGATTTAGATTCATAAACTAACTGACTGGAAAATTACTTACTCGTGGAAAAAAAAAAAAAAGTTAACTACGATGAGTTTAATTTAAAAAACTTAAATCAAATATTGTCGAAATTTCAATAAAAGAAACTCACTTATTAGAGAAACTCATAAATTAAATATTACTAGAATTTGTCTCATTTAATAAATATATTGTTGTGTACATGCATTAAAATATGTTTCTGGTAAGGCCTATGGTAGAAGGGTGCGGGAACCCTCACTCAAGTTCTTAAGGAGACATAATTTGAGGTTGCTCCGGCACCCAAGAATCATATTAGTTGGGCAAGTGGATATTTTGGGCACACAAACACAGGAATCATATATTTTGGGCAAGTGGATAAGGGCTTTCCCAAGCATGAAGCGAAGCATGGGGTGGAAGAGAACAAAAGAAGGGTTGTACCAAAGAGGTCCGGGTGTGTCGACATGGGGAGTACACCGAAGATTGTGGATTTTCGGTTCCAAGTGATGCAAAGGTTGACAAGCACACGGTTGTTTCTGGGCATGTTGGTATGAACACGGGAGCGACACATCCAAAGGAATTGACAGTCCGCGAAGGTGACTCTTGGAGTCCATATAAGAGCACAAGGTGCATAACCACGAATGATTAGAGAAGATGAAGAGGACAAGATCATATGTAAGGTTCTGAGGAAGATTTAGACAACGAGGGGCGAGCTCCTTCAAGGAGACAAGTTTCTCCACATGGGAGGACTTTTGTTGCCTTGAGGTGATTATGTGGATAGAGTTGGGGTGACCTTCTTTGTGATTGAGTCTAACACGCAGGATGACTTGGGATTTGGACAAGTCTTGTCATAGGTCTCAATGAGGCATGATACGAGACATAACTGCAAGTCTATGTGAAGTTGCGCAACAAAGAAGATATGGTGAATCTGTGGTGGGCTTAGGTCTGGGGCACATTGTAGGAGTTGAAAAAGTTGTTGCGATGAATGATTCTTGGTGTGAAGAATCTATGTATGAGTCTCTTGATGAGGTGAGACACATCATGGGACTCTTCCCAAGTTGTAAGCCAAGTGGGTAGTGCTCATATTGTAATCGTTTCATAATAATAAGACTTAGTTGGGTGTTAGACACGTCTTGTGCATCTCACATTATATTTGTGTGTCTCTTGTTTGGTTCACAAGTTTTTTGTCAGTTTTACATATTCAGGGATGTATGCTTAAATTACTATGTGTTAAGATGTTAACAAATTCTCTAAGTATAAATGTGAATTGCCCTATAGTAGAAATGTTACTCGCCTGTAGCCTAAAACAAAGTATCATGGGTATAATTTAGGTTAATATGTGTAGTTTGGACGAGGTATCCTTTTTGTTTCCAAGCAACCAAGTGAGAACCATTGTGGTGTTGGATGCCCTCAAGAGGTGCACAATTATAATATTCGAGCACATAACTTCTCGAGATGTGATAAGAAGCAACCAATAATGTTAATTGTCTTCTAACTTGTATTCTCTTTTTGTGTAAGCGTTCATATTTCCAAGATCTAATTTTTAAATTTCGAGTTAAAAAAAATCATATTATTTACCCTTAATCGTATTCTAAAGTTATAAACAGTATTATTTTTTATGTGAAAATATTCCTTTTTATCTCAATACTTCATATTATTTTAGATGAACCAATTGACTAAAAAATTGCTTACTCGTGGGGAAAAAAGAAGAAGTTAAGTTAACAACGATTAGTTTAGTTTTAAAAAGTTCAATTAAGTATTGCTACAATTTTCATAAAAGAAACTCATATTTATTCTTCAAAAAATATGTGAATTTATGTCTCACTTAATAAATATGTAGTTTTGGTCTTAGAGGTGTAGGACAGTAGTTGACAGAGTGTGTTTTTAAGGTAGGACAGTCGTTGACAAAGTGTGTTTTTAAGGCACTCGGTGAAGTCAGCGGTTCGAAATCTACGGGGACAAAAAATCCAACCATGTTAAGGGTTGGTGGGGACAAAAAATCGAGCCATATTAAGGGTTGGTGTGGCTCCCTGAGTGATTTTAACAACTTAAATGCCCCTAAGCTATAGTTTCTCAGCCACAAACTAATCATGTCACAAACAAACTAGCAAACAATATATATATATATATATTTAATACATATATTATTTTTACCTTAATACTTCATATTATCTTCATATTATTTTAGATACATTAAAATATGTTTAATGTATATATTCATTTTTAACTTCATATTATTTTAGATGAACCAATTGACTAAAAAAATACTTACTCGTGGGAAAAAAAGAAGTTAAGTTAATAATGAATATTTTAGTTTTTAAAAGTTAAATTAGATATCGCTGATATTTTAATGCATATATTCCTTTTATCTTAATACTTCATATTATTTTAGAGGAACCAATTGACTAAAAAATTACTTACTCGTGGAAAAAAAAGTTAAGTTAACAACGGTTAGTTTAATTTTTAAAAGTTAAATTAAACATTGCTACAATTTTCATAAAAGAAACTCATATTTGATTTCTCAAAAAGTACGTGAATTTTTGTTTCACTTAATAAATAATAAATATATTGTAAAAAACTCATATTTGATTTCTCAAAAAATACTGAATTTTTGTCTCACTTAATAAATAATAAATATATTGTAATATATTGTTTTGTACATATGTTTTCCATAAATCAAAATCATTAGAGATTATATGTTTCCATAAATCAAAACCATTAGAGATTGTGTAAATCTTTGAAACTTTTTTTTACCATGTAAGTCTTTACCCTCGGCATGGAGGTGTTAAGGAAGACTTAAGTAGCATGCACGTGTTTAGGTTTCTAATGGGCCCTTTTATTAACTTATATGACCAAAAAGGATTACAAATGCCACAAGAAACTCGTATAAATTGTGGCATGAATGGTAGCGAGCATAAGATAAGGTTGGGAGGTGGGTTTGATGGATGGATGTGGCATAAAATCAAGAATATGAGGAGGGGTATTACATAGGCTAGATAGGATAGAATAATTGGTTTTGGTAGTGTTTTCTAGAAATTATGTCCATTATTTATGAGTTATAGAATATGTAAATTTTTTGAGTTAAATTTTTTCAAGTAATCTTTTACTTTTGGCATTTAGGTGTAAGGGAATGCTTTGTAAATATAACTTGAGATTATTTAGATTTTTAAGGGAATCCTTACTAAATCACATCACTAATAAGGATTAGGTATTTCTTAATAAATTTGAATTGATTGTGACAGCAATGGTAATGGACATAAGATTAAGGGTTAGAAGGTGGTTTTAAAGGATTGATTGTGACACAAATGGTAATGCACAAAAGAGTAGGGGTCGGGAGGTGGGTTTAAAGGATGGATGTAGCACAAAATCAAGCATATGAGAAGGGGGTCTTACAGAGGCCACATAGAATGTAAGAACTCGGTTTCTTACCATTTTCCATAAATCACGGCTACCATTTATGAGTTAGAGATTGTGTAAACATAGGCTGTAAGAACTTGGTTTTTTTCCATTTTCCATAAATCACGACCACCATTTGTGAGTTAGAGATTGTGTAAACATGTGTGAGGTAGAATCAATTGTTTGCAACATTGAGCACTTCATACACTCATGAAAAAGAGGATTTCCTCATACAAATCAATTTTACAAGTTTATGATGGATTTTGATATTGATTTTGGTGATAAGAATCTAAAGAATTAAAGTACAAAAACCTAAATTTTGATTTTATAATAGATTGATTTTTTTTTTTCTATAAAAATGGAAGAGTTTCATATTTTGAAGCAAGGAAAAAGTGATGAATTTCAACTAGATTCAAGTTTGTAACCAACTAATCAATATTACTTGGAAAACTAAGATGATCTTTTTTTTCTTCCATTAAAAATATAAATATCAAATATAAAAAATACTTTATGTTTTTTTATGTTACATTTCTATATTATAGTTAGTCTCGACACATTACTATTTTTTCTTATGTATAAATAATTTAGGGCACCCATTATATGAATTGAAAATACTTTAGAGAGAAAAATGCATATATACTTGAAATATTTTAGGAATGGATGTACATACTAAAATAATTTAGGGTAGAAATATAAGGTTTAGAATTGATCTATCATACTTCCGTCAAGAGAATTAATTATACTTTCTTACTTTCTCGTGTAATTTGCAGTCACATTTAAGTCAAAAAAATTCCATTCTTCGCTATGCATAACAATAATTGTGAGATTGAAAGGTATTGAGTTGGCATGATTGATGAGTGTCTAAGTTTTAAGTTTATTATTTTTTATAAGAATGTAGCATATTGATTGTAATATTTTTCAATTATTTTAGTTTACGTGTAGTTTATTATTTCAATAACAATTTTAGCTTGAACAAACTTATGCATATTCTTCATGGGAATATGAAAATGGAAATCCAAGGTGATTCTTTTACGTAAAATATGTAGTGTTATTGATGCTAACATTACGCTTATGTCCATTAAAAATTGTGCTTATAAAAACAATGTGAACCACCCAACTAATAACAAAAACTAACTACTATCTACCATATCTAGAGTTTAGAATTAAGTATGCGTGCACATCCTTCATGGGATCTTGAAAATAGATGATTAGGTTGAGAATTTTCCATTAAAATATGAAATGTTATTGATGCTAACATTAACCAATCATATCCATTTCACTGTAATTTGTTAATTCCATAACAATTTAATATTGTAACACCAATGTGAAAGTCCCAAATGACAACAAAATTTGTATCATAATAATAGATATGATATATGTATAAATAGGTTCATAGCATGCTCTATGTTTTATGATCTCTTGTGGGATTGTTGCATGATTTTTCAGTCCCTTGGGACATTAGTGTACCATCTATTTCACTTTTTTTTCCGATTTTATTTTAGAATAATTGTAGGTTAAAACATTTATTATATGTTGAAAATATATATTTTAAGCATTATCCTTTTTACTCTTAGTTGTTGATAATTTTTTACCACATCCAAAAGATGGTGATTAATATAGAAAATAGATGGCTTAATTTTAATATAACTGAAACTCAATTTTTTTTTGAAGGAACTAAAAGGATTTTATATAAAATGGAGGTTGTATTGAAGAAGAAAAATGATCAAAATAGTTACAAAAGTTGTCTCAAATCTATTTGATTCCTCTACTACTGATATAACATAAAAAATACTATACAACTCCTTATACATTTGAGAAGAATTGTTGCTATATATTTAGACAAATTAAACAAGCAAAAGGATGAAATGAAAATACATATTTTAAACAACATATTTGTTGTTGGGTGTTTCCTGGATTTCACCATCGTTGGGTTCATGATCTTCAATTTCCATTAGAACCATTTATCGATCTCCCTATGTCTCTTTTGGATTATCTATCTAAGGATCTGTAAAAAAGTAATTGTTTGAACCTTAATTGAACTATTGGGGTATTGTGATGGCTTTTCGCTACTAGTATTTGTGCTCCAAAGTGTCCAGACACTACAAGAGTGTCCCAAATTGATGCAGGAGCATCCGCACCTCGTTGCGCGAGGCTGCATATGTGGAAAGAAAAGGACCGCAGAGTGACGCAGCATCATCGTTTTAACTTTTTTTTATGAGCG
>JZKD02S1843718.1:282129-328819 GCA_000966675.3 Picea glauca
GTTAAAATGGTTTTGAATTGACGTCTAGTCGGTGCTAGTTTACCCCTTTTTCGAACCGACTAGGCTATTGACGAAAAAGGTACCCCAATGGAGTTTCCTTTTATGCTTTTTCAGAATCTCTAAATATGAAAAATCACCGAGCTTCCCTTCTTTGGGCTCGTTAAACTTACATCGAAGGGCGTTACCATTGTGTGTTCTGTCAACCGCACTTGCATCCTTTACCCATCAGCCTAGTAACAGTTTTCTTGTGCGTCTTAACACCTTTGGCCACTGGAGGATTTTTCCCGAGTATCATTTCCTAGAACATCAGTCTTGTCCTTGTTCCTTGAGCTTGTATGTTTTCTATGCTCGTTCCTCCACTGCAACGTAATATTCCTTTATTTATTTTTTCAAAATATTCAAAAAAGAACAAAAAAAATCAAATATACCCCAAAAAGAGGATGGGAAAAGTATTTTCTTTTTTGGCAGCATTATGAGTCGCCCTTGGATAAGCACATCTTTCCGTTTGATTCATCGAACTTTGGGATGTAGTACGACCTTAGGAAGCTTTTATCGCTATATTGAGTTGTTTCCTCCACCGTTTGGTTACTCTTCCAAACATATGGAGAGTTTGCATTGCCTTCTGCTTTGTAGACTTATGATTAATAGATATGTTGCTTGAGCCTTATTACTTGTCGTGCTATTGTCCAAGGGAAGTTTGTTACTTAGCCTAAGTCGGCCACTCTGCAATATGTCTCTTGTCTGCATACCCGGCCATCCTGAACGTCTAATCAAGTCTTTGTTCGAAATCAATGAAGCCTTCAGTCCGATCATCAAGATTATCAAGTCTGTAACCGACGAGTTATCGAAGACCTCTGGGTAGTGCAGTCGTACACTCATATTACACTCCTACCTGAGTCGTGAAGATTTTGAAGTTGTTGCTCAAGCTCTGAAGTACAACCATCAGGCCAAGACAGCTTCTGAGAGATGGATACTTCTTATGTATATCTTTCTGATTTCGAGATGTAGCTCCGCTGTGTATTGTTCGTGGCTCCTCTTTATAGTTATTTGACATGGATCTACAGTGTATTTGATTGGTAGCCATGGTTCTTATTTATCCTGATCATGGGTATGCCTGCCTCGGTGAGACATTTGATATTTTTTTGCAGACATCACCTCCTGATTCCTGATTCCTGGGCTCACTCATTCAACATATCAGTACAGATTGGTAAAGAATTGGTAATGTATTTCAGCCATCAGATGCTCTTATAACCTCAAACATTAGGGGGCATCTGTTATAACCCTAAAATGCACCACACAGGATTACCTGACATCAGGCCAACTCATGCCTCTTCCTAGCCAAAGTCATGCTGAATAAAACCTCAAAAAACCACTTAAATCAAGCAACCCACGCCCTAACCTTTTACTGAGCGCATTGGACCGCTTGATGTCCTTATACTGCATGCAGGTGACTGCGGGCTAGCCCACTACAACCCACGTTTACCTAACAAAGCAAAAAATCAGGAAAGTTTCCACCGGGACGAAGAGCTTTTTGTCAGTTAACTGGAACTCCCAGCCATGCATGGCCGAGAGTTCGCCAAAAACCCTAGCTCCTTCTAGCCTATAAAAGGAGGGGTAGGGGTACTATTCAAGGAGGAAAAATCATAGCAAATAAACTCTGCCAAATTGCCAAGTCCATTATTGTCCCAACCCTTTATCCTTTCCTCAAGATTTAGGAGAAATTCAAGCAAAGCAGTTGGAGGACAAAGAAGAGGAAGAGCCCAGGATCAGGATTGAGGAATGGTGTCAGGTCTCTAAAATCATTGTAAGTTGATTCATATTGAGATTAATGAAAAATATACTTTTCCCGTCCCGAATACATGAGTCTCATCTATGTCATTTGATTTATGTTTAATCTCTAATCCTCTAGTAGATCAGTAGCATGCATGCGTAGTTTTGTCTTGATTGCAGGAAAGATTTTTGGAAGGAGCAGCAACAACAAGGGGATAAAAGATCAACGGAGGATCTACTTCAACCGTAGATAAAAAGGTTAGTTGATTCTTCCCATGTTTTCCTGAGAAAAAGGGTTTTAGATTTGGGTAGTAGGTTAAAAGTTGTTTCTGAAGGGTCATGATCTGCGTACAAGTTTAAATCCCTAGCTTGTTAGTCCGTAGGGTAGAATACCCCACAACATGGAGGCTTTGCATTGACTATCGTCAATTGAAAAAGGAAACGATCAAGACTCAGTATTTGTTGTCGAGGATTGATGATCTGTTCGATCAGATGAAGGGTGCAACGGTGTTCTCAGAGATTGATTTGCAATCAGGGTATCACCAGTTATGGATCAAGGAGGATGAAATCCCTATGACGGCCTTTAAGATGAGGTTTGGGCATTATGAGTTTAAAGTTTTACCATTTGGACTGACAAACTCCCTAGGGGTATTTATGAGTTTGATGAATAGGGTGTTCCTCGAGTACTTAGACAAGGTCGTCTAAGTATTCATTAACGATATTTCGATTTACTCTCTAACGACATAGGAGCATGACGAGCACCTGCACTTGGTACTACAGTGTCTGTGAGAGCATAAATTGTATGGGAAGTTGTCCAAATGCTCATTTTATCAATCAAATATCCACTAATTAAGGCATATCACCTCCGACGAAGGTATTGTCATGGATCCAACAAAGGTCGAGGCTATTATGGAATGGCCTCCACCGACGAATGTCCCGGAAGTGCGTAGCTTCATGGGTTTAGCAGGATACTATCGATGGTTCGTCGAGGGATTTTCAAAGATAGAAAATACGATCATGGATTTACAAAAGAAGAACAAGAATTTTGTTTGGACCGAGAAATGCGCAGAATATTTTTAGAGGCTCATAGAGATGTTGACAACGACACCGATACTAAAGATCTGACATGGATGCAGACTTATTGGTATGAAATGACGCATCCAAGGAAGGCTTAGATAGAGTCTTGATGCAAGACAATTGAGTGATCGCTTAAATCTCTAGGAAATGAAGAAGGAATGAGGAGAACTATGCGACACAAAATTTGGAGTTGTTAGCCATTATTTATGCTTTGAAGGTTTGGAGACACTACCTAGTTGGATGAAAATGAGAACTAAAGATGGACCACTGTGGACTACAACACATATTTATGCAAAGCAACCTGAACACGTGACAACAAAGTTGGTCGGTATTGCTTAGCGAGTACGATTTCGATATTTCTTACATAAAAGGAACAATGAACCGAGTCGAAAATGCATTGAGTCGAAGAGCACACATATTTTTGGTCTTTTCTCTTCAGGAGACTTTACAGCATGACAGTGACTAGTACAAAGAGGTCGAGGATTTTATCGGATAAAACATAATGATGGTACCAATATTTGAAGGATTTACATTTGATGACGATGGATTATTGAGGTTTAAAAATTGTATTTACGTACCACCAAACAACAAGTTGAGGATCTTGATCCTAAATGAGGCTCATAGAGAAGTATACATGGCTCACTCGAGAGTCATGAAGATGAGGGAGGACCTTAAACTCTTATTCTTCTCAAAAGGAATAAAGGCATACATAGTCAACTATGTGGCTAGATATCTAGAACGTCAGCAAGTAAAGGCCGAACATAGACATCCAACAAGATTACTATAGCCACACGCTATTCCAGAATCAAAATGGGAGGTTATTTCAATGGATTTTATTGCTGGATTGCCACTGACGGCAAGGAGACATGACTTAATTTTCATAGTATTCGACACTCTGGTGAAGAGTGCTCATTTTATTCCTATGCATACAACATATCAGGCACCTGACATATCTATAGTTTTCATCAGTGATATTGTGAGGTTGCATGGCGTGTCTAAGAGGATTATATCCGATTGAGGATCGATGTTTACTGGACGGTTTTGGACTAGTTTCCAAGAGGCCTTGGGAATCCAACTTAAATTTAGTACTGCGTATTACCCGAAGAATGAGGGGCAAACTGAACGAATGAACCAGACCTTGGAGGACATGTTGTGCATGTACGTGATGGACCAACAAAAGTGTTGAGAAGAATTCTTGCCTCTGGTGTAATTTGCTGATAACAACAGTTACCAAAGCACCATTAAGATGGTGCCTTTCTTGTTTCTTTATGGGGGGCTGTGTCATACACATTTGAGTTGGGATTGGGTTGAGGATAGGGTCCTGGTGGGACCAAAAGAGATCCAAGCAATGGAATATCAAATGAAAACAATAAGACAAAGGATTGAAGAATCATAGGATCGATAGACAGTTATGTCAATGCGCACCGTGTCGACCGTAGTTACGAAGTTGGCGATCGAGTCTTCTTGTGGGTAAAACCGCATAAGAGTTCAATCAAGTTTAGAAGGGGAGATAAAATCTCTCCTAGTTTTGTGGGACCTTTCGAGATTGTAGACAGGAAGCGGCCTGTGGCCTATCAACTAGCCTTGCCTGATTCTTTGAGGCATATGCACGATGTTTTTGCACGTATTTGTTTTGAGACATTATATTAGTGATCCTACACATGTTATTGACATGAGTTCCTTGCAGGTATCGGATAAGGGGGAACTCACGGTTGATATGATATGCATCCTAGATCATCACATTCAATAGCTATGATGTTGAATAATAGATCAGGTCAAGGTCCAGTGGGACAACTATAGTCCACACTCGATGACCTGGGTGGACGCATATAATATGCACTAGCAGTTCCATTTTTGTTTGATAGATAGACTTATTATATTGTGATACACATTATTTTGGGACTTATGTACCGTGAAACTTCAGGACAAAGTTTATACCAAGAAGGGGTGTATGTAACATCCCACTCTTGCGCGCACTGAGAGAACTTATTCTTTGAGGACACTTGCTTGCAAGTGATCCCAATTATTATACTATTGGACATTTGATTATGATTATGAGGTGTTATGGATTGATGACATGTTATTTTGTTGTATTGACATAGACAGTTTCTATTGACTCGGTTTTCCTGAGTGTGCAGGATTTTGGACCTTAAGAATGCAGAGGCATCGATGAAACCCCTTGGACTCTGGATTGAGTCAGGGAGTGGACTATTGGGGTTTGATTGTTGTATATATGACATTTGTGCATATTATTAGATGATATGATTATGGATATTATTTCTGACATGATTTGTTGATGATACAGGCTGACGATAGCTTGCCGACCAGACTCACATGTGGACTAGAGGTGTCATGTACAATAACCGGAGACATTGAGGGTGAGGTGTGGATAAAACCCTACCATAGCTTACTATCACTCCCGCTGTGACTCGAACTATAGGTTAACTATTACCTAGTTCTAGAAGAACCATGATGGCATGAGGGTTGACTATGACAGTCGCTCACGATGATTCTAAGGGGCGCTCTATAAGGCAAGGGCCTTATTCCTTAGAGACCATTAGTATCCCACAAGATCACCTGGAAAAGTATTCACTCCAGGGGTTTTTCATGTCTACCAAGCCATTCAAGAGGTGAGTGGCACCCTTGCAGCACAGAGTGCGTCTTGAAGGGCACGTCGTGCAAGAAAAATAGAAAGAGGCGAGTCTTGAAGGAGCGTCATGCAAGGGAAACATAATGAGGCGAGTGGCACCCTTGGAGAACCTAGTGCATCCTGAAGGGCATGTCACATTGTTAAATAATAAATAAATAAACCTATATGGCCTTAGAATGAATAATGGGATGAAAAAGATTTAAAAAAAATTTCCTAATAAAATGTCGCCCAACCTAGGAAATTAAAGTCTAGGTCTAAGTGATACTTGTGATAAAATATATATATTTATATAAAAGTAAAGATAAAAATAAATAAATAATAATGATAATCATCATTAATCATGTGATGAGAAGGGGTTAAGAAATTCAATTAATTCATAAAAATCTTTTGGGGGATAAAATTTAAAATGGGAGAAAAAGGGGAAATAATTGTTTTGTTACATATGCTAATTAAAAATTTATTAATTAAAAAGGAAAAGGGGAAAAATGGTAATTTTCTACACTTACCAATTTGAGTTTTAAATGAAAAGGGAAAGAGGGAAATTTAAAAGAAATGGGAAACTAGGAAAAAGAGGGAAACATAAAAAGAAAGGGGAAACACAAGGAAAAAGTAGAAATACTAACTTAGTAAGCTATCTAGCATTTAAGGAATTTCTAAATTAAAACTCAACTAGTAAATTAGTAAGGGGATAAGTCATTAAAATGTGTAACGGAATATGGGGACACCTAGGAGCGATTCTAGGAATGTTTTTTGGTGGGTGAGGGAAATAGGAGTAATTAATTAATCAATGAAATTAATTTATGGTGCAATGGAGGGGATGGGTGACACATGTACGGGGAGAATTTTTATGAATTAAGTTATTGAAGAATAAATTAAATGGGATTTTGGGAAAGTAAATGACTTAGAAACTCTATATAAAGGAGGGAGGAGGAGGATGATGGATGGGTTATGTTATGCGTAATGTTACGTTGTAGAAATTTAGACTTGACTGACTTAGCTTGTGGGAGTTCGGATACCCAGCTCGGTGAGGAGTGGTAGCGCATCCTTGCGAGGCGAGCTATGAGATAATTGTTCTCTAATTTAGTGTGCATAGCCCCTTTGTGGCTTGGGGGGTTAAGGGGAAAGAAGATTACCCCTAGCGTTGGTTGGGAGGTACCAGTGAAGTCTCATCGGTCGGCAAGCATGAGTTGCATGGAGCGCGTGGGACAACGACTCAGAGTGGATGACTTGGGCTATGGTATGCTTACTTTTATTCTGCATGGTAAGTTATTATTATACTTTATTCTTTTATTCTATACTTTTATTTGGGTAAATAAAATTTTGACTTAGAATTTCAACCGAGAACTTAATTTTCGCAATAAGCCTTAAGCTTGTTGTTTGACTTGATTCCCTTGGCTTTCAATCCCTGAATGTCGTGACTGTTCGATTGGTTTTATCGATTTGTTGTGATGGGTTGTGCTTTACTTCGTCCTCATATCTAGTTCATGAGTCATCCAGGAGCCGAATTTACAATCATCACTTCGGTGTACAATGACCTATAGATTCTAATTCCCTATTTTTTTGTGCATGGATGATGAGCGGAGGACATGTTGCCTAGTCATCTACCACTGTTGATTGTTTTTAGATGATTGATGGTCATTGCGCTTTCTTGCAATTGTATACCTTGGTGTGTGTTCACGCTTCTTCTCTTTGATTTTAATGACAATGTTTCTTATTAGATTGGGACTGCATTTTTATTTTATTTTAATTCCACTCGAAAGTCAGCACTTGATTGGATCATCTCTGCGTTTTTTTTTCTCTGCTCTTTTAATTGCTTAACCTTGGACTTTCGTTGCGCCATGGTCGATAAAATGTCTGTAACTTTTCCATGACATTTCCCAGTGATTTAATGGAGATGTTTGCATATTTACTCCAACATTGAGATTCTAACCTCGGCATTTTTTATTTATTTATGTTAGACCACAACTTGCACACTTGTTCCTTTCTGAAGGCCCCATCTTTTACCCAACATTTTTTTTTACTGCGCTTATTCGTTTATTAAAAAGAAAAAAAGACACACAACAAATTTTAATCTGGCCATGACCTTACACTCACTTTTAGAATTAGCGCATTTTTTTTCAAAGTTAAATGAAGGGTAAGCATTGTATTTTCAATGATTTTATAACCTGTGGTGAGTTCCTTAGAAGAAAAAAAAAATTGACACATAAATTTAATCTGGCAACGATTTTGTAATATATATTTTAAAAAGGAATTTCCAACGAACCCTGAGCATAGCTATACTTGATGGTTGCATCCTTTCACCATCAATCATGATGCTTCACACGCATCTTCCTAGGCAATTACCCAACTCAACATAAATTTTATCTACATCAATTTACCCATCCGTTAATTTTTCCAGCGATCTCTATGGGCAACCTTTTTTCTTAATTGTGGCATTTTTTTTTAATGACAACGAATCACTGTCTGATGATATTATTGTATCCCAGGATATTATTTATGTTGCTAGTAAATTGCTTATTGACAGCCTTGATTGCATTGACTGTTACAATAGCTTATCGACAGTGTTTTGTTGTGAGTAATTGAGTGATAATTGTGTAATGATTTATCTAGCCTTTATGATATAGATTTCGGCGATGTAATATTTTAGACTGGGACGAATGCCTGTGATAAGTCTACTGCCATATGGATTTTGGCATAGTGAGGATTATCCATGGATGACAGTATAAAAATTAAAATACCTATTGTATTTAAATATAATTGGAGTCCATTTTTACATGGAAAAGGGTTTCACAATGGTTTTATTAATAGAAAAACCTTTTAACCTCTGCAATTTTTCCTTTAATCTATGATATTAATCTCTTCCTTTTATCGTTTTTAATCTCAATGATTTTGCGTCTTCATGCCTTTATTATCGCTGCGTCTTAAGGTATTTATTAATCTCTGTGACTTGTCATTTATCTGTGCGACTTTTTTTTTTCAGCCTTGTCATTTGACCACTCTGCAATTTGCCTGTACTTGATTGCAATTTGATTGCTCTGAAAATGCTCTAGCGCATACCTGGATTCAATGAATTTTCTTGTAATGTATATATTGAGTTATATGGAATTAAATCTCATGGAATGTATATCTTGAATGTATATGGCATTAAATCTCATTGAATTTATATGGCATTAAATCTCATTGACTGTATAGCTTGAATGCATAGCTTGATTTATATGGCATTAAATCTCATTGAATGTATATCTTAAATGTATATGGCGTCAAATATCATTGAATGTATATCATATTAAATCTCATTGAATCTATGTGGAATTAAATCTCATTGAATGTATAGCTTGATTTATATGGCATTAAATCTCATTGATGTATAGTGACTTTTCTTGTAATGTATAGCTTGATTTATATTGAATTATATAGCTTGTAATGTATAGCTTGATTTATATGTAATGTATAGCCTGATTTAGATAACATTTAATATTATCATTAAATCTAATTGAATAACATCGAGGTGACAATTATCTATAAACAATAAAATAACATTGAAATGGCATTAATTATAGACATCGGTCACATTTAGGATTAGCCCTTCTAGACAATAATGTTGATTATTTTTATAAGCAGCATGAAGCACCTTTAAAATGTTAAGTAGATCACTTATTTTAATGGATAGTTTATAATTTGTGATAAGCGTATTTGATAGGGTTAAGTGCCTTTCTTATTGTGCATTATGATAACATTTATGACCTTAGTATCTTGGTAACATTTCGACCTTCGCGCTTAGACATCTGGCTTATTAGTTATGGTACGGGTTGTTGGCGGAGTTGGGTTTTAGTTTGAGCCTTTCGTTTGGTTGTAGTCATCTTGTGTCTTGTCGACCTATTGCTTGGGGTATGGGTGTATCCTTTTTGTTAGTATTCGGCTCCTAGCGCGTCAGAGTTATCTAGAGTTCTTGGTCTAGATAGGATGTGGTGCACCAAGGTTATAGTCGTGCCTATCACCTGGGGACAACATGATTCCTGATCAGGGGATCATTGCGCGCCCTAAGGTATAGATGCAAAGGATAACTTGTCTGAGGTATGTGCTTTCCGTGTGGGTGTTGTTGGTCTATGTGAGTTGTTGTTAGCGCTTGGTTTTTAATGCCTTCATGCGTTGGGTTCACACGGCTTGAGGTTCTAGTCATTTGGTCGTCAAGGCCATGGTGTCGGGAGGAGGTTGTTGTCCCTTATCTTGTAGGCATGGTCTTGTTTGCATCAGGTGGGTAGTCGTTCCTCCTTGTTGTTTTACGCATTTTTCGCCCAGTTTCTTTCGTGCCAGTGCTTGGAGTCGTAGTTGTCTTCTACCTATTCAGTGGATGCGGTGCCCACCGTCAGATGTGTTGTTTAGCTGTAATCGTTGTTTTCGTTCTGTTTAAAAAAAAAATGCACTTTCTTCCTCACTTATATTCGTACGAGGGGTCGTTACATAGGTTTTCCCCAAGGAATACCTAGGACTGATGCAACCACTTTTTATCTCTCTCTAGAACCAAAAGTAAAAATGAGAACAAGAGGGGCCAACAAACTTGTTCAGGAAATACTTAAGATAAGATGCAGAAAACTTGGAAATATTATAGGAATATCCTAACTCCCAAACAAAACCAAAATGTGTAGGAAAAACCCAATGCATAGAATAATTAAACCTGAAGAAAATAGTTTTTTACTTTCTAAAATCAAACCAATGCCCAAAATGCAACTTCCAACTAGATTCCAAATGAATAGGTCAAACCCTAAGAACATAGAAGGAAACACTAGAGACAAAGTTAAAATTTCATGGCACAAGGCAAGAGATCCAACAGGCCAGAGAGGTGGAATAAAACACCAAAAATCATTCCGGGGAAAAAAATTAGGCTTAGCTCAAAACCAAAAAAGGAGTGTAAGAAAAGAAAAAGAGGGGCCAACAAAACTTCTAGAGAGGATAGGTTCTAAAATCCTAGGTTTACAACATATTTTACCCAAATCGCATCCAAGGACCACTTGCATAGGTACAACCTTAGGATTATTAGAAGTATATATATCCCCAAATCCAAAAACAAATGGCATAAAATTAATTGGTAAATTACAAATTGGTTGGGGAGAACCTACTAGGTTGATAGAATAGAACTTGCACTTTCCTATCGGAAGAAGAAAACAACCATAAAAATAAATTTGGACGGATCAAGGAGCCTCAAAAAATTGCTTGACACAAATTACCCTTTTCTTCACATTGATACCTAGAAGATCGAACCCACACATGCTAAAGTGAATTACTGGTTCAATTCATTGTCCTTTCATATGTGCAATGCATAGATAATAAATACCCCTATCCTGCTATCCTCTCATTTTTATTAACACCCAAATTATATTCAATTAAGAGATGGGAAGGATTTTAACATTCACATTAACCTTGATTTCCCATTTCCTTAGGTTAGTTGCGTCCTTGGAGTTTTTATCTGCAACTGAATTGAGGTCTCATTTTATGTGATAGAGGGAGTAATATTCAAAGTTTCTTCGGAGAGAAAGGATCCAATATATGACGCCAGTGTAAATATTACATCCAACAATGTTCTTATTGATAATAGCCTTGATTATCATCATATAATTTCTGCTATAATCATCCTTTGGATCTTGGTGGAAAGAGCCAGTCTGATGCCTTCGAAGAGGGAAAAGACATATTCCTTGTTATTTGTAATTGTAACTAAATCCCATGCATAACTTATTCATGTATTTCCTTTGGGATATCTTATTATCCCATTGGGACCCAATGCCCCTGAACTCAAACCCAATTGTTATTGTTGTTATTTTTTACAATTATAAAACATGAGATATATAATTATTTTGATATTTTGTAGGTTATAGGAATTGTTTTCATGATGTATCATTAAAAGTTATGAACTCGAAAATATGTTTCTAATTGATGAGATAAACCTAAAAAAAATTATTCTTTTGATGTCTCTAATATGGGACCAGATAACATAGTCCTTTAGTTGGCACTAGTTAGAGGAAAACAATTGTTTATCTCAATTGGAGGGAAAAACAATAGATTATTTGTCTCCATTGGTTCTTGTTGATGAACATGACCAAGAAAATATTGGTGTTTCTTTAGAATTACCATATCTTGTACATATAGATGGTCATGCGTGCTATTTTAATGTATAAGAGGGAATTGAACATGGTGGAAGTGATGTGTCTCATCACTCAAGAAAAAAACATATTAGATCTCAAGAAGAGGTCAGGATGCTTTAAGTAGATAATTAAAGAGGGAAAACAAAAATGGGGTTCTCTTTGTACTTGGTATTCTAGTAAACCAATTGAGAATGTTGCATAGTGTAACATTATTGGTGTGATTGGGAAATACTTAAGTAGAAATTTTTTTGCAAGTTCAAAAGCTGAAAATTTAATTGAGCATTTAGATGGAGTTCTTGAAAATATTCATTCATTTTTTTTGGAATATATCCACAGTAGTACATTTGGCCCATTTTGTGACAATTTACCAATGCATTTTCATCACCACAATTTCATAAGTATGACGAAGGAAACAATCATTTTTCATTGCACCACCTTAGTTGCAATTATGACAGTCAAGTGTGTGTCACAATACCAACAAAACTATGTGTCATAAGAGGGACTAAGGTGC
Source organism: Picea glauca (assembly GCA_000966675.3). Classification (NCBI taxonomy): domain Eukaryota; kingdom Viridiplantae; phylum Streptophyta; class Pinopsida; order Pinales; family Pinaceae; genus Picea; species Picea glauca. The sequence continues at coordinate 294,275 of JZKD02S1843718.1, forward strand.
CCCAATCAGTTCGTTCCAAATTCATCACATTATGATTGGATGATCGACAGATTTCTATCGCAAGATTGAAACATTATCAATGAATTGTTTTGGTAGTTTGTCACAATGATATCACTTGGTCATTACTAGTACTTCATAAGAGCGATGTTTTAATGTGGTAGGAGAGACTAATTGGCGATGAATGTTTCTTATAACTTTGTCTCTATGAGAAGGTTGTTTGTCTGACATTTTTGTATGAGGAAAAATCCACATTATCTTAACCATCGACTGTTTATAATATATGTATGTCTTAGGAAAGGTCTGTAGGATCATTGACACTCACAATGATGAGTCATAAATGCATTCATAATCTTATATGCCTAATTATTGCCATTTTTATACATGATATGCCTCATATTCCATTAATTCATATTCCATATTCATCAATTTGGTACGATCCCATGCATAGAGAAAATATGTATATAATGGTAATGAAAATACTAATATAATGGGTAAGATAACTACTATTTATTGTCCTTTTATAGTACCAGACTAATATTCACTAATGAACTAATGGTGATAGAAGGGAATAAATAGTAGGGATACTACAAAAGGAGTATATGTATGGATATCCATAGAGATACAACACACTTAGTATTAGTAATAAACCTATCATAGTAATCACTCCAGACTTTGCTTATTTTGGTGCTAATCCCATTGTTACATAGGATTAAATCACCCTTATTTCCCTAATATAAGTAAAGTTGCAACATGCTTATCAACCAATATCATCTTAACACTAATGAATTGTGTTTCCATAATGAGTGGTAACTAGTAATACCATATTAAATACACAATATATCATATGCTTGAGATTGACTAGTTCCATAATGAAGTTGGGTGAATTACATTAACTTATCAAATTGAATATGATTATAAGGCTAATATGACATACCCTTTTACAAACATAATGTATGGAAACCATTTTCTTAACCTAACTTCTTAGTGTAAGTTAAACAGACAACCTTTAACTCACTACTTATGGTGGTAGGTTACTCATATCGGGGAAATAAATTGATTATTAATAAGGTTAGCTATGATATTCCAAGAACTAGTAGCTTTTAGTATTCCATGACCAATCGTATTTAAATATGCATATACCATTATCTTAAAGTAAGGGAAATCTGAGATCTATACTAGTAATAAATATGGAAACATAATGAGATTTGTTGAATAGAAATACTATGGTTTCACTATGATAGTAATGATATAATGTTACTTGTGTTCTAATTATAACAAATCTTAGTACTAATCCTATAGTATCACCTAGCAACTTAATGTTAATACAGACAATGACTTGTAGTTACTCTACCCTTTCACCATGGTTAAACAAGCTCATAAAAGGAATCACCTAATATGTGAGATTACAATGGTTTTCACTCATTAGACTATACTTATACTAGTTACAACATACAATATATGTGATCATAGATTATGGATATTACTAAAAGTTACAAGAAAGGATTGTGTTATGCACAAGCTTGCACTAATGTTGATAATTAACCTTATGGTACTCACATTCAATACTAGCTGATAAGGGTCACTTACTTGCTACATGGCTATATTGGGTTTGAACATACATAATATACCTAAATTGTTATGCTTAGCAAGTATTATACTAAGCTTCCTACTGCATATTTAGCCATTCACTAATGAGGCACTAAAATTTCAAACATTTTTTATATTCCCCTACAACTCAAGCTATACAACTTTACATATAGAAATGTGAATCCTTTTCCTTACAATGGACATTTTGAGAGACTTAGACTATCAAGATATGGTAACTTCTGCTGTAATTTGCAAGGATTTTATTTATTCATCAATTCCTCTGCAATAAGAGGACATAAATCATTTATTGTTGTCATTAGTATTGCTTACTACGAAAGAATATAATGATGGAGGGTAGCCAAGGGAACTCTAAAAATAGTTACCTTTGGTAGGTAAATGCAGGGAAAACTTGTTTAGAATGTGAGCACTATGGACTAAAAAATAGACTAACACAACACTAGTACTACTTACTACACTATTCCAAAGAATGCAATGGAAAACAGAGGTGGGAATACAGAGGTGGGAATGTAAAATACTAAAAACAACAATACCCTCAACTAAATTACATCAAAAAAAGCAATAAATGACTTCCAAACCAATTAAATAGAAGAATAATTATAGATTCATTTCATTAAATGAATAGGTGGATGAGGTTTATGTTAAATAACAACAACCTATCAATAGACCCACAAGTAATTTATTAGACATTGTATGGTGATTTATCATATATCCATGGAAAACCATAGGAATACAATGACCAATTCGAATTATTCATCTCCTTGATGCACTTTGGAATATTCCCTTGTGACTTTTGAACATAAATTAATACCCAATTACGATTTCATGAACACCAATATCACTTGTGAAAAATCCCATTCCATCTTCTTCTCTACCATTAATAATAGATGTAGGGTAGCTCCAAGAGGCCTCACTTGCCACATATTTTCTACTTGGATTTTAATCTCTTAAATTTCTCCTGATATTCTCATCCACATTTTTTTTCTTTTTTATAAATTGATAATAATATATATATATATATATATATATATTCTAACTTGCAACATTGCAATTGCTTGAACTAAGAAAATGTTCCCAAATTCCTTCCTTCCAAAATGTCTTCCACAAAAAGGATTGCAATGCCATCACTAGTACTAAATCCAAATTTATTTTCCATTGTAAATCATCGGATCTAAATAGACAAGAAACTTGAAAAGATGGGGAATGGAGAAAGAGACTAAATAAAATCATTTCCCCCAACCACTAAAAACCAAAAACAAACATATTTACTGAAACCAACAAACCGTAGTGAAAGAATCCAAAAGCTAAGAGAGCTTAAAAGAAAAACCAAAAGTAGAAAACAAAACACTAAAATATTAGATATCTTAGACACCAATCCCTAGGAGCTTCAACAATGTTGGAAATAACACATGTATAAATGAAATGACAAGGTCCAATGGGGTGTTTAGAGAGACTCCCAACAAAGTTCTGCAAAAAGGGAATTTTCCTTATAGCTAAAATATGAATGGAAGATATTGCTATTGCATAGGATTGGATTTAGCTAATCCCACTTCTCATTAGTTCCTCAATAGAATTCTCAATAAACAGATGGAATGAGATACTATTGGCCCCTTTATCTTTTCATTATTGTGGATTTTTCTTCTGTGGGAATCACCCTATGATGCAATGATATCCTATACATTTCATCAATCATAATATGGGTTGATCTATATATAATCTTGGTTAATTATATTTTCTTACTCATGATGTTTCTTTGTCAATGGGAGCCTTACCTCCTTTCCATAGCGAGAAATACTAAGATACCTTTCATTGTCTCACGTTCCCACTTATCCGAACTTCTCTCATTCACTTTCCGTTTTTTCAATGGTTTAAGTGTTAAATTTTTACTGTTAGATTATAATTCAAACTTGCATTGTTTATGTATCAAGGATATAATGTACTAGCGTTTGTGAAGTAAGAAATGCCAATGTTCACTTGTGCATAATAAGATCTTCTTAGTTGAATTTTGATTGGATTCAAGTATGGTCATTATTCAAATATGAAAAATTCATCTATTTTATCCTCTATATGATATTATCCAAAGTGGGCATATATGGGGTTAAATTTGTATGTTACGACCCCATATATCTTGGGTCATATCACTCTACTTTGAATATTTAGGATTGTTAATATTCTTGTTTAGTAAGCCTAGAATTTTTTTTGAGCAAACTACTAAGTAGTGTTTGAAATAAAATTATAGGTAGTGTTGCTTCTTGCACTCCCTTAGTTAAGGATTTGGAATCATGGAATTCAATTTTAGTTTCTTTGGAATTTTGTTAAAAATTGGCTGTTTGGTAGCATTATAGGTTATAACTTTCTATGTCTCACTAATATTTTCAACATGGAAATACACATATACTACATACACATAGTGAATATTTCAGAAGATGATAGAAAAATGTAATACCTCCTCTTGCATAAAAGAGAACATGTACACCAAGCTTTAATGCAAGATGGTTTTCTTGAATTGCCCAATTCTGATGGATCACTTGAATAAGCAATGTTTGTTCCTATGAGATCTCTTAAAAGCTCATAGTTTTCTCATGGTTAATTCTTTATCAAGGCCTGCATACAAATTTAAGATTTGATAATAGTAGTTCCAACATTGACATGCCCCCCTATCAAATAAAAGAAACTAATATATATTTTGGGAATTCCATTTTGCTCGTTAATGTTTGAAAATGGTTCATAATAATTTTTCATCTTTACTATAAGGAAGCATCGATTGCTGGGTAATGTTTCTTGGATATTATAATTCTCTCATTTCTAGCCTCTATAGGAATTGTATATGAATATTAATTCTTTACTCATGTAAAATCCCATTCTTGCGTGCACTGAGCGGACTTATTCTTTGAGGACACTTGCTTGCAAGTGATCCAAATTATTATGCTATTGGGCATTTGATTATGATTATGATGCGTTAGGAATTGATGACGAGCTATTTTGATGTATTAACATAGACCGGTGTTATTGACTCGATTTTCCTGAGTGTGTAGGATTTTGGGCCTCGAGGATGCAGAGGCATCAATGAAACCCCTTGGACTCTATATCGAGTCAGGGAGTGGTCTTTTAGGGGTTTGAATGTTGTACATATGACATTTGTATATCTGATTAGATGATATGATTATGGATACTATATATGACATGAGTCGTTGATGATGCAAGCTGACAATTGCCTGCTGACCAGACTCATATGTGGAGTAGAGGGGTCACACACGACTACCAGATATTTTGAGGGAGAGGTGTGGACAACAACCCTGCCACAACCTACTAGCACTCTCGTCATGTCTTGAACTGTAGGTTAATGATTACCTAGTTCGAGAGGACCCAAGATGCCATGAGGGAAGATTGCGACAGTCACTCACGATGATTCTAAGATGCTCACAATAACGCAGGGGCCTTATTCCTTAGAGGCCCTTAGTCTTCCACAAGATCACCTAGCGGAGTATTGACTCCAGGGGTTTTTTATGCCTACCAAGTCAGTCAAGAGGTGAGTGGCACCCTTGTAGCACGTGGTGCGTCCTAAAGGGCACGTCGCCCAAGAGAAACAAAAAGAGGCGAGTGGCACACTTGGAGTACCTAGTGCGTCCTGAAGGGCATGTCACGTTGTTATTTAATAATTGGATAAACCTTTATGGATTTAGGACAAATAACGTGTTAAGGAAGATTTAAAACTTTTCCCCTAATAAAATATCGGCCAACCTAGGAAAATAAAGTCTAGGTCTAAATTGTACTTGTGATAAATTTTTTATCTAATAAATAATATATATATATAATAATAATAATAATAATAATAATAATAATAATAATAATAATAATCTTCATTAATCTTGTGACAAGAAGGGGGTAAGAAATTAAATTGATTTATAAAAATCTTTTGGGATAAAATTTAAAAAGGGGAAATAATTGTTTTACTATATTATTCTAATTAAAAAAAATTCCATTAAAAAGAAAGAGGGGAAAAAGGTAAGTTTCTGCACATGCCTTTTTGAGTTTAAATAAAAAAGGGAAAGAGGGAAATCTAAAATAATTAGGAAACTAGGAAAAAATGAGAAACATAAAAAGAAAGGGAAAACACAAGGAAAAAAAAAACTAGATAGTCTAACTTAAAAAGGTATCTAGCATTTAAGAATTTTCTAATTTAAACTCAACTAGTAAATTAATAAGGGGGAAAGTTATTAAAACTTGTAAGGGGATATGGGGACACCTAGGAGAGATTATAGGAGTGCCTTTAGGTGAGTGAGAGAAATAGGGGTAATTAATTAACTAATGAAATTAATTTATGGAGGAATGAAGGGGATGGGTGACACTTGTACGGGGAGGATTTTTATGGATTAAATTATTAAACTTTAAATAAATGGGATTTTGGGAAAGTAAGGGACTTTGAAACTCTATATAATGGAGGGACGAGAAGGATGATGAATTTCTTCTATCATGTGTAATGTTACGTTGCAGAAATTTATACTTGACTGACTTAGCTTGTGGGAGTTGGGATACCCAGCTCGGTGAAGAGTGGCAGCTCAGCCTTGCGAGGCGAGTTGGGATTTAGTTGATCTTTGTTTTATTGTGCGTGTCCCCTTTGCGGCTTGGGGGGATAAGGGGGAAGAAGAGTACCCCTAGCATTGGTTGGGAGGTACCGGTGAAGTCTCATCGGTCGATAAGCGGTAGCAGCACAGAGCGCACGGGACAATGACTCGGAGCGGACGACTCGGGCTATGGTACACTTCCTTTATTTCTGCATGGTAGATTATTAGTATACTTTACACTCTTAGTCTATATGTTTAATTGGGTAAAGAAAATGATTGACTGGACATTTTAATTCATGACTGATTTTTCCCGTCACCTTAAGCTTGTTGTTGATTGATTCCCTTGGCTTTCGATCCCTGCATGTCTTGACTGACCTATGGTTTTAATGATTTGTGATGATTTGTGGTTTATATTTTTTCCTTCGTCCCTAACTCATTAGTCCACGCCTGAGCAGTCGGTCAAGAGCCTGATCTATGGTCCTCACTTCGGTGTTAATAGACCTATGAATCTAAACGCCTTTTTTTTTGTGCGTGGATGATGAGAGAATGAGTGTTTGCTCCGTCGTCTGCCTATGATGATTATTCTGGGTTGATTGATTGTCATTGTGCCTTCTTGTGATTGGGTAATTCTAGTTCTCTATTGTTCCTCTCCGCGAACCGCTTAATACCCTCTGCGTTTTTTTCATTACTCTGTGTTTTACCATTTTATTATGAGAACGATTTACCATTTTACTTGACCGTGAATTACCCTAATCAAGTCATCGATTGATTGTGTTTGATACCAGACTGCATGTTTACCATAATAATCTCTGTGTTTTGATGTGTAATGACAGCTATCATTTTAATGACAGTCTGTGATTTTATCATTGAAATTTAATTGACTACAATTGACATATCTTTTAACTGTGATTTAATATGCTGCGTTATTATATGAAGGACATTGAATGTATCATTGCAATCTCATCGACTTCGATATACTGACTATTGATGGCAATTTATATGCACTATGTAACAATTTTATTATTCAGAGAATGAATGATTTCGACAACATTTTTCTAGCGTTAACCTATACACCAGCATTATAATAAACAATAGACAACAACGATCATAAACTGCAAAATCGTAATTAATGAACCTATTTTGATTTTAATAGACATCCAGAGTATTTTACGTTTAGACGATTGAATAGGTTTTGGGCCCTGCGATTGATTGTCTGAGAGTGATTTTATATGTAGCTTATGATGGCGATTTGTAAGCAGTGCGCTTGTTAGCAACGATCTACATTCAACGATTTTATTTATGGCAGTGTTGTATGTTGGGCATTCTTATGATAGACTACGTTTTTCTTTCTTAACCTCGTTCAGACAGAGAAAGCGCGCGTCCAGTTTCTTGGATTGTTGTACCTACATTTGTTCTCCATGACTTTTACCAGCCAATCTGTTCTTGTACCTGTGATAACACTTTACTCAGCAAATCTGTGGTACATTACACCACAATGCCTTCACCGAGGAATTTCAGTGTTGATACCTGAGTGTCAGTGAACCCCTCTGCATTGGGCGTAATATTTTTCCCCAGCTTTTAGATTTCATTCTCTGCATTGTTTTCTGTAGCGAATTGGTTGTATCAATGCATAGAGCATGAACTTCAGGTCCCGTGTAGAATCTTTCTCCTTGGAGTTTGGCGAAGTTTTAGTGCGTTACTGACTGGGTAGTGATTTTCCCCACGGTAATAGTTCTTGTGGAATTATTTATTCCCTCAGTAAAGTCATCCACTCAGCTATTCATCCACTCAGTAAACTTTTTATTGGCTGCGAGTTGGTGACAGTGAAGTTAATAAGTTCCGAGTGAGAAATCGATTTTGGTTGCAAGCGTGGTAAGCCGTGTTGACAATGAATTTGTGGGAGGTGGGGATGGTATTGATAACGTTTTTAATGTAAACAACTTGATACCTACGTGTCTGCCAAGGTAATAATTACTGACTCCAATTGAAACTTACGGTGTGACTGTGAATTAATGATGGACAACTAAGTTATTACTTATATAGATAGCAAATTCATTAATTCTTAGACGTTTGTTGTAAACGCCTTTTTTAAACTATTGTCGGCATCCGAACTGTGGCTTAGAGTGATTTTACTAAAGTATTTTCTTTTTCATTATTTAACCCAAGGGAAGAGGTGCATTGATTGAGTATTTTTATTTACCTCGAATTCACCTTAGAAGGTATAAATTTGCTTATGTTTTCCTAATGGCACGGTAAAGTTTTACCTCAGGCACCGATATCTGAGCAGACACCCTTTTGTATTTAGCGTTATCGATAAAGTAAGATTTTAGATTCTTTTAAGGAAAACAGATTCACCTCCCTTTTGGAAACCTTGTTAAGAACTTAAAAGTGGCGATTTTTTAGACCATAACTACTCACTCTTACTCTACAGGTTACATGTGGCAGTTACTTTTTTTTAACTGGATTGGAAGTCTTATGAACTTAAATTTTGGGTTGGTCATTAACCCCAAGGAACTTATATTTTTTCAGCTAGAGAGTTCCCTTGATGCCTGATAAATAAAACACACTAGTATAGTTGAAAAATGAATTTATAGTGAGGGTGTTCCACTACACCGTGTGTAAATTATTTTAATTGATGTTAATTTTAGAAGAGGTGTAGTATATCGTAACATAGTTGAGTTGGTACGACATGATTGAATTAGTCCTTATGGTGATAACTTGCTATTGAAATACTTCTAGTGGTTTCTCAACTTAATTTGTATTGATTGGTCACCCTACTTCCCCTCTTGCTTAATTTTCAGAGCGACTTTGTGGTACGACGTCGCAATTGGTAATCAGTGTCAATTGGATTTAAGGAACCTTGGATTTTATGTTGGGTAAAAGGTTTAGAAGTTTTTGGTCATGCAGAGGTTCCTAAAGCACTTGTCACAATGAGGCGACATAATCCCTTATGATTGGGTCAATGTGTGCATTGATCGGTAAGCACATATGACACCTAGCCTAGGATTGTGCGCCTCCCAAAGTGGATAATAACTGTTGTGTTTATGGTGGTACTTGTTTGTTTCCTTGTTTTGATTGTCTCTCGAACATGGGGAAGGTTCTAGTCACGGGTCATCGAAGTTGTTGTGTTGGCTTGATGATTGTTCTTGTGGCCTGTTTGGCGAGCGTAGTGCTAGTCATCATGTTGCGTTTTTCAAATGTTGTCTTTGTTTTCCTTCTGGCCTAAAAATAAAAATAAAAATTCTTTTTTCTTCGCTTGCAGTCATAATGATGCACAGTCATTACATTTGGTATCAGAGCGGGTTCAACCCTGTGAATCTGGATTGCTAGGCTTTCCACTACAATAAACCCATGAGTATTAACCCTTGCATTAATTAGAAACCTTAATGTGTCCATGCAGTCATCCCATTTAGAGGAAACCAAAAAGGTTCGCAGCGTGGTGCCTTTGAAGGAGGTGCAACACCTCCATAAGTTCCCGCACCCTCGGAGTCGAACCCCTAAGGGGAGGAACAATTCCATGGGAAGGATTCACTTTTTGTAAGGGATGATGATGGTCTGACAAGGCCCTTCCAGGTAAGGTCAAAGGCCTTTGATTTACCATCAGTACTGAGATGATTCCAAAGCACCTATACCCCTGAGGGTCCACAACACGCCCTATATAGTACCATTAGAATCCATCGAGGAATCGAGAGAGTTGAGTTGTTGAGTCCACGAGTGTTGCAGACGGTTGTGTCGTCAAGGCATAGTTGTAGAGCGAGGCATTATGCTTCATGCTTCGCGATTACAACCTCCAGCATGAAGGTCTGCATGGTGGTCTGTCAACTGAAGGGGAACGCTCTTCCATGGAGAACGACACTCTTGCCACTTTTTGAACATGGTCGTCAATGACGTGTCATGGGAACTGTTCGAGGAATGGTTCTAGGAGAGGTATCTTTCTAAAGAATTCATTGAGCATAAACTCGATGAGTTCGACACCTTGTAACAAGGCAGTCGCATGGTGCTCGAGTATGAGGCCCGTTTTGGAGCTGCTTTGGTATTCTCCACACCAAATTACCCAGAGACTTAAGGTCAAGAAGTTTGAGTTTGGCCTTATTGTTAGAATCCAACTTCTACTTCAGGTACTAGGATTACTAGATTGAAAAAGGTGTGTTGGAATGTTAGGAGGCACATTACCAGCATGACTTCCCAGTGGAGAGGACCATAGATCTGGATCAGTTGGACCCACTACCATGGGAGTTTTTGGGCAAGGCCCATCAGATTCATGCAATGAAGAATAATCGCCAGGAAGAGCACCAGTTGATTGTGCTCGAGACGTTAGGTACCATCACTAACCAGACCCTTAGTATTTTATAGATCTCAGTGCTACCGTGAGTTTTATTTCTAGTACAATGCTAAAAGGATTAAGGTAAAGGCAGTCAAGTAGGAAGATTGTAGCTTTGTAGAGATGGATTCGGGAGCCAAACAAAATATTGGAGGAAGGTGTATGGGATGTACCCTTAACCTGGGAGAGTTTGTCACTAGGGCCAACCTGTACGTCACGATATTAGGATCTTATGACGTCGTGATCGATATGGATTGTTTGGAATCACATTAGGTGATACTCAACTGTAAGATGGGATAGTTGAGCTTGGTCGATGATGAGGGACATAGACACATGATTGTATGTTGGAACCAGGGAGTTTCCCTTAGGTTTATCTCTTCCTTGCAGTTACAGAAGAGCTTGCGCAAGGGATGTAAGCCTTGTGCAATCCTTGTGTTAAATGAAAAAGGAGTAGCAGAAGGTCTAGAACACCTACCGATGGTGAGAGAGTTTGCAGATGTCTTTTCGAAGGAGTTATCTGGGATGTCGTCGGAGAGTGAATTGGAGTTTACCTTAGACCTAAAACCGGGGACTGAACCAATAACGAGAACGCCTTATTGTATGTCAACCTCGGAATTACAGGAGTTGAGAATGAAATTGAATGAGTTGTTGGACCTGGGGCTTAGACACCCGAGTGTGTCACCATGGGGTGTGCCTGTTATATTCATACGAAAGAAGGTTGAGTCATGGAGACTCTGTGCTGACTACCGTCAATTGAACAAGGCGACGATCAAGAATCAGTGTCCATTATCGAGGAGTGATGATCATCACAATCAGATGAAGGGTGCGATGGTGTTTTCAAAGATCGATTTGCGATTAGGGTATCTCCAGTTACAGATCAAGGCGGATGACATCCCTAAGACCACTTAAAAACAAGTTTTGGACTTTAGGAGTTTATTGTTTTACCGTTTGGACTCACAAACGCCCTAGGGGTATTTATGTGTTTGATTAACAGAGTGTTCTAGGAGTTCTTGGATAAGTTCGTCTGAGTATTCATGGATGATATTTGATTTACTCTCGAACGATGGAGAAGCTTGACGAGTGCTTGTTCTTGGTACTACAACGTCTTCGAGAGCATGAATTGTATGGAAACTTGTCCAAATGCTCGTTTTATCAATCGAGGATTCACTACTTAGGGCATGTCATCTCTGGTGAAGGTATCGTCGTGGATCCAACAAAGGTCGAGTCTATTATGGAATTACCTGAGCTGACGAATGTCTTGGAAGTGCGTAGCTTCATGGGTTTAGCAGTATAGTATCGACAGTTCATTGAGGAATTTCGAAGATGGAAAATCCATTCACGAAATTGCAGTAGAGAGAGAAGTTTTTTTGGACCGAGAAATGCGTAGAATCATTTTGGAGGCTCAAGGAACTGTTGACAACATCACTAATACTAAAGGTCCCTGGCTTGGTGATCCGGACTATTTTCGGCATGAAATGAGAGCGGAGATACAATAAAGAAATGCACAGAGATATCGCGTATATCCAATAATATAACAGAAATATATCAGAGATGCAACCATAAACACAGAGATACAATAATACACGATTTCTATTAATGAAATAAATGTATAGAGACTCTAAAAATACAGAGTGAAAGACTCACTAGAATGGTGGCAGCTTATCTCTGAGAAGAGATGTGACGGCTACTCAAATTCACAAGAAGATGATTACAATGAGGCTCTATAGGCCTTTTTACAATAAACAGGAATACCAAAAGTCCTGGACATCCAGAAACCTAACCCTAGGAGATGAAGCGCCAAAAGTCATGTGGGCCCCATTTGGGTAAGTTAGTACATCAACTTCCCAGGGTCGTAACTTTTGCATACGATCTCTTTTTTAGGCGTATGATAGCTCGTTGGAAAGGTATCGTTGAGAGATTCATTTTGGGGGCTTGATCATACCTTCAGATATCATTGAGAATCTTGATCTCAAAAAACCTTCATTTAGGCCCTCAAAATGGCCCTGGAAGTTACAACCTGCTAAAAATAGTAAATTGCCAAAATTGCCAGAAAACTGTTTTGAGCCAGTTGAAAAAGGTGGGTGGCCACCAATATCCACCTGGATCAATCCTCCCTCCTTAGAAAGAAATGGTCTCCATTGCGTTGAGTTCTCAGGGGAGAGGGAAAAGCGTTTGCTGGATCTGCATCTGGGTGAGCTGCTTGTATTGTTGGAGACGTTGCTCTGCTTAGTTTGTGGAAGTCTGTCATGAACCTGTTGAAGTTGAGGTTGTTCAAAAAATCGAGCTACATGAGAGGAAGGTGTGCAGAAGGAATTTTTGTGCTTTGCTGCAACCTTGTCGACCTGCTTCTGTTGGATAGAAGGTGCAGGGGGTGAAACTGTAGTGGTTGGAATGTCCTTCTGTTCCCCTTTCAAACAGATTATGAAGAAGTTGAATTTTGAAATATGAGATACTACCTTGTGACACTTTTTAGGTGGAACAATAGTTGGAACTACCTCTGGTATTCTATAGAGATGACCCCCCAAAGTAACAATGACACTACGGGGTCGAGACTCATAAACAGCATGGTGCTTCCACATATATAGTTGGCCCAAGAAAACATCACAGACATCCAGTGGGGAAACATCATATAATACCTCGTCCTTCAAGGGCTGGATGTCGTATGACAATCAACATTGCTGGCTGACATGAAGATCTCGTCCTTGGCGAAGCCACCTGATATTGTATGGTTGTGGGTGTTGTGTTGTCGACAATCCCAATTGTTTGACGACCTCTGCTGAGATGAGGTTCTTCTGGCTTCCGCTATCAACAATAAAATGCAACGGGGTCCCCTTCACCCACATCTGTGAATGAAAAAGGCGCTCCCCCTCTTCAGGATCTGTTGGTTCTTTTGGTTGAATTGTTGCGGTCGCGATAATAGTAGTGGGGTCTGTGTCAATGATCTGTCCTTTACCAGTATTTTCAGAATCAGATTTTGAATCAGGGTTCGGCTCCTTGTCTTTGATCTCGGCCACCAATGACTATTTTGAGCGACATTCATCGTTGTTGTGCCAAGGGATTTTGTGGAAATCACACCATTTTCTAGTGTCCTTCTTTGTCTTCTCGTGACCCTTCTTTTCATGTGTCTCAGACTGGTTTTCAGGAGACTGTTTGTTAGGGCCGTCTTTGTCATACTTTGGTTATTGGGGATTTGCAGACCCAAATTTCCATTTGTTCTGGTGCTTAAATTTCTGCTCAATTTTAGCAGCATATCGATAAGCAGCACCGAGTGATGAGATGTCCAGAAAATCCATTTCAGTCAGGATGTATTTGTGTAGAGCCCCACGGTATTTCAGAACCAAATGTCGCTTGGAGTCTTTGATACCCAGCTTGGTGTGCAAGGTATGGAAGGTATTGGTGAACTCCAGAACTGCTTGGCCCCTCTCTTTCCGTAGTGTGGTCCATATCATATACTGGTCCTCATAGTTGCCAACAAGGTAATGTTGTTCTTTTACCGCATCCACAAAAAAATCCCAAGTGGGATCAACCCCATATATTCCAGAATCCTCTGTGGAACTTTGCTCCTAGTAAGTTTCCCACCAATGTTTGACATGAGGGAGAGCTTTAAGGAGTGCGAAGGTGATCTTTTCTTTGTCGAAAAAATTGTGAATAGAGAAATAACCTTCTAGCAGAGTTAACCATTTTTCTAGGGCTTCTGCATCTATCTGTCCTTCAAATACAAGAATATCAAAATTAACTTGTACCTTGAAAGGAAAGGTGCCTCCAAAGTGGCCACTTGATGAATACACGTCTGATGCTATCGACAGGCGTTGAAGGATGTGGGCAATATTCTCCATCATTTCATCCCTCTATTGTGTGAGAGCTTGCTCAAGCAACAGATTGATAGGATCGTCTACTCCGTCGTTTTTATTTTCTTCCGCCATTGAGGGTTTCTTGGGTGTGCAAGAGAGATTGTCTTCAAGAGAGAAAAGATCGAGACCCAACTTGCTATACTTGGACCTTGTCGGGGACATGCACTGAAAAAATGATCAAGAGCAGCCTGCTCTGATACCACTGATCCAGATTATTTTCGGCACAAAATGAGAGCGGAGATACAATAAAGAAATGCACAGAGATATCACATATATCCAATAATATAACAGAAATATATCAGAGATGCAACCATAAACATAGATATACAATAATACATGATTTCTATTACTGAAAGAAATGTACAAAGACTGTAAAAATACAGAGTGAAAAACTCGCTAGAATGGTGGCAGCTTATCTCTGAGAAGAGATGTGACGGCTACTCGCATTCATAAGAAGATGATTACAATGAGGCTCTAGAGGTATTTTTACAATAAACAGAAATGCCAAAAGTCCTAGACATCCAAAAACCTAACCCTAGGAGATGAAGTGCCAAAATTCATGTGAGCCCCATTTGGGTAAGTTAGTACATCAACTTCCCAGGGTCGTAACTTTTGCATACGATCTCCGTTTTAGGAGTATGATAGCTCATTGGAAAGGTATCATCGAGGAGATTCATTGTGGGGTCTCAATCATGCCTTTGGATATCATTGAGAACCTCGATCTTGAAAAACATTCATTTAGGCCCTCAAAATGGCCCCGGAAGTTACAACCTCCTAAAAATAGTAAATTGCCAAAATTGCCAGAAAATTGTTTTGAGCCAATCGGAAAAGGTGGGTGGCCACCAATATCCACCTGGATCACTTGGGCGAAGACTTCTTGGTATGCACCAAAGCATCCAAGGAATGCTTATGTGGATCCTAATACAAGACGGGCGAGTGATCGCTTACATATCAAAGAAATTGAGAAGGCATGAGGAAAACTATGTGACACACGAATTCGAGTTGTTAGCCATGGTATATGCCTTGAAGGTTTGGAGGCACTACATTGTTGGACAAAAGTTTGAATTAAAAGCGGACCCTTGTGGACTACAAACACATCTTTACGTCGAATGACCAGAACGCGCGACAATAGCGTTGGTCAAAATTGCTTAGCGAGTATGACTTCGAGGTTACTTACATAAAGGGAACCGTGAACCACATGGCAGATGAATTGAGTTGGAGACCACACATATTTTCGTTGTTTCCTCTTCAGGAGAATCTACATGGAAATATTCTAACTTAACAGTGCAACGATGACTGGTACAAAGAGGTCAAGGATTTTATCGGACAAAACATAATGATGGTACCGATATTTGAAGAATTTACGTTTGACGATGATGGATTATTGAGGTTTAAAAATCAGTTTTATGTGCCACCGAACAACGAGTTCAGGATTTGATCCTAAGCGAGGTTCATAGAGCAGTATACATGGCTCACTCGGGAGTCACAAAGATGAGGGAAGACCTTAAACCCTTATTCTTATGGAAAGGAATAAAGGCAGACATCATCAACTATGTGGCTAGATGCCTAGAATGTTAGCAGGTAAAGGCCGAACATAGACATCCAGCAAGATTACTACAACCACCCACTATTCCAGAATCGAAATGGGAGGTTATTTCGATGAATTTTATTGTTGGATTGCCACTGATGACAAGGAGACAAGACTCCATTTTTGTTGTAGGTGACAGTCTGATGAAGAGTTCTCATTTTATTCCTATGTGTATGACGTATCAGACACTTGACATAGCTATAGTTTTC
Source organism: Picea glauca (assembly GCA_000966675.3). Taxonomy (NCBI): domain Eukaryota; kingdom Viridiplantae; phylum Streptophyta; class Pinopsida; order Pinales; family Pinaceae; genus Picea; species Picea glauca. The sequence goes on from JZKD02S1843718.1 coordinate 310,414, forward strand.
ATCACAAGATTGTGAGGCTACATGGCGTTCCTAAGAGGATTATATCCGATTGAGGATCAGTGTTTACTGAATGATTTTGGATGAGTTTCCAAGAGGCCTTGGGAACCCAACTTAACTTTAATACTGCGTGTCACGCAGAGATTGACGGGCAGACCAAATGAACGAACCAGACCTTGGAGGACATGTTGCGCATGTATGTGATGGACCAACAAAATCATTGGAAAGAATTCTTTCCAGTGGTAGAATTCACGTATAAAAATAGTTACGAAAGCACAATTAATATGGCTCCTTTCGAGTTTCTTTATGGGAGATCACATCGGACGCCTTTGAGTTGGGATCAGCTTGAGAAAAGGGCCCTGGTGGGACCATAAGAGATCCAATAAATGGGATATTAAATGAAAACTATAACAAAAAGGATCAAGGAAGTGTAGGATCAACAGAAGAGTTTTGTCGATGCGCGTTGGGTTGACCGTAGTTACGATGTGACGATCAAGTATTTTTTCGGAAAAAACTGCATAAGAATTCGATCAAGTTACAAAAAGGGGCTAAACTATCTCCTATGATATTGTGGAAAAGAGAGGAATGTGGCCTAATGAGTATCCTTGCCTGATTCGGGAGGCATATGCACGATGTCTTTCACGTCTCAGTTTGAGACATTATGATTAGTGATCCTACACATGTTTTGGCTTGAGCACCTTGCGGGTGTAAGATGAGGGTGCGATCACGGCTGAGCCGATCCTCATCCTGGATCATCGCACTCAACAGATGTAACGTCGAACAGTAGATGAGGTCAAGGTCCAGTGGGACAATTATAGTCCGAACTTGGCGACCTCGGAGGATGCATAAGATTGCGCCAACATTTTCCATTTTTGTTTGATAGATAGACTTATGTTACGGTGATACACATTATTTCCACACTTATATACTGTGAAACTTTGGGATGAAGTTTAGACTAAGAGGGGGTGTATGCAACATCCCGCTCTTGCGTGCACTGAGCGAACTTATTCTTTGAGGACACTTTCTTGCAAGTGATCTGGATTATTATACTATTGGGCATTTGATTATGATTATGAGGTGTTAGGAATTGATGATGTGTTATTTTGTTGTATTGACATAGACAGGTGATATTGACTCAGTTTTCCTCAGTGTGTAGGATTTTGGGCCTCGAGGATGCAAAGGCATTGAAGAAACCCCTTGGAAGACGTATCGAGTCAGGGAGTGATCTTTTCGGGGTTTAATTATTGTATATATGACATGTTTGCATCTGATTAGATGATATGATTATGGATTCTATATCTGACATGAGTCATTTATGATGTAGGCCGACGATGGCTTGCCGACCAGACTCACATGTGGAGTAGAGGGGTCATGCACAACTACCAAAGATGTTGAGGGAGAGGTGTGGACAACATCCCTTCCACAACCTACTAGCGCTCTCGCCATGGCTCAAACTATAGGTTAATGATTACCTAGTTCGAGACGACCCACGATGCCATGAGGGTAGATTGTGATAGTCGCTCACGATGAATCTAAGGGCCGCACAATAAGGCAGGGGCCTTATTCCTTAGAGGCCCTTTGTCTCCCAGAAGATTACCTGGTGGAGTATTGACTCTAGGGGTTTTTTATGTCTACCAAGTTAGTCAAGAGGCGAGTGGAACCCTTGGAGCACGTGGTGCATCTTGAAGGGCACGTAGTGCAATAAAAATGGAAAGAGGCAAGTGGCACCCTTGGAGCACATGGTGCGTCCTAAAGGGCATGTCATGCAAGAGAAACAAAAAGAGGCAAGTGGCACCCTTGGAGAACCTAGTGCATCTTGAAGGGCACATTGCATTGTTATTTAATAATTGGATAAACCTAGATGTCTTTAGGACGAATAACGTGTTAAGGAAGATTTAAAACTTTTATACTTATGATAAAAAATTATACTTATGATAAAAAAATTATCTAATTAATAATATATATATATATATATATATATATATATATATATAATGATAATCTTCATTAATCTTGTGACAAGAAGGGGATAAGCAATTAAATTGATTTATAAAAATCTTTTGGGATAAAATTTAAAAAGGGGAAATAATTGTTTTACTATATTATGCTAATTAAAAGTTTATTCATTAAAAAGAAAAAGGGAAAAAGGGTAAGTTTATGCACATGCCTTCTTGAGTTTAAGTAAAAAAAGGAAAGAGGGAAATCTAAAATAATTAGGAAACTAGGAAAAAGTGAGAAACATAAAAAGAAAGGGGAAACACAAGGAAAAAAAAAACCGAGATAGTCTAACTTAAAAAGGTATCTAGCATTTAAGAATTTTCTAATTTAAACTCAACTAGTAAATTAATAAGGGGGAAAGTCATTAAAACTTGTAAGGGGATATGTGGACATCTAGGAGGGATTCTAGGAGTGCCTTTAGATGAGTGAAGGAATTAGGGGTAATTAATTAATTAATGAAATACATTTAAGAAGGAATGAAGGGGATGGGTGACACTTGTACGAGAAGGATTTTTATGGATAAAATTATTAAACTTTAAATTAAATGGGATTTTGGGAAAGTAAGGGACTTTTAAACTCTATATAATGGAGGGAGGAGAAGGATGATGGATCCCTTATTTCATGCGTAATGTTACGCTGCAAAAATTTATACTTGACAGACTTAGCTTGTGGGAGTTGGGATACCCAGCTCGGTGAGGAGTGGTAGTTCAGCCTTGCGAGGCGAGCTGGGAGCTAGTTGATCTCTGTTTTAGTGTGGATGACTCATTTGTGGCTCGGGGGGATAAAGGGGAAGAATAGTACCCCTAGTGTTGGTTGGGAGGTACCAGTGAAGTCTCATCGATCGGCAAGTGGGAGCGGCACAGAGCGTGTGGGAAAACGACTCAGAGCGGGCAACTCAGGTTATGGTACACTTCCTTTATTTCTGCATGGTAAATTATTAGTATACTTTACACTCTTAGTATGTATGTTTAACTGGGTAAATAAAATGATTGACTAGGCATTTTAATTGATGATTGATTTTATCCATCGCCTAAAACTTGTTGTTGATTGATTCCCTTGGCTTTCGATCCCTACATGTCTTGACCGACCTATGGTTTTAATGATTTGTGATGATTTGCAGATTATATTTTTTCCTTCGTCCCTAATTTATCAGTCCACGCCTGAGTAGTCGGCCAGGAATTTGATCTACAGTCGTCACTTTGGTGTTAATAGACCTATGGATCTAAACGCCCTACCTTTCTGTGCGTGGATGATGAGAGAATGAGTGTTTTCTCCGTCGTCTGCCTCTGTTGATTATTCTTGGTTGATTGATTTTCATTGTGCCATCTTGTGATTGGCTAATAATGCTTGTCTATAGTTCCTCTCCACGAACCGCTTAATACCCTCTACGTTTTTTTCTTTACTCTGTGTTTTACCATTTTATTATGACAACGATTTACCATTTTACTTGACCATGAATTACCCTAACTAAGTCATTGATTACCCTTTTTTGATTGATTATGACAACGATTTACCATTTTACTTGACCGTGAATTACCCTAACTAAGTCATCGATTACCCTTTTTTGATTGATTGTGTTTGATACCAGACTGCATGTTTACCATAAGAATGTCTTCTTTTTTATGTGTAATGACAGCCAATGTTTTAATGACAATCAACGATTTTATCATTGAAATTTAATTGACTACAATTGACATATGTTTTTACTGTGATTTAATATGTTGCATTATTATGTGAAGGACAGCGAATGCATCATTGCAATCTTATCGACTTCGATATACTGAATGTTGATGGCAATTTATATGCACTTTGTAACGATTTTATTGTTGAGAGAACGAATGATTTCAGCAACATTTTTCCAGCGTTAACTTATACACGAGCATTGTAATAAGCAATACACAACAACGATAATAAACTGCAAAATCGTAATTAATTAACCTATTTTGATTTTAATAGACATCCATAGTATTTTATGGTTAGACGATTGAATAGCAGAGTGAATTTATATGTAGCTTATGACGACGATTTGTAAGTTGTGTCCTTGTTAGCAACGATCTACATTCAGCGATTTTATTTATGGTTCAGACATAAAAAGCGCGCCTCCAATATTGTTGTACCTTCATTTGTTCTCCACGACTTTTACCAGCCAATCCGTTCTTGTACCTGTGATAACACTTTACTCAGCAAATCCATAGTGCATTACACCACAATGCCTTCACCCAGGAATTTCAGTGTTGATACCTGAGTGTCAGTGAACCCCTCTGCATTGGGCGTAATATTTTTCCCCAGCTTTTAGCATTCATTCTCTGCATTTTTTTGGGTAGCGAATTGGTTGTATCAATGCGTAGAGCATGAAATTCGCGTCCTTGGAGTTTGGCGGTGTTTTAGTGCGTTAGTGACTGGGTAGTGATTTTCCCCATAGTAATAGTGCTTGTGGAATTATTTATTGGCTCATTAAAGTCATCCACTCAGCTATTCATCCACTCGGTAAACGTTTTATTGGCTACGAGTTGTTGACAGTGAAGTTAATAATTTCTGAGTAGGAAATCGATTTTGGTTGCAAGCGTGGTAAGCTGTGTTGACAACGAATTTGTTGTAGGTGGGGTTGGTATTGACAACATTTTTAATGTAAACAACTTGATACCTACAGTGTGTCTGCCAAGGTAATAATTACTGACTGCAATTGAAACATACAGTGTGACTGCGAATTAATGATGGACAGCTAAGTTATTACTTATATAGATAGCAAATTCATTCATTCTTAGAAGTTTGCTGTAAACGCCTTTTTTAAACTACTGTCGGCATCAGAACCGTGTCTTAGAGAGAGTTTACTAAAGTATTTTCTTTTTCCTTATTTAAACCAAGGGAAGAGGTGCATTGATTGAGTATTTTTATTTACCTCGAATTCACCTTAGAAGGTAGAAATTTACTTCTGTTTTCCTACTGGCACGGTAAAGTTTTAACTCAGGAACTGATATCTCAGCAGACACCCTTTTGTATTTAGTGTTATCGATAAAGTAACATTTTAGATGCCGTTAAGGAAAACAAATTCACCTCCCTTTTGGAAACCTTGTTCAGAACTTAAAAAGTGGCGATTTTCAGACCATAACTACTCATTCTTATTCTAAAGGTTACATGTGGCATTTACTTTTTTTTAACTGGATTGGAACCCTTGTGAACTTAAATTTTGGGTTGGTCATTAACCCCAAGGAACTTATATTTTTTAGCTAGAGGGTTCCCTTGATGCTTGATAAGTAAAACACACTAGTATAGTTGGAAAATGAATTTATAGTGAGGGTGTTCCACTACGCTGTGTGTAAATTATTTTAATTTGTTTCCTTCTGTATGACGCTTGGGGAGTCATGTTTAAAAGGAGGTCTGATCACTTGGTACAATCATTATTAATGTCAATAATGTATCGTTTAATATGAGATTCTTCATTCTATCGTTGAAGGGGTGTTTATAGGAAGAGGTGTACCATGTTGTAACATCGTTGAGTTGGTACCACATGATTGATTTAGTCCTTATGGTGATAACTTGCTATTGAAATACTTCTAGTGGTTTCTCAACTTAATTTGTATTGATTGGTCACCCTGCTTCCCTTTTTTCTTAATTTTCAGAGAGACTTCATCATATAACTTCGCAATTGGTAACTAGTGTCAATTGGATTTAAGGAACCTTGGATTTTATGTTCGGCAGAAGGTTTAGAAGTTTTTGGTTGTGCAAGGGTTCCTGGTGCACTTGTCACAATGCGGCGACGTAATCCCTTATGATTGGGTCAATGTGCACGTTGATCAATAAGCGCATATGACACATGGCCTAGGATCATGCGCCTATCGAAGTGGATGATGAATGTTGTGTTTATGGTGGTACTTGTTTGGTTCCTTGTTGTGATTATCTCTCGAATGTCGGGAAGGTTCTAGTCACGGGTCGTCAAAGTTGTTGTGTTGGCTTGATGATTGTTGTTGTGGCCTGTTTGGCGAGCATAGTGCTAGTCGTCATGTTGCGTTGTTCAAATGTTGTCATTGTTTGCCTTTTAGCCTAAAAAATATAAAAAAGAAATGTTTTTCGCTTCGCTTGTAGCCATAACGATGCACGGTCATTACAACTCACTGTAGAAATTGCATTGTAAGTGTCTTTGAAGGAATTGTAACTGAAGTCTGTACTTTTCAAAAGATAGTTTTTGAAGAGGTAAATCCCAAGTCAAAGATACATACTTTGTTCCTTTACAAGATGTGAAAAATGTATCTATTAGTGAATATTCAACCCTTATTGTATCATTGAAAGAACTAATATAATTATCATTTTACTCTATATATATTTGATTTTTTGTATGTGTGTATTTTCTCGAATAAAAAATTGAACAAATATTAACAACTTTGAAAAGAAATTAAATTTAAAATTTTTTAATTGGACTAAATAAGATTGAAGTTTTTTGAGTCTTTAATATATGGAAATATATTTCCTTTCATGATATCCTCTTGATTATTCTAGGTATGGATTGTTCATTGGAGTATGCTCACATTTCTATTCAAATTCCTGATATTCTTCTTCTAAATTTTTTAGAGATGGTCAACAACCACTTTGTAGATGAATCTCCTCTCTGAATAAAAGTGGAAAAAATGTTATTTATGGTTTCATTACCTATGTAGTCATAATTTTCTCTACCTCTTGTGCCATAATTGATTCTTATAAAACTAAATTTCACTTAGTAGCTTATGATGCCCCTTGATTGTATTTGAGGAAATTCTTGTATAATGTGTAATGGATGCTTGGAAACCCATTGGTGTTGTTATGGTTTTCTAGTATATGTGTCAGAGATAAAATACTAGTTTTTCTTGGACAATGACCATTATTACATTCAAATATTGAGTATTCACTTACTTCCTTCATTTCTACACAGATTAGTTAGGAACATATCTCTACTTTTGTTTCACTATACAACCATTTAAAAGAAAGAGCAATTTGAAGTGTCATTGAATTCATTCTAAATCAGCCAAGAAAAACATGTTCATATGTTGGGTAACATTCAATTAATTATATTAATGGTATGGTTACTATGTATGATGATGGTACAAAGCCATATGATGCAAGCATGAGATGGTTTTACTAGGTAGAGTAAGGTGCACCTAAGTATTGAACGACATGGAAAAATATTTTGGTAAGTGTAGAGATGCAAACATGGTAAAGAGATAAGATTTTCCATTAGGTGGCCTTCTTACATAGGTTACATAAGAAAACTTGGACAATTGATGCATCTTGGAGAGAATGAAAACCCAAGTGGGTTGGACGTTCCTTGGTTCATGAGGTCCAATTTTCTAGGAAGATCATGCTGGGAATGAGTGCCACATTTTGAGGTTTCAACACAACTAGGCAAGCAATAAGGCCATTTATAGTGGCACAAGCATCAATGACAAGGAATTATATAAAATTCCTTGGGAATCGTTCAATGAGTTGGTTGTAACTGCCTAATAGTTAAGTTCGTCGCATGAGGGCCACATACCTATTTTAAGTGAAAAATTGGGTGGAAATATTTATGGTCATGAAAGTTGGTATTAGAGAACAACTTTTCTAGAGGAAAGTTGGAATTTAAAATTGTTGGTTGCTTCACAATTTGTGCATGTTTCTTGAACATTCTTCTCCTCTAAGGGAAGACATTGGTGATTGATAGTTCCAATGACAAAGAGATGAAATAGAACTCAAAGGCCTATTTTTTATGAGGGAATCAGGGTTGGATTGCACGAAACCAGTTAATGGATATGAAGCATACAAGAAAGGTATAGGAGTGCATCAAGGTGTTTTTGGGCCTTATGTTGGAAATCAAGGATGTGGCTAATGAATATATGTTCTCTCATTTTATGAAGGGGCTACAAACTTGGGTGAAAAATGCACTTTGATAGTATAACATATTTACTTATCCATCACTATAGTAGGTAAGATACTCTACGTCAAGAATATATGAAGAAGTATAGAAGTAGATGAATGATCCAGGTGGATCTCGGTGGCCAACCACCTTTTCCACTACATAAACATTTTGAGCCTATGGTTTTGATAAACAATGATATTCATCCTTTTGATAGGGAATGGAATGTAATAAACTCTTCATTTGTTAATTGCAGACAGCATGTAATGATTTCCTAGTGATATTATGTATATTCCTACTGCATAGCATTAATGCACAAGATCCCATTAGAACTCCACAGTTAAGCGTGTTCATGATAAAGTAGTACTCGGATGGGTGACCACTCTAGAAGTCCTAGTATTTTACTTTCCTATGTAATTTTAGAAACTTAGATTAAGTTATCCCACATGCATCATGGGAATTGTTCTCCTCTCACTCTCTCATATATAATTGAGGTTAAGGAGGCCATTTAAGCATGCAATGGAGTGTGATGTAAATCTTGTTGCAAATGAAGTGTAGCCAACATCTCTTTATTTTCAGAGATAAGCTACCTCATTTTCCAATTTCTGTTCTACATTCTTTTTCTCTCTTATTCATTAATAGAATCTGGGTTTCACTATATTTTTTTGTTTTCTTGAAATATCTATATGTATTTCCTTTTTTTATCTCAGTTATATTTATGTCTTCATGTCTTTCTCAAAATAATATGGATCAGTGGTATCAGAGAAGTTTTTTCCATGTCATTTCTCAGAGCAGGTACCTGATGAGGTCATGGTATAGATATTTGGGTCTCGAGCTAGTTTTTATTGAGGACAACCACTCTCTCTAGACCAAGTGAGCTCCCATCTCAGAAGAAAAGAGGGATTACAGAGAAGGACATCCTTTCAGAAAATTTCTTGAGGAATCCCTCATGTGACAAAGGAACAAGATGATGGAAAATTTCACTCAGATATTTTGAATACTATCAATGGAAAAATACAAGGAATCTTCAATAAGAAACCATTTATCAAGTGCAACACCCTTCAAGGTACAAGTCACTTTTGATATTCCTTTATTTGAAGTCCATATAGATGTAGATGCTATATAAAAATGGTTGAATCTAATAAAAGGTTATTACTCTGTCCAAAAAAAAAACGATAGTGAAAAGATCATGTTCGCATTCCTTAAATTACTTCCCCATGTGAGAGCTTTATGGGAAGGTTAATGGGAAAGGTGCACTGCTAATTCATATACACCATTAAAGAGAGAACCCACTTGCACAACCTTTTTATATGCCCTAAAGGATGATCTCTACCCTATCAGAAACTATGATGACTAGTACATGATATGGACGACTCTATGGAAGAAAAGAGATCAAATGGTGTCAGAGTACAATAACATATTTCATACATTGCGCTCAAATCTTGGTATCAAAGACTCCGAGCGTCACCTGGTTTTGAAGTATCATAGTAGTCTACATGGTTACATCCAAATATAGATGGATTTCTTGGACATCTCCTCACTGGTTATTTCTTATTGGTATGCAGTCAAAATTGAGCATAAATTCAAGCAATAGAGTAAGCGAGGGTTCATGTTTGAAAATACACCACAAAAAAATCATGCCAAAGGAAACCCTAAATCACAACACGAAGGATATAAAAAGGAAGGCCAACCTCAATAGATCGAGTCCAAGGGACAGGAAAAGAAGTGCAACGATAATTCTAAGAAAGACACTAGAAAGTATTGTGAGTTCCACAACAACCCCTGGAAAAAAACATATGAATGTCGCTCAAACTAGTCATTGGTGGTTGAGCTCAAAGAAAATGAATTGAAACCTGACTGCGACTTTGATTCAAATCACAATAAAGGGAAACATATCATCAACGCAAAACCCACTACTACCATCGCGACCACAACAATACAAACAAAATAACCAGAGAAGCTTAAGGAGGGGGATCACCTCTTCCACTCACAAATGTAGGTAAAGGGGACCCCAATACATTTCATTCTTGATAGTGGGAGTCAAAATAAACTGGTGTTATCCAATATTTTCAATATATTGAAGCTGCCAACAATACCACACCCCCAACCATACGCAATCGGATGGTTGAGACGGGGATGAGACATTTGTGCCAGTGAAGAGTGCCACTTGTTCTATGTCATCAAGCCCTTCAAGGATGAGGTAGTGTGTTATGTTGGCCCACTTTAATTCTTTGATGTTCATTAGGAAAAGCATATATGAGGAAACGTCATGCCATCTATGAGTCTTAGCCCCGCAATGTCATTATTAATTTGGGAGTTCATCTCTATAGGGTACCAGAGGTAGATATAAATACTGCAACTTCATTGATCTCAGAAAAAGTTTCCACAGTGTAATATCTCAGAACAATTTTTTTTCCCTCTGCATGGTCCAGTCATACATTGAGAAGAGTTTAGTGCGACCACTACAGTCTCGATGCAAAATGTTTCTATCCAGTAGAGGCAGGTTGATGATATTGAAGAGGAGCACAAAGAGAATGAGAGTCTTCGACATGTTCAGAATAAATCTATTATCCACAACCCTTTTCATGTTTTCTTGGTGTTCCCATGAGTAGCCCCCATTGATATAGCTCGTCTTGTTGCATATTCATCGAAAAATTCATACAACACTCATACCAAGGCAAATCATGCAACGATATTTTTTGAATGGATCCAACACCTCCAACAGGTTCATGAAATCCTTCCAAAATTAAAGTACAAGAAGGAAATATACTTTAAGAAGGAAAACAACTCACCAAGGTTCATATTCAGTAGAAGTTTCTTGATCTCCCAAGAGAACTTGACAGAATGGGGACCATTACTTCCTAAAGGAGGAGGAACGATCTAGGTGGATCTTGGTGGCCAACCACCTTTTCCACTAAATCAACATTTCGATCCTATGGTTTTGATAAACCATGATATTCATCGTTTTGATAAGGAATCAAATGTAATACACTCTTCATTTTTGAATTATAGATATCATGTAATGATTTCCTAGTGGTATTATGTATATTCCTACAACGTAACATTAATGCACCATATCCCATTAGAAATCCACAGTTAAGAACAATCAAGATAGAGTAGTACTCGAATGAGTGACCACTCTCGAAGTCCTAGTATTTTACATGCCTATGGAATTTTATAAACTTATATTAATTTATCTTTCATGCATCATGGTAATTGTTATCGTCTCACTCTCTCATATATAATTGAGGTGAAGGAGGCCCTTTAAGCATGCAATGGAGTATGATGTAAATCTTGTTTCGAATGAAGCGTATCCAAAATCTTTTTATTTTCAGAGATAAGCTACCCCATTCTGCTAGTATGTTTTCTACAATGTATTTCTCTCTTATTCACTAATAGAAGTTGGGTTTCACCATATTTGTGTGTTTTCTTGCAATATCTCTGTGTATTTCCTTTTTGCATCTGTATTATATTTTTGTCTTCATGTCGTTCTCAAAATAATCTGAATCAATGAAGGAAGTTCAAGAGAGAAGAAACATGGAAATAATAATATAAAAAAGGAAAAGGAAAGACAAATCCATCTAGGAAATCTAACTAGGGTAAAACTAGGCAACCGGATGCACCTAAGGACAAAATTGGAGGTAATTCCATTGTTTGTTGGATCTATGAAGATGATAACTATGCTAAGAATTACCCATTATAGAAAAAATTGAATTTTGTGGAGAAAGGGGATCGAACTTCATTTGGTGTAGTGATAGTATTAAGTGATATTGGTATAACTTGGAGAAAATAGGCCAGACATGAGTTTACTATCTTATATATGGGTTCATGTTGTACACAAGTGTCATCCAACAAAGTCATGGTGAATAAACTAGACATGATAGAAATAGGATTGTTGATGATGAGCATCTTGACAATGTAACTAATAATGTAGCTATCTAATAACGTAGGATAAGTAAATAATGTGTACCTTGTCAAAAATGTGTTGTGGATTGTGGCCGAGGTGACCAACCTTTAAACCTACATTTGTCAAAGACAATAATAGGTTAAATGAATCAATAATAACTAAGAATCAATGAGGTTTCATTTTACAAAGAGAATTAAACTTTATATGACCGAATAATAATTAAACATGTCGGTATTCCATTGGATCCATCATTTCATTGTCACTATTTATTTTTATCCCATTAAATATTTTAATCTCAAGTAACCACCATGGAAAAAATTTGTTTCCTATTTTTAACTCTTTCCTTGGTTTCTTTTTATAGGATCCCAGACATGTCAAAAACAACCAAGGAAATACTAGAAAAAAATGGGCAGCAAAAACCTCGTCGGAAATGTGTTGTGGATTGTGAAGGTGAGTGTCCTTTAGACTTGCATTTGTCAAATAAAATAATAGGTTAAATGACTAAATAATAACCAAAAATCAATGGCATTGCATTTGAAAAAGAGAATCAAAAGTTATATGATTGAACAATTATTAAATATGTACAATGCTCTAGAAATATTAAAGAGGAATACATCATGAATGAGCTTCTCCTTGTTTCAAGAATAATTTATTCTCTACTAAACAGGACCATCCATGTGAAGGTGGAAGCTTGTTTGACCCCTCCCCCCATCACATCACTCTTAATTCCACATACCCAATCATGCATAACAAGTATATAAATAAGAATTAATGGTAAATGAAATAAATAAGGTACATGCATACATAACATATAAGGTCCACGCACAACTAGCCAAACAAAAAATTGTACAATCGATAATTTACATTAAAAAAATTTGTGATGAAAATATGTAAAATGACTTTTTTTTATGTTTCTTCCTTTTGATAAAACTAATGAGGGAATTATCATTATGTTCCTCTTGATCTCGGACTTCAACTATTGGGTCATGTTCTGTTGTTGGAAGATGATGGGTTGTCTCAAGAAATATGTTACTTCTAGTAGCAGGACATGGGCGTTGATGCACTACAAGGGGTGTGTCCACTACAATAACAAAAAACATTAAAAGGACATGGTTAGTTATTATTCATAGTAGTGTTTCATTATTACGAATATTATTACTATATATTTTACCTGGAGGAGTAGTGGACACCATTGGTTGGATTGACGTTGATTCCTCTCCTCTCTGATCACCCTCTTATACATGTTGTTCCATTGAAAAAATATAAGTTATAAGCACACCATTTGAGGGAAATATTTATAATCATCATATTATACAATTTATTTTAAAGACACACATTATGTGATGGGTTTGCAAACCACTAGTAGCATGAGTTTGTTCTCCACCACCGTCAAATGAACTAGCCTTACTTTCATGTTTAAAACATATAGAGACATAATTAATTGATGGGTAAAATCAATTTTCAATACATTGGAGAAGTAATAAAAAAACACAATCTTGTCATTTTATTTACCAACTTATTCGATGAGTTAGATTGTGTCTATGATCCCTTCCTTTGTTAATTTTCCACCACAACTTGAAAGTAGAACATGAATTTGAGCATCAAGTCTTCTTTTGTGGTGGCATTGTTAAAGGTATGTCGCTGCATCACATGGAATAAGATATGGATTTATGCTTACTAGATGGAATTAGATAAAATTTGTATGATGATATGTGTAATATGAATAAAGTGTTGGGTACTTACAATTCTAGATTTTAATCTCAAGTAACCACCTTGACCAAGTTTTTGTTGACCATGGTTATCTAGTCTTTCCCTTTTTTCTTTAGATATGTCTTGGATCCTACAAAAACTTTCAAGTGTGTTATAAGATATCATGTTTTATTTTTTGTAGAACTAAACTAAATTCAACATATTCAATTCAAATATAATATATTACCTTACAAGGCTAGGTGGTGTCTTCCCTTCACTTCTTAATGCACTCTCCTTTGCATCCTCCTGTATATTTTTCCATTCCCCCTTTGGAATTCCATAGGATGATCATACTTATGGTTCTTTTTCAATTGAACCCTATATTGATATCTAACATATTTCAAATATGTGTCTGCCCTCAAGGTGATTTATGACTTGTTGAATATACCACCAAATAGGCCGACCATATGGTCTATAATATTATTTTTCAAATATTTATTATAGGAATTCCATCATGTGTGAATGGTGGGCCCAAAGATCTCTATAACCTTGTCGTCCAAGGTCTTGTAAAAATATTGTTTCCTGGAAACAAATATGATAATTAGATTAAAATAATATAAAAGATGTAGGTTCCAGTAAAATGGTAGGAATTAACTCTTTAACATATTAAAAAATACCTGGGATTTTTTGTATCTTCAATGGATCCATTCTTTCTTCCTACAACAACTTGATGGAGAGTGTTCCCAAGATTTGAACACATTTTTCCCTAGGATAACAAATCTCTAGCTGCGTAGAACCAATATCCTCATGAGATTCTCCCTATATACCCTCATGAGAACGGTCTAACATGTGTGGTGGGGGTCTCTCATGGGCCTGAAGACTTTTAGTGCTCTGAGCCAGAATCAAAGAAGAAAATATCCTCACAAGTATGTGGCTCATGCTAGGACATTTTGGGGCTTGTGCATTAATGCCACTAGTAGCGTCCCCATGACTAGGTTGTCCCATCGGATTCAAAATTTCCTATAAGAACGAAATGTTAGAGTATTTATCATATAATGATATCAGATAAAAATTTCATAAATAAATATATGTATGAAATAGTCCTATTTTTTTTAAATTGCACTTACCCCATATTGCTTTATATCCTACCTTAAAATTTCCATCATTTTTTTCCCTCCTCTGTAAGTGGTCTATACCTAGACAATTCAATGTATTCCTTATTTTCCTTTATTAAGGCCTTTTGAATTGTTTCCATTGAGTTTATGGAATCATATATTTCATTCCATGCAACATATTGCTCTGATGGTGTGCTTGTCGACATAAAAAAATAAACATGTTAGTTGAATTATTGGAAGCAATAATTTATATGAAAATCAATGTTATACCTACTATGAGCTAGCTGGTTCCTTCCCACAATCACCCTGCCACATTATAGGATGCATGACAATTTAGAATGTTAGAAAATAATCTAATAAGCATGAGCTATTAAAATGTATGTTAAAAATATAAAATGGAAAACATTAATTACAAGTTTGGTATATTGGTAGAACATGTTTACCACCATAATAATAGTGCTTCCATCGATTTGATTCGAATTATAATCATTGAATAATTCTTCCCCTGTAGCTATTTCTTGTATTGCAGATATAGATATTCAATTTCCTTCATTCCCCTCAAAGATACTATTGGGTTTACTTCTTGTTGTATCGGGTCTTGTACTATTAATAATCTCTACAATATTGTTCAATGCCTTTGGCCTTCCATCAATATACATTGTCTCTCCTTTATTGTGATCGTTGTCTTTTATTTGTATGTAATTTGCAGGGACTGCATATCTTCACATACTTGGAATATATCATACCAACCTCAACCAATATCCATAATTGTAGCATGGTCCAACATACTCCATCAAATCAACAAGCCCTCCATCTTTCACCTTTATGTTATCCATGGAGAATATAAATAGACCATGTATGGACGATGGAGCAATGTGATATATCCTCTCATTGGAAAAAATTTCATTGTCAAACTAAGGAAGTTCATTGGGAACCCATGGTATCAATATATCTTTGTACCTAAAAGGAATCTCGACATCTCCTATTATCTCATCATAATATCAACATGAACCTCCTTCAGCAAGAAAGAATTCCATGTGCCTATGAAATTTCCTTTTAACCTTTCTCAACTCTAGTTGATATCACCCTATTATACATCATAACACTTTCCCCCCTCCTTCCATAAATTACCTAGCTCGAGGATGATAGGTCTTATATGTACCTTTTCGGTTGTACCTACACTCATGGAATGATAAAACCTATTTAGTGATGATATGATTGAATTTATCCACATCCTTCACCTGAATAGACATTGTCAAAATGCATGTGCCAAGCATGATCATAATAATCACATGTGAACAATGGGCTTGACACGATTCAAACTTTTTTATTTGGTAAATATGGAGTAAGTGTCAAAACAAGACTTATATGAAATAAGGATTCGTAATAAAGGTGGGGCTTGTAAGTTGAAACCATAAGTAAATTACATTCATGGAACAAATATACACAATGAATAAGTGTCTAGGAATAATGTCAAACACCTTCCAAAAGTCACAGAAGAAGAAATAGACCTTTGAGGATATTTTTCTAGCATTCTCAATAATAGCATGTAGGGTATATAATAGCCCCATATCAAGACATATGATTTGAATTTGTGCGATGAAATAAGGAATGGGTCCTTCACTTGGAAATCTGATTTGTTTGTTGGTTGTGATTATACCTAGTTGTCTCTGATTCCAAAAACTCAATATCAATAAGAGTGGTGTTCACTGAAGAATTTAAAACATTTGGCAATTGAATTTGATCTAGTAGATGAACACTAAATTTCTATAGAAAAAGTTGTTTACTTTAGGTTGATATCATGGTTGCTATGAAGCCTCCTAAATAGGAAGGTATGATATGAAATGAATAATTGAGTAATTTATATATATATATATATTGGTACTTTTTAGCTGGAAAAATTGGATCTATTAACTTGTAGGGCCCATTTTAGGGAAGGGCCTACTTTGAAAATTTGGTTTCCATAAAATTTTGAATCCTATCAAGTTATATAATAGTTCTTTTAATATAATAGAGAAGTTTCTTCATGTGGTAGAGGATTCTATCAAAGTAGGAAAATGGTGTGGTCCTTTCAACTCATCTCTCATTACCAACATGCCAATGGAATGCAACCCATGCTATTTTGAAAATAAAAAATCTATCTCTCTATACAACAACATTTACAAAAAACGTAGTTGGAGATTGAAACCAATTTTATCATTTTTCACTACCAATGAACAAGATGGGTTTCTAAATGGTGGATTGATTTTTTATGATGTGGGACTAAGCCAAGAATAATAACATTTCATAAATGATAAAAGTAGGTTACCAATGATCTTAAAGAGATAATTTCATATCAAGAGAATTCAATTTTCAAGGGTTGACACAATATCTGATTTACTATATTTGATACTATTTGGAAATGAATTTGGTAGGGAAGATAGTGTACTTGATAAGATGCTAACTTTTTTTTCCAGCCACCCACTGATATGAAAAGTTTATTACAAAAAGTGTTATTTAGTCTATCACAAGATAGGGGATCCTCAGGCTCATCTAATCCAAACTACATTTCCTTACCAACTTAAAAAAATTTACCACATGGAAATGCAATCCCAATTTTCATTTTCAACAACACTATACCAAGGACGTGTGAACTTTGAAAGCTTCATGCAAATCATTGGTTTGAGGAGTTTTGAAATCATCATGGCTCCCAAGGCACAATTTACATATTTGGAGGTAATGTTATCCCCTTCACATGAACCAATAGATATATTACACAGGATACAAAAGGAGCATTGTATCTAGGTTAGGGGATTTATGGCTATTTTAGTGAAGAAATTGCTAGAATATCCCTCTTCAAAATCACCTTATCTTTAATATAATTCTATAGATTACTACATGCTAGATAGATGATCTTGTAAAATTTTATTTATGATATTATATTAGAAGATTAATAAAATAGTATTCTAGATGAATCACCCCCGTGGATATTTCTATAACACATTTTTATTCAAATAAAGAGAGGGTGACTCACATGGAAGCTTCTACAAACCTTTCACTTAATGTAGCTAGGAAGGTTCCCTACTTAGAACTCTCTAGAACACCCTTTGACATGGTCAAAAATAAACTAAAAGGTGGGTTCTCTAAGGTTTTCTAAAGAGTTTTGTTAGCTAGAAATGTAACTATAAAACAAAGTCACATCCTACTTATCAGTCTCTATAACACACTTTGATATGCTAAAAAATGACCTAAGAGGTGGGTTCTCTAGGGTTTTCTAGAGATTTCTATTTGTTGGAAATGTAACTATAAAAGAGAGACATCCTCATTTTCAAGGTGTGTTTTCTTTAATGGATAAATTCCACAGACTATTGGGTTGGATATTAAATATATAGTTGTATATTTGGAGCTTGGTCTTGGGCATATTCAAGGTTTTCATCTTCCATGGTAAGGTTGTTATTTAGTACCTTGTTTTTATTTTCCTTGCTCGAAAATATTCATGTTATTATAATGTTTGTTAACCAGCTTTGGAGGGTTGAAAGGTGTGACTTGCTTGTACTCTTAAGGATTCATATTATAAAATATGAATAATGCAATATATGGGAATTATTATTCAATGGAAGATTGTATTTTTACTTCACTTATTCATCTTTTATGTTACATCTTGAGGCTGGTGCTTAATGGATGTGCTATAGTATCGATTTTAGCTTAATACATTGGTTGAAAGTAAAATTTACATCTTTGTTATGGATGGAAATACTAATATTTAGGGAATGTTTGTTTTTTAAGTATTATTTATAACTAAGTTTCCATTTCATAGAAATATCTTGGACTCCTTTTCCCAATGGATAAGGAACTCAT